>VZTH01018233.1:91354-177432 GCA_013397815.1 Aleadryas rufinucha
GTGCGCGGGGGGCCCGGCTGCTGTCGCCGCCTCCCCCCCAGTTCCCCCCAAGGCCCTCGCTGTGGTGGGCAACCAAAATACACATCCACCAAACCGAAGCAAATAAATAATAACAATATTAATAAAAAAAGAAAAGAAAAAGAAAAAAGGGAAGAAAGAAAGAAAGAACGGGAAGAAAACAGAGGGAGCGAGCGAGAGGGAGGGAGGGAGAAGCGAACCAACTCCGAGACTCCCATAAAGAGCGGCACGCACGGAGCGAGCGCCCCGGTGCCGATGCGTGGGGGAAACAATAAGTACTCGAAGTTACCTGCCCTGCCGTAGAAGAAGGAGGGTTCGTGGGTTCTCTCGCAGACATCTGCAGACCGGTGCTTTTTTGGAAGAGATTTTTTTTTTCCTCTCCTCTCTCTCTCTTTACAAACCACAAACGGATGTGAGGCAGGGAAGGTGTTTGACTACTGAAGTCAGGCACCTCTTTTTTTATTCTTCTCAGTCTTGTGTGTCCCCCCCCCTTCCCTCACACACACACATACACACACACACTCACACACTCCTTTTTTGCACCAACATTAACGACCAAAAGAAAAGGAAAGGAGTTTGCTTGATGTTTTAGTGAAATGGACGTAAGATTTTATTCACCACCTCCTCAGCCTGCAGCCGCTCCTGATACGCCTTGTTTGGGACCTTCCCCCTNTTCGGAGAAACGGCGTGGACGGGGATGTTGATGCGGGGGACTTGAATTTCCAGGGCTCTTGTTAATGAGAAAGATCGCGCCCGCCACAAACCGGCAGAAACTCTGCCCCGCAGTTCATGTGTCAAAGAGGTACTTGGCGGTGCCGAAAGCACGTTTGTGTGTATATATGACATATGTGTGTGTATATATATATNCTACTATTGCAACAAGGTGACTCGTGTTTTGTGTCGTCCGAGGTGTTTTATCTGTGCTGTCGGTGTGTGCTGTTGTCGCGGCGCGTTGCATGAGCGGGCGCTGCGCTCTGGCGAGCCGCGCACCAAGTTCCCCGGCGAGGCGGAGGGAGGGCAGCGGCACTTGCCGGGGTTTGGGGAGCGCAGTGCCGCCCGCCGCGGAGCGGTGCCGCCGGGACACACACCGGCTCCCCCTCAGGCACCCCAAATTAAACCCCCGGAGTAGTCTGGGGGCGG
The DNA here is from genome assembly GCA_013397815.1 of Aleadryas rufinucha. Lineage (NCBI taxonomy): Eukaryota > Metazoa > Chordata > Aves > Passeriformes > Aleadryas > Aleadryas rufinucha. The sequence continues at coordinate 92,513 of VZTH01018233.1, forward strand.
GCGGCTGGAGCGGGGGGGTGNATTTCTCTATGTGCATAGTAAGTCTGCATAGCGTTGACAAGTAGATTCAGAACATTGGCTCCACTTTGTCCCGGCTGTGCAACTGTCTTACCAATTTCTCTGTAACTTGATTAAACCTCTGCAAATCGGGTCAGTACCTGAGGAGAGCTAAGTATTAGGTCCCCAAGCCCTGGGGAAGGAGGAACCGCAAAGGATAATCGCGCTAGCTCAAATCCTGAGTCCGGTTCCGAGAGTTTGGTGCTGCGATCCCGGAGCACTTTGCGTGACTTTTGCTGCCGAGGAAGGGGGCTGGGGTTCCTGCATTGTTACTGCCGCTGTGGCCTGAGCCAGCTGGTGCTTTATGTATGAGCTGCACTTTCTCTGCTGCTACGGAATGGGCTTTGCACATGAATAAAACGCTGGCCGTAAGAAATGGTCGGAAAGTGCGAGTTACCCAGAGCACTCCTTTGAGCTTCCCAGCCAAGGGGGAGCAAGCCGGGAGAGAGCGATGTGTTCAAACCTGCGCGCTCGGGCGCTTGTTTGGAAGCCCGCCGTGGCAGCCCGTGGCGGGCTGCAGCAGCAGATGGCTTTTCGCAGCGCAAACTCCGCCGTGCGCAGGCTCCGCAGGGCCGGCCGCGGGTGCGGAGGGCGGCGGCGGGGCGCGGTGGCCGGCGGGACGCTGCCGCGGAGGGGCACCCGCCCGGCCCGGCCCAGTCCGGCCCGGCCCAGCGGACAGCCCGGTCCCGCGCCCGGCTATTGTCGTGACGGTCTCACGTGTCAGAGAGACGTTCCGAGCCGTCCCTTTCATCCAGGGCAGCTGCCTCGATTCAGAGATAAACAGCAAAATAGAGTGTGTCTGTGCTGAGGCGCGGAGGCTGCGGCGCCCGGGTGAAGCCCTCTCAGTTTTCAGGAAAGGTTTCCCACATGGTCGCATCTACCAATCACAACAGAAAGGACCAAATTCATCCTGGCTGCATTTCACATATACTCAATGGAGTTATAGAATCCAGGGATAAATCTGGCCCTTTGTGGTGGATGCCTCAGGATATTTCAAGAGGGATCCCAGAGGTATGACTGTTAGCATTGTTTTAAGTAACTGTTTTGCAGCATCTGGCAAACGTGTCCTATATATTGGAAGTTTGTGCCAGGAGTGAACTTGGTTCAGCAGGAAGAGTTCAAATGCGAAGGAGCATTTATGCGTTCATTAATTTTCTGTTAGTGCTCTGAGTAATCATGAGGCTACTGCTACTTTTCATCTGTGATTTGCTGTTATTTTCTCTTGTCAGTTTTGTAAATTGTAACAGTGAAGTGTTGCCATGTGAAAAGCTTGGGCTGATATTAATGACATAAGAACCAAAGTGTTTGAAGACCTGTTTGGCAGTGAAACTGGACAAACGTTATTAAACCTATCAATGATTTAAAGGTTCAGAAAGAAGGTAATGACTTGAATACACATTTCACTCATCATTCTTGAGATAGTGGGCCAGATTTAATTTAAAAGTTAAATGCTTTGGAAAATCAGGAATTACTTTAATATATTAAATCATTTTCCAATTAAGTTCCTTAAATAATTTTTGGTGTGTTGCACTCCAAATCAAATAAATTAATTTAGAAAGTCGTTTTCAGAATTTCTTTACTAGCTGGTTCAAGCTTCTTTCAAGTCATGCCATGTATGAGGGAGCAAACTGTTCTTTTTAAATGCAAATGAGACACTCATTCTGTAGACAAGTTGCAACTCTTCTATTTCACTTTGCCCAAACTGATAATGTGCTTAAAAGTGCACAGTCATAAGACATATGTTTTATGCTTGGAAAAGACTTACCAGGAATGTTTCAATATAAGATATCTAGTATAGAACAAATGTCTTTCTCAGATGTCTTTACCACTGACCATTGATAACATTAAATGGACAGAGTAGATTTGCCAGGCCCCTTGGAGGCGTACATTTAGTGAACATTTCATTTTTCACCCCCTTCACTCTCTCCCTTTGCCCAGCATGATTAACATTGCTGTGAAAACTTATCTGACTTGTTCTAAAGATGTCGTCATGTTACAGTATTGCTCTGTCACTCATTTTCAGGCTGTGTGTATTTAGGGAGTTTGAAGGGCGAGAGGCCTGCAGAATTTTCTGTTCAATATGTTTGGTTGAGTGTTTGCTTTTAAACTCTCCCAGGAAAGGAGATGATGGCTGGAGTGTGATGGATCCATGTTCTGGGTCAGAATGGGGGTCTTCATTAGGTGTTTACCTGCAAAACTCATTCAGAACTCATTCAAGACCCTCAGGGATCTTGTAAAGTTAGTTAAAACTTGCTTTTGGCGCTTACTAGTGGATTTGGCCCTATTTTTCATACCTAGGTTTTGGTGGTGTTTTTCCTTTTATAAATTTGCCAGACTTTGATTCTTTACATATGAAGCCTGCTTGAGCTGCTGGTAATTTAGAATGCATTCCACAAATACTTAGGCTTTCAAGTTTTCTAATTGTTCTGTTAGCGCTAGTTTTTTCCCTGATCAGATGGTTGTTTGTAACATATGAGTTCCCAGGCACATGCATGGGAGGTATTGATGGTGCATTTTTCTGTAGCTAGAGGAAAATAATGTAGATTCAAACAATCGCCTCTTATCTTACAATTTTCAGTTGGCAGGCTTTGTTTCAGAAGACTGCTTAGATCTTTATTTTATAAACCTAAAATAGCATTCTAAGCATCTTAGCCTAATATTTCTCTATCTGCTGTGAAAGCTCATTATATTCTGTATATATTGTTATGCAGGCTTTTCCTTGTTTCTCTTTCATTACCCATGGAGAGAGAAAAGTGAAAGAACAATGCAAACAATGTTGGTTATGACAACTGTGTGAGGTATCTCTTATACAAACAGACAGAATGGACGGTATGCTTTGGTATATAGGTCAGCCTTTGAAATAACATAGTGGAGCTCTTTTGCTGGACAGATTTAGGGTTGGGGTTGTACTGTTCGCCTCTTGAAACTTGAAGCATAATTGCAGTTCAGATTGTTCATGCTAATGCAAGTTGTCTGTTCAGTTGAAGTTTATTTTAGGAAGCATCACATTCCGTAATTGAGCTGAATGATATAAAAGAAATAAGTTTGATACTCCAAGTGTCTTAATTTGATAGAATATGGCCAGTGATTTCATGCTGCCTGAAGAAGTCAGATGATAAGTTTAAATGTTTATGTAGAGAGAAGTAAATAACAGCCTCGTGGCTTTCCCTATTGAAGTGTCACCTCCAAAGACCACTTCGATCAGTACTGTAAGAAGGATTGGTATATTTTAATTTTCATACTTGCAACTTTACAGTGTTTTCAGATATCTGCTCACATAAAGCACAGTTATAGAATTGTATTTTGACACAGCTAATGACAGGGATGCTGACCTTTGCCATCAGTAGGCAGAAAATAATGGTCTTTATTGCTCCCAATGGTTAGCCTTGCAGAATTATGCACTGGATTCTTCTGTGATTTGCTACCTTGTTCAAAAATACAGGAGCCTACAACTCATCTTTCTTGTATTCACTGGTAGTTGTCAGTGCAGTGGAAAAATACAGCCAGACAGCAGAGGTAAAATGATAGACTGTAGTTGTTTTTAAAAAGAGGAATAAAGAGGAGAAGGGAGGGAGAGGGAAGCAAAACCTTTCAAAATGAAAAAAGCAGAGTGACACTGGGTAGAAGTGGATAAGGAGATATAATACAGTGCTGTGTAAGCAGGTAACAATCCTGCTTGTAATCAGAATTCCATGGAGCAAAAGTGCATATATTTATACTCAGCGTTTAGAGTAATTTATTGTGTAAACTTAACCCTACCATAGAGACTACTCTAAATAAAATGTTCCATGGGTGTTTACAAAGTGTACATTATTTCCAGGGGCTTGCTTCCATCCAGTCTCTGTCTCAAACTCAGAAGTGTGGCAAGCAGGCTCTCTAAAGGACAGCTTTAAAGCTGAAATACTATGTTACTGTTTTGACAGTGTTTTAGATTATTCTCATATTATTTATCCTGAACGTATTTTTTCCCCCTTGAAAAAAATACCTTGTCCTCTACCGCATTAGAATCATACTTGGAATTTGTTACTGTTTCATAAAGGAAAGATTGAACAGTTGCATTAGGGCTGACTGTTGATTTTCAAGTGTTAAGTCCCATAGTTTCAAACATACTACATATGAAGAATGGAAATGGACTTTTCTTTTCTGGGTTACTAGACCTTAGTACGTAGGCTCAGAGCTGTGGGCAAGTCTCAAGTGTGCCTCCTTAAATTCCAGTGTTTCAGAAAAGAAGTGGTCCCAATTTTAGTGGAATACAGAAAATGATTTATGTATGTGCTTTTGAGAAATCTTTCTCAAAGATGTCTATAAACCAAAGCATTTGCAGTAATTTATTTTTTTTCTTTGTGCCAAACATCAGTACCTTGAGAGGAATTATGTTTTATTCTCATACCAGAATGATGCGTTTCATCTCTAGAGCATTACCCTCAATCAGCCTATCATAAGGTCTTATGAAAAAAAAGTGAAAACAGTAAATTATTAAGAATGCTGAATTAACTAAACAGTACAGCACATGCAGTACCTTTGGTGTTTACATTAAACCAAAGAGCAGCTGGAGCTGACTTTGAGAAGCTGATACTGTGGAAGACGGGGCAGTTCCAGCTCCTGTTGAGTTCAGGGTGTGTTAGTGATGATCACACTTTACTGTGAAGAACTGTGCACCCTCCGACCCTCAGATTCCCATGTTAGCAGGACCTTCTTGCCTTGCTAAAAATGTACAGAAGCATTTGAAAACGGATTATGTGTAAAACAATTTATATTTAAGCAGAGAATTGTCCTAATCATGGCAGGATTTAGATAAAAATTCTTGGATATTTAAATCCTGTATTGATGGTAGATATAACAAAGCTTAGATGTTGGAAGTAATAAGTGTCTTTTGAATACACTCTCAGCACGGCTCAAGAGTGACCTGAAAGCACCACTTTGCATGGTGAGAGGGTAGTCCCTGGATCAGTGCAGACCTTGGCTTCTGGAACTGACAGCAGAGGCAATTAGTGGCAGCTTTGTTTATCTTTTTGAAGAGGACACGTGCTCTTTGAATGTCTAGCATGGACTGCATGTAATAAAATACTTATTTTAAATATAACCAAAATTTAAATGTTTTGTTGTTGCAGTTGGACTATGTGATTGTTGTAGATCCCTTCCAACAGAAATAGTCTATTCTGCTGTTTTAGCTATGCAACTACGTACCAATTTTCTGCCCAAAGAATGATTTCTCATTAAAAACGTTGAGTTGTAAACCGCTTCAAAACATGGTTTATAGCAGATTCGCCAAATGACTCTTAATTATAGCAATGCTTCCAAAATACTTTCAGGCATGGAATTCACATCAACCCAAATGAGATTTTCTTGGTCATAAAGGTTTTCCCTACAGCGTTCAGTTGGAAAATGGCAGTGTTGCATTATTCTATGGTTAGGCACAGATTATGTAGCCTTAGCAGCAGCACCAAACTCTGCCCCTCCACAGAGGCGAGTGCACATGAGGAACTCTTGTCCCCCCTTCTGCTGGAGTATCTGCCATTTATGTTCATTGGTAGCAATCAGTTTTCTGTTAGTAAGTCATCAAATAAAATGTTTAGCTCTTGATTTAGACCTTCGAACTTAAAATTGTTTTTCAGCAGGCATCTTGGTGCAACCCACATTTGTAATGTCTGTGGTTTTCTTTTGCTTCTTATGTTTGCAGTAAGTAGTTTATTTTTAGCATTTGAATTTCGTATGGCTCTAATAATATTTATATCTTATCTTTCAATTGCACATATGCTAACACTGTTCCTGAACTGTTCATTTAGTATTTCTCAGTGGGCTGCTACTTGATTTGCTATAGACCCTTGTTGAATGGTTTCCTCCCAAGGAACACTCTGCTTTCTAAGTTGCAAAACATACTTGAATTACATGAGCATCTGACAAATCCAGGTTAGTGGAAATGTCAGAATGTTTTAGCATTCACATTCTTGTCTGCTAAACCACTCTACCAATCAAAAGTGGCACGAATGGCTTTTTTCAAAGGTACTGCTGGCTAAGCATGGAAATTGAGCTGCTGTGGTAGTACTTTTGTCTCCTGCTATTGTTGTTGATGATTATATGGTCTTAAAGGTTAAATGGAAGTTACTGTAGCTGGTATGTATTTTTGTTATATTAAGAAAATCTGCAGTGAATTCCAGTTCTTATTCTATATGCAAGAAGAATTCAGAACTCTGAAATGAGACAGTGATAACCTGTACTTAGGGAAATGGTTCAGTAAAGGAAGTATGAAGTCTGCAATGTGAAGTAAAAGATTTGTCTAGACAGTTCCTGCCAGAAGAGAAGATTATGTAAGCATGTAAATTCCTGTTGTATCTATGCTACTCTGTATGTATGTACACACGTAGGTTTCTGCTTCATTATATATTGCTGACTTTGAAAGAAGTGAACTTACTCTGAGAATGCATCATTTCTGTCCTTTGCTATAAGTGACTGGCTTTGAAGTGATATTCTGGTCATAGTTGCCAAAAGTGGGCAGGTTTGTGTTCATGAATAAGAGAAAAGATTTGTTTCTGATATGATCATTGTGTTTGCATCAACCTGAAATAATAATAAATAGTAAAAGGAAAAATAATGGTGAAAAGGGATGATAACCTTTCAAAAAAATATAATTGATCATTTGGCAGACAAAGTTGTGAACATTAGTCATAGAAACCTGCAGATAGTAGAGGCTTAATATCAAAGCTAATGATTTATTTTATGTTAATGACTTTCTACTAGGGCATAAAAGACTGCTCATAATGGACTCTCAGTGCTGTGTTCAGTTGCGAAGGCTAATGGGATAATCATACCCAAAATTAAGCTTTTTGAAGTAAATCATGGTGTTTTTTCAAGTTAACTCTTGAAAATGTATTGTCAGATTGATTCTTTAAGAACTGCTTCTAGTCTTTATAGGAAAATATAAGGCAAGTTCTTTTTTCTTCACCAGCAGTTTTCTTAATTGTGTTGGAAATGTCTGTTTATGTTTTTTTTACCGTTCTGAAAAATAAATATTCAAGATGTGGAAGTCATTCAGTCACATCAGTGTTTTTATCATAGGGCAATAGGTTTTTGTGAGGCACAGTTGTTTTTACAGGTTGAACAAAGGAAAAGAAGAATTATTTTTTTAGTAGCTTAGCCACTTACTAGCTAAATGGCAGTAAAACTCTTAGTTTTGCATTGAGAAGTTTTTAAAATCATGTTTACAATTAGTTATAACCAACATTATATTTCAATAAGAGATAATTTGCCTACTAAAGTTCACATAATGTGCTAATCATGTGTAGTGGTTAATAAAGGCCTCCTATCTCACTCCCCTGATGGCTATAAAAGGCTATTATGTTCATGGCAGCAGTTCAGGTACAGCTGCTGTGTGTTAATAATGCATCATTGTCCCACTAATAAACACAGCAAAGGTCAGCAACCCTGAGCACCTAAAACACCCATTCTCTTTCCAAAATATTTATTAACACCTTAATGGTGTATCTATTCATTTTGGTTAGGATTATATCAGTTAATGACCCTCATGGAATACTGTGTGTTCAGGTTTTGCAACCTACATGCTGTTGTGGGCTGCTGTGCTCATCTTTCCTCTTAAGCACTTCTTTTTCATCACAACTATGTGTTGTTTTTTGATGACTAACTTTTCATGGTCACCTTATGATTAACTTGTTTAGTTACTTAGTTTGGCAGTTTTCATTTTTTTCCTCATCTAATTTAAGATTCTGTCTAGAGGCTGAATTTTCATTGCTTAGGACACTGTAGAAATTCTAACTGTGTGCTAAAAATTTGTGTGACTGTGTAACGCACATTGACACATGCATGCACAGAGAGATGCATGTATACGTGTGTACATGAGCACTACTTCCCCTTGGTTCCACACATAATTTTATACTAGTTACTTATGTTTTCCTTTTTAGCATAGATTGCTGTATTCGTAAAGGTTTTTTTAAAATGCATTTTCTACAGACAAAGAACATATTCACATGGGATTTCCATTTTGCCAGGGAAACATGCAAATCAATAGGCTAGCACTTATCTACATTAAAATTAGGTACACTGTAATTTATGGGTGTAGTGATATTGTATTTGTCTTGCATAGTCTCAAATGTTCTTTAAGGTAGCCTGGCTCTGTGTCCATAGAGAAAAGCGAAAGTGTTGATTGAACAAAATCTTTTTCTCATCTTGTAGTATTGTCTTTTGTTTTCTGTTACTCATTTTGAAAACCTAATTTTTTTTCTTGTGCTGTGTGATTTACAAACAAATGTTTAGAGGGCAGAAAAATACCACTACGTTTCCATCAAGAGAAATGAAAAAGCTTAACTAGCTGAAGGGTTTCTATTTGGTGTAGCACATAGCTTCAATGACACATTTGTCATGCTTTAAATATATAATACATACAATAAAATATGTACAGGCACAGTTGTGATATATGTAGTGTCTGGCTCCATTGCTATTGTTTGTAGTCTCTACGGTTGTCATACATTGTTCTTTGCACATCATACCCTTACAGCAGAATTTGACACAATTTCTAGCTTTCAGTCCTGCACCATTTTCATTGCACAATATACATGAGTTTGACAGGGTGTGTTGAGGACAACTCTGGCAAGCAATTGATATTTTGAAGTGGCAAGCGTTTCAGCAGCTGCCTGCTTGTGAAAAAGGAATGATAAGGTATACTGTATTGTTAGTTTCAGGCAAAGCATTAAGGTTTAAGCTCTGTAAAAATGTACACATTATTCGTCAGTGGTGAAGCAAGCCTTTTATGTTTTTTAGAGCTTAGCTCTCTGGCTGATGTGAACTAGAATGACATTGGTTTAATGGTCAGTAAATGAATAGGAGTACTTTGAATTTGAACCACTGCCAATTTTGCACCGACAAAGAGACTGACAAAAGAAAGATTTTATGTGAAAGCAAAGCACAAGCAATGTTTGGGGAGGTGGGGAGAGGGGCAGAGGAACCCAACAGAAATATTCTCCAACTGGGCTTGTAATGATTCTAAAATTGTTAAAACACATCCATTTTGCATGGCTCATCGGCTGTGAACCTAAGCTGTTTCATCTAATGTTCTTTAAAACCTGTTGTATACACATAGTCTTTTAGAATATATTCATATGGAATTTACAGTGTGTTTTTCTAAATACCACACTGTGCCCCGAAGGCCTGTTGGCAGAACATCAGAGTTGTCCACTGCTGGAGTTCCCAAGTCTCTCTCTATCTGGTAGTGGGAAATTGTAGTTTAATCAGTTATGGCACTTTCAGTGTGTAACATTCATTAGTAAGGCAATTTGTCATGACTGTTAATAGTCAGGATGCATCTGTTCTCTCTTCAGTTAAAGAGTGTGATAAGCAAGAGGGCAAATATTTCAATATTTAATAATATTAGCATGTTTGAAAACTGTAATTCAAGGTTAGTGCTCAAAACACAAACATCAGATTACTAACAATCTATGTATTTTTAATGGTTTTACCTTTACAGATTGGATTTGAAAGTACCCTAATGCTCTTACGAGTTGTGCATTACGTGACTGGGTATTAGAAAGTAAATGTTAGCATCTTCAATGTTTATCAAAGACTTTTCCTCTGTTTTCCTCTTTAAATTGCAACTTAGGATATTTTCAAGGAGTTGCAAATACTTACACTTATCTTCCAGTGTATCAGTAATAAATTGTTCACAGTATCATTTTTGGCAGTAGCAGACCTTTTTCGGTGTCAGTTTTGTGTCTGGGCAGCTCATACTGTAATGTTATAAAAGATATTCGATGCCTACCAAATAGACAACATGCAATTAGAATAATGTTCTCTTCTCACTAAAGACCAGCTTGTAATCATTGTTCATTGTTCTAAATATGAAAGGATAAATTGTTTCCTACATCCAAGAAAGGTTAGAGACGGATTTTTTTCACATAAATCTGATAACCCTCATGTATTACATAATATGATAGCTTCACACACAATAGCTTTGTGACACATTTTAATTTTTAATGAAAAGGCCCCAAAATTTTAACATAATTATTTCTTTAGAAACCGAGCCCAATCTTGGTAAAATCCGTTCTTGCTAGTAACAAAAGCTGTTACTGTTTAAGTTCCTGTTCAGCAGTTAGTTGGTACGCTTCACTGGATGTTGTCAAAAAGGCTTTTCTCTTGATTGACAACCCTGTAGGAATGTGAATGGAGATTTTAATTGCATATCATGTGTGCATATCAGAGTGAGTGGATTCACTGACTCTGCTTAGCTCTGTATCTCTACAGGTCAGCCATGCCAAAATACTTTTTTTTTTAATAAGCAATTGATATATTTTCCAGTGAGAGAGAAAAAGAGCATGAAAGTGAAGAATGGACTGTAAAGCAAAAGGTTACTGTGAATTTTGGAAGAAAAATGTGTGCAACAAATTTTAACACAATTAACATGTGTTTTGATGATGTAAATTCATATGAAGTCTACAGTGGCCAAAGACTCCTAAAACAGAAGAGTGTTTATCTTTTTTTTTTCTTTTTTTTAACAAAATCAATTTAAAAAAAAAGTTAAGTGAGTGGAAAAATTTACTGAGGCAGGCTGCCTTTGAGTCTTGCCCCTTTATAGAGACAAGGGGAAATGATGGGAGTTTCTTCCTTTATAGTGAGAACTAGTGGGGTTTCTTGTTCATACTGGATTTGATCCACACTTTTTGGGCAACATTGTTAATTTAAGGGGAGATTTATCTCGATAAGGACCTCAGTTTAAGTCTGATACTAAAACCAATTTTGATATCAACTGTAATGCAACCTAAAGATTATTTTCTTAAGAACAGAAAATGATACAGCACTACAAAATAACACTGCTAAATAGACCTCATTATTTTTTATAGCCAAGAACATTGAAGGTGAAAGTAACAAAGCCAAATATTCATTATTATGAATAACAATTATATGTTGGTATCTTAAATTAGATTCCAGGTTTTATTTTGCATCAGAAGCCACAGCATTGACTGTATTCTTTTTAAAGCTCATAAAGCATCAGCAACTGAAAGCACAGCTACAAGACAGTTGTGAGGAACTTTCAGCTGAGTTAGTGTTTTGTTCCAGTACAGGGACATTAAAATCTAAAGGGGGATGACAGTTTCATTTTTCTGTGAGGACCCCTGGGAAGGAATTGTTACTTAGTGCAAAGTTTCTTTCCTGGTTTCTCCTGGTTTGTTTTGAATGAAAAGCAGATTGACTGCCCTTTGCTCTTTCACCCTTTGTGTAAGGCCAGCTCTGACTTTCAGGTTATATTTGTGTAAATAATGTAGGAAGGAAGGATGCTCACCACTTGTTGAAGGCACACCAAATGACGACATGCTGGCACCTATATGGAGCCTGTTTGCTCCTGTGCTGGATTAAAGTATATCTTACCCAATTGCATCTTGAACATCAGTAAACCCTCAGGAGTGCTTAAAATAAGTGAATGCCTTAAGAAGAAAACCAACAAGATTTGCTTTATTTCTAATGAAGCAGATCACTTCTGACTTAATATATGACATCAGTGTATGGTTGGATCTATTAGAATCTGACACTTTTATGGGTTGCAAGATTTTTGAGTAAAAAATAGAGCACCAGGTCCACAGGACTCCCAAAGCCAGGGAAAAATTCCAGATTTTGAAACTTGAAACCTGTATGAAATGAAGAATTTTCAGATTTTTTTATCAATGTTGAGGAAAGAATCTACTTAGATTGTCCAACACTAAATACCAGGGCCATTTTTGTAAATCACCATAGTAGCTGTTGAAATAAAGTTGAAAAGATTGCAACATTGATGTCATGAGGACTTCATTTTTTCAGGAATTTGTTAGGTTACAAAGTCAGACACTTTAATGCTGGGAATGGCAGATTTAAGGATGTCTTGATTTTGCCTTTTAGTATGTTATCATTGGCAGGAATTGGAGTGAAATGGAGGATATGAAATGAGTGATCATGCCACTGCAACTTTATCATTAATGCAGTTGCGAATTGCACCAGAGTAAAACTTTCAGGCGGCCTCAAATTTAGCTTTTTTTTACATTTTGACCTCATGACTTTCTAACTCAAATAATATTCTTTCAAAAATAATTTTTTTTTTTGTGCTGACTCATTGGATCATATCCATGCCATTCATTGCTATTGTCTGTTAGGAGTGTCTGAGTCTCTTCAGCATTGCTGCACAGATTTTTCTGCTACAGAGTTAACTCCTTTTTGGTAGCAGGGAGAGTTTTGTCATGGTCAGTGAAGTGAGGACCAAGTCTTGGTGTGGCTAAGAAGATCATGGGCTCTCTCTTACCAATCCTTTCCTTCTGATACTTTGATGCAGGCTGTCATGATGCATGCATTACATTCTATGGATTTTGGATTGAACATGAGAATACCTGTGTTATTGTTTTGTCATGATGCCCCCATTTTGGGCTGAGGAACTCAAGCATAAGTTAAGGCCTTAGTATTTCAACACTTTCTTTCTGAACAAAAGGCACTTCTCTATCTCAATAGAGATACTCAATAGGCACTTCTTCTCCTGAATTCAAAAGTTATCCTGCAAATAATGGAGCTAGTTGAGTTTCCTTAAGGCTAAAAATACTTGAACTCTAAATACAGCTATTGTGACCAAAATTACAGTCACATGCACTATAGTTAAACCTACAATTGTGAAGTAAGAGAAAGCTCATTGTGCATGTATTTATTATCATATATATAGTTACCATGCTTATAGAAATAATTAAAGAGGCATCTGTTAAATGTATGCTTATACTAAACTTTCTAAATTTGTATAAATTATTTCAGTTCTAGTAGAACCAGGGGATTTAGTTTACAAATCCTTAGGGCTTGTCCTATAATATTTTTCTTTGGAGCTAGAGAGGAGTCCATGTATGTAATAATGAAAGCTTGGAGAAAAAATTATTTTTTACAAGGAAAAATATATTACTCCGCAGAATCCATTGCCCTTTTAAGAATGCTTTCTCAGACAGAGAACTTTCTCAAACAGAACACTACAGTGGAAATACTAAAGTAGCATTCTTAAACTCGGCTGTGGTTTTACTAACTCTTTTCAGAAATTCAAAATTTAAAAGTTAATATTTACTGCAGAGTAAAATAGTTCTGAATTTAGAAGGAATCTAGAAGGTTTTGGTTGGAGGAGAGGACTGCAGACTTTCTAGGAACAAGTTTATTACAACAGATACAGCCCTTAACCTGCTGCTTCCTACACAGTTGCCTGGGATTCTAGCAATGCTGTAAGCTCTTTGTTAGAGGTGTAAGCATATTCTGAAGCAGTGGGGCACACTGATGTACCAGCTCTGGAAGTTAATTTTCTACCATTCATTCACCAGAATCTTTCCTTATTACTGCTACTGAGCTTGTAATGGACCTGTACACAGCTTAGTAGTTAAAAATAGAATCACAGAATCACAGAATATTCTGAATTGGAGAGTGTAATGATCTTCAGGTCCTACTATGCTGGGTAAGGGTGATATTTTTTGAGGAAACTTGAGCTTTTCACACACACTGGTAGCCGAGTGTTCAGTCAAGTGTGGGAGAGGAGAGCAGGGAAAGGGAGCACTGAGTGTTTAAGGAACTCGTCTAAGCAAAAGAGCTGGGTCTGTGGTCCCTTGTGCTGGTTCAAGAACGTGTTTGTATTTTACCATCACTGAACATCAGTTTCTGTTCTGCCAGGACACTCCTTTCTCCCTTTCTGTTTCGGGTATTCGCTGTACACAGATGCTGAACTTTGAAAAGATGGGTGAATTGCAATCTTAGAGTACCTGTCACTTGAGGATTAGGAATTTGTGCTAGAACAGAAGAAAACATGAAGGTATTCGGTAGAAAGAAGATTTTCTAACTGGTCTTGGCTAAAGCTGTATACCATTTCCACCAGTATGGACACCTAAACTATCTCCAGGGAAAAGCTGACCAGCTGACTCTTAAATGAGAAGGGACACCACGAGAGGGTTCTGAAGTACCTGTACTGGCAGTAGAGAAGGGGTGTGTGGAGTGTGGGATGTGCCCCAGACAAATTTTCACCCTGAGTTCTTTGGGGTGAATCAGAAATCTCTGGTTCACAGACCTAGTGTGACAACATGTATGATTTAAGGAAAATAGCCAAATTCAGATTTAAATTACAGCAGAGCTGTTAGGATCAGGACAGATCAACTGAAGTTGTGCTGGATGATGTTAAAAGTTATGTGAATGTGGGTTTGCAGAAGTCTTTATGGTACATATTTTGCTTTTTCTGTGAACTTGCATGACTCTAGGCAATGTTTGCTGGCTCATGGAACAAGCTCCCCATGCTGCAGCGGTTTCTCTGTGAAGTGCTTTCTCTCTTAGTCCATGAAACATCATGTTAGCTATTCCATTGCTGCATTCATCTGCTACTTTCCTTGCTCATGTTCTTCAGAAAGTCCTGTTCTTTCTGAAAGTCCTGAGATCCTGCAACAGAGGCTGATTTACCACTTCCTACCAGGAACTTTCTTTTAAGAAGGCAGAATCCAAAAATATCAGGAAATCCTTTTTTTGACCATTATATAGATGAGATCGCATGAGAGAAATGGGGAAAAGTAATGTAACCAAAAATAGATCCTGGTGAGAGAAAGAGCAGTCTTCAAAGATGGATGTAGAGATTCTTCAACACAAATTTAATTGTAGAGTAGATCTACAGAAACACTGTGAGATGCTATGTCATCTCCTGTCTCATTCCCTGTCCCCCTTCCTCCCCCATCTCTGAAAAAATCACTCTTCTCCACATCACAATTTGTTATCTCGTAACTTGGATGAGAACCTCGTTCTTTCTCAACAGCAGATCTTATTTCAGTCCTTATCTGGTGGTTCAATAACTTATGCCTCTAGCCCTTAAAAAAAAGGCTGATGAGTTTGAAGTACAAGGAGCAAACTGCTCAGTTAGGTGAATTCTTTTTCCTTCAGGGCCACTCCACATTACTCCATAAAGATAATTTTACTATTTGGGTTTTGGTTTTTCCTCTTCTTGGGGTTGATTGTTTAGCTGAGAAGCTGGCAAATAAATTCTGCTACACAGAAATAGTTTAAAAGAATTACCTTAAGATTATTAACCGCACAAGTGCTGAAGTAATCAAAGGATTTGTTTATACCCATAAAAGTAGGGAAGAGAAAGGTAAGAATTAGAGCTGGAATTCCATATGTAGTTTAAAATTTCTAGTGATGGCAACATATTTTGTATATAGGATTATTACTTTTTGGCAAGCCCTGCTATATCTAAACACTTTTGGGTGGGCTAAGGATGAAGTTTCAATTTAACTCAGAATTTTCTTGCTTTGTGGTTTTAGACTTTGGACTATAATAGCATTTCATGAGCATCAATTTTTACGGTACAGTTCCTTTGTAGAAGATGCTGTTTTTACACAGAACTAGTGCTAAGTCTGTTGCATTAGATTTTAAAAGGTGAACTTCATTATATGTGTCCTTACAAAGATTTCAATCATCTAGGATGCAGAACTGTGACAAGATGTTTTTGAAAGAATTAAACAAATCTTGTATTTTCTTACAATTTTTTTCCCATTATCCTAGGAAGTAATGCCACCATGTGCAAAACTTTACCCTCTCGGTGCCTCATTATGTGGTCTGAAATACACTCCTGAATATCTCATTACATGCTGTATGAAGCTCTTGTATAGGACTGCCAATGTCTGTCACCAGTTCTGCCTTAATACAGTTTCCCATTCTTAGTATCTTGTGTTTAGACTCAGTGCAGCACAAGTACAAAGCTGCTTTCTTTTTAGTGTTTAATTTTTAATATGTTTCAGCATTTTTAAGGATTTTGTTATTGAACAGAATTGGACTTTATTTTTGCAGATATCACTGTATTTGAAAAAGTCCGATTCTTTTCCCTTGAAGTGTTTATAGTACATTGTGTACTTCTCTATGTATCCAAGTCTCCAAATTAGTTCTCTGTGCATCTGAGTCTCCAAATTAGTTTGCATCACCTCTGTTATTAAACTCCTTTTCTTCCACCACTACTCTGAAACTGCCTTTCATACTCAGTGTAACCTATGAATTGGTCCTGCAAGTGAGTCATTCCAAGGTTGTTACTCTTCCCTTATAACTATATTTAATAGAAAATACTGTGCTCTGTGTTATGTCCATCTTGTTCAGATGGAACAGTGTCTGCTGAGATGGAAAAGCAGAATGCAATATCAGAATACATTTAAATGTAATAACATCTCTGGAAAATTTCTTTTTATGGTACAGAAATAAGAGCTCTTCTGCCATTATCACTACTTTGGCTTTTAGAGCCTTGGGGTACCAGAGTATTTCAATGACTGGCTTGGCCTTGCCGCTCTTACCCTAGGAAAAATGCCACTGATGTCCAGAGGAATTTTGCATTCTTCAAGGACTGTGATTTGGCCTCAGGTGAGCTATACAGCCCTGTCTTATGTACCCTTTTTCCCTGCATAAAACATTACATAAAATTTAGTGGTTTAGCTATCCTGCACATTTCTTCTATTAACAAAATGATACACCTGGGGTTAATTTTCAAGATTATTGCGTTTTATACTTACTGACCCTAAAGAAATCTTACTGAGAACATTAAATTCACTTTCTACTGAGTGTTGTTTTTTCTGTAAGTACGTTAACCAGTATTAGCTGTCACACTTACATTACATTTTGTCTGGCCCTCCTGCAGTTGCAAAACTGTGGCTGAGATTCATTTGAGTTACTCTTGCCTCAAAAAGTTATCAGTTAGTTTTATTTTTCCTGTGTAGTGGATCAATGCAAGGGGAATTTCATTAGCAAGACACAGGCCCACACAAGCTGTGAATATGGAGTAAGAAACAAATGCACGAACCCACAAACCTACTGCCTCTCTGCAATAGCCCTTGTAAGATTCCCTTCAGGTCCTTTTCCTGCTAGGTTGGATAAAGAGTGTTGGTAGTTGTAAGAGAACTTACACTTAACTTCAGTAGTTGAGGGAAACTCATGCTGGAAAACTTGTTTTTGTTGTAAAACAATTACATATCTTCCCATCATCATGTTCTCACCGGATCTTTCAGAAACGTGACTCACACGAAGCTGTGATGTTCTCACAGTGTGATTCAGGCTGCTGCCTGCCTGGGACATCTCGAAGACCAACTGTTGCTACTTGTAAAAATTTCCTCTTAAAGTTTCCTTTAAATCTCCATTTCAAATTAAAAATCCTTGCATAAGTAGATACATGTAATTAAAGAATCAGTGTATTTTCCTGGTACCGGGAGTTTGTTCACTGTTCTTTTGATCTGTTTCTTGACCTCCTATGTTACAGTTTTGTTGCTGTGATCTGCAGGAGACTGTGGGTGTGGTTGAGTGCTGTGGGCCTGGATAATGTGAATTTATGCTACTCTGCCTGCTGTAGAGTAGCACTCCATGCAGATATATCCATGTCCACACAGGATGCCTTTGTGTAAAGATACTCTGCTTTGAAAGCAAATGGACATTACAGCTTTCTAGTCTTTCATACTAAGTTTTTGTCTTAACTGGTGAGCTGCTCTGGTTTGTAATGTGACTGTAGGACAAGTCCCAAGCAAAGAGGGGGCAGAATTCACCTTTTAGTTGCAACTTTAAGTGGGTTTTAGCCAGTTCTGAAACTGCACCCTAAAGTTACATGGGGATTTTTCAAAACAGAGAATATACTACAAATTGATATGAGTGCTAATGTGTTTGTGTGTGCAAATCCCATGTATGTGTCCACCTTAGGCATATTTTGCAAATAGCCTGTATATGCACTATTAATGCAGATAATTCAAGAATGAAACATCCTAAAATTCACCAGTGGATGTGATTCTAGTGGCAAGCAGTTCTACTTAGAAAGTGAGATTGAATATGGTTCAGCATTGGCAGGCTTGGCTAACTGGAGTATATAGCAACCATTCTAGTTTGCAGTAATTCTAAGTCTGGCTTTAAAAGTGTTTCAGGAATCATTTTGAAGTAGAAATCTGAGAATATGAGATACACAGAAGGAAGTGTTTCTGTCTGTCATGAAAAATCTGTATCTAGCTACAGGCTGCAATGATTGTGAAGAATGATAGTATCTCAGATATGCAGTATGCATTTTTGACTGTCAAAATTTGCATATATTTAATGCATTGAACTGTTTTAAAAACACTATTCTTAGAATACTTGTCAAAATATTTTCTCTAATGGATGAATTTAAATCTAATTAACATATTCATGTTTTAAACTTATTGGCATTTTTTTGTCCAAAGAAGTGCATAATTTATACTGATATATAAATATCTTATACATTCTATATTCAGAGGTGGTATATAGCTCAGGTTTAAATTGAACTTAGATGATGTTCAGTCATAATACATCTTACTCATCAATACAACTTTCTGTAGTTGTTCATCAATATTCTCTAAAAGAAGACTATAAATGTTTTATACCTACAACCTATCTCTTATAGTTAGGGTTTTTAATGGTGGGATATAAAAAATTGAGGTAAAGTTGCCTCAGATACTTGTTTTTTGCAAAACTTGTTCTGTGTGTGCAACACTTATAAATAAAGGTGCAAGAGCAAATAGTTTAGATGTCAGGTAAGATGACATCTATATAAGCTCTCTGCTGAGTTCTGAGTAATCTTTTGTTAGTTCCCCCAATAACTCAGTCTAATCAAATACAGGGATGTAAGCGATATCTTGTAATAGGTTTTTGGAATCAATAAATATGCCAAGGTTTTGAATTACTAGCAGTGTAGATGTGTCTGATAAGCTCAATTGTTGGAAAACTGATCCCATAAAAGTGAAAAGTGAGATCTTTAAAAAAAAAAATCAGATGAAAGCCAAATCTTTTATGAAACAGAAATAAAGTGTGGCCAAGTTCTACTTTTCACAAATAATTAATGATATGATAGAAAGAAATAAGCAGGTTTAGCAATGATATCTTTCAGGATCCAGGTTGTTAACAATGGATAAACAAGACTTCTGGGTTAAAGAAATGAGATACCAGTTTTCTCAATCTTCAGAATATCTTCAAAAAACTGCCTTGGTGTTAATATTTAAATTAGAAACTTAGGTATGATTGTGACAAAGGTCTGTACTGGTTGCTTTCTAAAGATTAACTACGGGCAAAGTGTTGGGATAGGAATCCTCCATAAAATTGGCATGGACAGTTTAGCAGTAGAGATAGGTAACATATGTTTCCTCAAAGTAGTCATTGTTCATCTGGCTTGCCAGTGTGCCTTAGTTTGTGACTGCCAAGCATCTAAAATTAATGTAACATCTTATTAAAAAGATGGTGAAGTTTATGCATGGTATACTAAGCTTGTGCATAGCCACTGGTACATAAATTCCATGTTGAAGGCATCTCTGCATAGCGGTTTTCTAATGTTGAACATCTGGGGTTTCTGGTGTGTGCTACTGGTCCTCCTTGGCTGAGGTTCCTTGTTGTAACATCCCATTCTTTACTGGACATAGATTGAACTGTGGGTTTTTTGCCCCATTGTTCACCAGTGAGTTTCAGACTTCTTGCTGGACTTCGGTGATGTGGGAGATCTTGTTCAGTTTGCATGGCCAAAGTATAGAGTTGATATGCATAAGATATCCAGCATATTTCAGATGGTATGTGGATTTACTAGATAAGTTTTGTGGTAGCTGATCTTACCTGGAGTGTTTTGGGAATTGGGATCTATTCATCTGACACCCATCTGTTCCATGGGTGCTGGTATTTCTGTGTTGGTGACTTTGTTTGTACCAGTGCACGATGCGGAGGCTGATTGAGAGGGGAGCTGTTGGGATTGAGTGTGTTGTCGGTGCACTTGTTGTGGAGAACAGATAACAGTTTGATGCTTTCTCCCCCATGGTGTATATTTTAATGGCAACTCTGTGTATAGTGGCATTTGTAGCACTGAGACATATTTAATGAAGAGAATATATTTTGTAACTTTGGCTGTTTTGGTTCAGTACTCATCATTTATTTATATGCTGGTAGCATCCATATTTAGTGCTGTATAAATTAATATCACTCTATTTAGTAAATATGAACTATAATCATTATGCTATTTAATTTGGGTCTAATAAGTACTTACCAGACTAATGTGTAGTCATGTAGTTGGGCAGATGTACAAAAATGTCATTAACTTGTTTTGATTTGCGGACAGTGATGTATGTGGCAATGTCTGTGAATACTCCTGCTTTTCTTACACCACAGCTACCTCATTTGCCAAATATGGCTATGATCCTTTGTCCATGTTAATTGAGAATGGCATCCTTATTCATCATGTGCAGGGTTTTTTTCAGTCATTAAAATGCTGTCCAAAGACTACTCAACTGAGGAAAACTACAGAATAATACAAAGTACTTGTTTATCTGTTGTTGTAAGCCTTCTGTTTTATCCCATTGTAATGAATGGGAAAAGGAACTCTCACATGTGAATGCAATGCTGTTGCTAAAGAGCACAAATTCCTTTTGGAACATCAGCATTAATAATTGGACTGGGACTTGCCTGAAATATTTTCATCAGCCATGTCACTGTTCAGTGTTTCTTCTTCTTTTCTTTGACCTTCTGAAAAATGGATTAAGATAATTTACATTAGTTGTCAAAAACTGTGTTTATTTCTTTGATAATAAAGGTTTCCATTCCTTGATTAAATTTATGTTTATGTTTGACATTTTCCAGGGATGCATAAATTCATATGACAGTTAAAGTCTACATACTTCCAGTACCTAGTGCCAGGTTGAGTTGGATTTGGACACTTCACATAAATAAAAGTGGTTTTATGTTTCACCTTCATCTGGTAGGTGAGCACTCCACCTTTTCTTGTGAAACATAATCGGTTTTGACATGGCAAAATTAGATCCTGGCTATTTATTATCTGCTGAAATCAAAAACCATAACTGGGAAAGCATGTGGTAAGTCCATTGGAACAGCTTGCATGCAGAGAAGAAAAGAGAAGGCATTCCAATTTTATAAGCTCAAGGTGATTTTCTCTAACACCTAAACCATTTTAATTAATTACCCTGAAAGATTGAGTAAATTATTATTTGAATACTTTATGGCATTACATGTTAACATTTCAAGGACAAAGTGCTGTACTTAGCTTTTCAACAATGCTTCATCTGTCAGAATATATCTTCTGAATTTATGTAGTATACTGCAGTGTAAAGGGTAGTCAGAATTTGAGTACTATGAAATATTACAAGGAACTGGAGTCAAATGTGATCTGCTGAAATGAGAACCCTAATATTTATGGAGATTTGATAGGGACCTACAAATTAAGAAAACCAAGAATTAAGACTTTTAAAAATCTTTTCCCTGCATTGTTCTTTTATTTTTTCTTTTTTTTTTTTTTTTCTAATACGAATAACAGAATGCTATTAAAATGTTGATTGCAATATGGATATAGGCTTTACTGCTAGGCATGTCCATGAAGTACAGCCCTGCATATTTGCAGGATGGGATGCTGTTTCACTTGCCCTGCTTACACAATACTCAGAGCATCTCTGTTTTCTCTTCCTTTACGACTTCCACTTTTGACATTTTAGCTTTGGAAAGAAGGTTTACAATATGAAGCTGGTACCTGCTTGCTGGATATACCTACACGTTTGATATAACCTTTTTGAATCAGTGGAGTATGTGAAATGTGATAGGTTGTTTAAATGGTGTTTGTAACCAAAACATCAGCTGTACTCCACAAATATAATCCTTCTTCCACTGGAAGAGCATACAACCTTTTAGTAACTTCAGTCTAGCATCAGTAGATTAGATTAAATCCCCATTTACTGCATTATATTAATATTTTCAATGGCACACTAATCCAAGAAATAAATGTGTCAGTTTCTATGGCTACCCTGTAATGGCCATGGCCATAAGACTGTGCCTTAAGGCCACATAAAAGACTTAATGTACAGATTGAATAGAAGCACATTATTTATTACTAAGCTATCAAGCTGAGAAAATTTAGTGATCTCATTTTTTAGATTTGCTCATTTGACCTGGGCCAATTTGCTTGGATGATAATACTGAGTATTTAAAAGCACAATGTTTTCTCAGTTTTAAGGATAAAATGATTCACACTAATCTTTCAGAACAATTTTGTGGAATTAATGATTTTTATGCTCCTATGATACTTACTGATGGATCTTTGCATTTTTTGTGGTTTGAAAATTAGGTAAGACTCTCTCAGCCTTTGAATGAACACATTGGAATTCATGTGTATTGCTATACAAAGTAAGGGAAATGCTTCTCCTCTCATATCTTCCCCCAGCCCCCATGATATGTTGAGACATTTGAGCTGTAAATAAGTTACCATGAAGTAAGATGGGGTGACCAGCAAGAGTCACAGGGCTTCCCCTGACCCTAGAGAGTCTTTGCTTGTTCAAAGATGGAACACTGGAACTGCAATGTGCCATTATATTTTCCTGCCCGGGGACCCACACATGCAGCTTAACTCTCTGAGATGTGTGATACAAATCTCTTCCCCCTCTGCCTGGGATGACTTTAATACGTTGCTCATAGGGTAATAAAACCAGCCACCTTTGATGTACATTAATCCCCACCATAGCTTGGCTTCCCGCAGCAGTGATGGTGTGTGCGAGTGAAGAGAAGGGAGAAGGTGCAGTCCAGGGCATTTCTGTGCTCATTCATACTAGAAGGATCAGCGTCCTTAGAGATGGATTATAAGACTAAAACACTCAGGAGACCTCTTTGGCTGCAAGCAAACATAAAATGACTGGAGGGACTGTTATTAGAGAAGGTCTGGGGTCAGAGCCCTCAAATACTTACCTAGCAGATGGGAGATGGTGGGAGAAATGAGGCAGAGTATTGTGAGAACGGTTTCCTTCTCAAAGTGTTGCTCCCCCTAGCAATACTTTGGGAAGTTGTGATTGTGTCAACTTGAATGCAGACTATTGAGTCACCAAATAATATAACTTAGCTAAAAAATTGTTTCTTAAATATGATTTGAGGAATCTGCAGTTTATTTTCTTTCCTGTGCAGTATTTGTGGTTATCACATCATTTCCAAAAGGTTTGTTGAAAGATAAAATTGTTCTTATAAAATACTCTTTTACACTTCCTAAGAGAACTGCTAATAACACTTTTAGACTGTGACACTTGCCAAGAGCTGACATTTTCAGAATTTCAAATGTCAATAAAACTGCTTAAAACCTTGTAAGGAGGCTGAGTGAAGACAAGAGAGACTTAGCAGAACATATTAGTGGTTTTAACACGTGTCTGCTTAAGCCTTAAAATTTATGTTCTGAAAAGGCCCATTTCTAGTAAGTCAAAATAACCTTCACGACAAGTTTCATCAACATAAATGTTAAAGATGAGTGACAGATATGTATAGCATATAGCTTACATGGAATGTAAATAAAAGTTTTAACCCATTGCAAAAAAAAGTAATGTGTTCATGAAGTAATATAGACCTAGAAAAGCAGAAGGTAACTTTTTTGTCACCTCATAATGACTAGCATTTACATGGGTTTTTTGGTGCATGTTTGCCATTACAAACACTGCATTTGCTCTTAAGCATGTTTGTCCATTCAGGCACACCTAGCATAACTAACAAATGGTTATTACAAAGTCTCACTTGAGGTTAGAATATCTGATAGGAAAATATCTGGAGCTATTTACAGTGTAAACGTTAGAGGAAAGAGGAGACTTCTCGGCCTGTATGTGTTGAGCAAAAAACCTAGTAATGTAGGTAGTTTGTGTTGTAAAAAAGCCCCTGCACTGTGTGAGATGCAGTGTTTCCAAACACTGTATTACTAGAGACAAATGTTTTGTCCCTCCCATGTATCACCTTTATGCAGTGTGTTCTGTACTTGGAAAGCACCTGGTGTGCTGAGCAGGTCATTTTGGTAGGGATAAAGGCTTATGCAGCAATGCAGTTTAATCTGCTGTGGCTTCTCAAATTTTGTTTCCTGTCTCAGGAGAAAAAAAATTCAAGATTTCATCAGCTGCCTGTAAAGAACTAGTCTTTACATTCAGTCCCAGCAAAGTGCTATTATCAGGACAGCCTTTCTGAAAGAGTTCAGGGTACCGTATGAGTGCTACGGTCACAGCCATTCTGCCAGCGCTTTTCACAATTAGTTCAGATGCTGTCTTGTACCTTCTAGTTCAGCAATGTTGGTGGGGGAATGAATGACAAAGAAAACAATCCCATTTTAAACCTTCTGTTTGAAAGAAATGTAAAGCTGCTAGGGACAAAATTATTTACCATGTGGACGAAGTCATGTTGTATTACTGTATTCTGTAAAATACCGTGTATAGCATTATTATAAGCAAATGAGATTTTCCAAGTAACAAGTGCCCTCTGTTTAAACAAATAATTTTCTATGCAAAGGTTAAACACTGAGATATTTTTCTTGTTTGAGTCATGCTCATGACTTTGGAAAGTCACCAAGCAAGTATGCTTAAAAAAGAAAATGTGAATGAAAAATTCTGAAGCATTTTGCCCTTTTGGTTCCTAAGAGTGAGCTATCGTTTCTCTCCACTGTGGTCATTAATAATGACAGATGTATGTGGTGCAGAGTTCACCTACATTATTGTCAGTAACAGGAATAGAGAGGGAATATTTATTGCAGCAGAAGGAGGGAGGGGAAAGACATGATGTTGAACCAGAAGACGAGAGCAGAGTTCAGTGTTTTTCGTTGGGTGGGGAGGAGGGTTTGGAGAGAGCATGCGCAAAGGTTTCTTAGAGACTGACACGGCTCTCATGGAAATCAGTTGAAATACTGCTACAGGATGCTGTGAGAGGTGGATTGATTGGATCTTTAATATGTTGTGCTTTACAGTACTTCACAGATTTATTTCACCTCAGCAAAAACTGTTATTGCTTTGGGTTTGCAAACAAGCATGGCAACAACATATTATTTTTTTATTTATGTTTAACTGGTCAAGCAAACTGGTCAAATCATGATCATGAACTGATAAAAGGACACTCCCAGCTTTAATTGTAATTAACACCTATTAATTTTGAAAATATAAACAAGTATAGCTTTGGGTTGTGCACCTGTTTTGTAGCACAACTTATAATTTTTTTTGATTGTTATTACATTGTCCTTTAAAGTAAAAAAAAAAAAATCCATTTCTCTCTTATTTTGCTATGTGAAAAACAAAAAACATGGCATCCCCCAGACTAGTGGGGAGACTGATGAGCTGACAGTATGTGGGCATCACTGAAAATTGCCTACCCATTGGCCTACGTTTCATGCCGCCTGTCTTTCATCATTTAACTGTGTCTTCAAGAATACTTGGAAGTCAAGGAAGAGAGGTTGCATCTCCAAAGTGGCCATTTAAATATTAGGAGTGTGAGTCAGTGACTGAACTTGGAAGAATTAAGGCCTGCAGTTTGGCATATTGTTTAAAAATGCATTGAGAAGACGGGCAATAAGTCCAAAAGTTCATTTGGTAGAGAATGATGTCTGGATAGAAAGTTTGGGAATATGAAAACATGGTGTAATTTATTCATCACCTGAAAAATTATGTTCTACTTAAATTATTCACAGATGAACCTAATGTAGCATGAAAGGCAAACAGATTAAACTGGGATGTCTGACTTTTTACAGAAGATTGGACCATTGTACCTCACTCTTTAAGTGATTTATAAATTTCCCACTTTAAATACAACCTTCAACTAGTCACTGTATCACATAGTTTTGTTATAGTAAGTAGCAATATTATGTTACATTAGGTCTGGTATTGTTTTAATCTACTGACATAGAGTTTTGGACTCAGGAAGGGGAAAAAAGCATCCTTAGGAGCCATTTGCATGATGGTAAGATGTTACTCAATGTGTGAAAGTTGGAAGAGACCCACAGGGACGATGGAAGTGCAACTCCTGGCCCCACACAGGAAAACTCCAAGAATCACACCATGTGCCTGAGAGCATTGTCCAAATACTTCTTGAACTCTGGCAGGCTGGTTCTGTGACCACTTCCCTGGGGAGCCTTCTGGATGAAAAATCTTTTCCAAATACTGAATCTAGATCTCCCTGACACAGCTTCATACCATTCACTCAGGTCCTGTCACTGGTCACCAGAGAGATGAGATCAGTGCCTGCCCCCCCCACCTTTTCCTCTTCTGAGGAAGTTGTAGACTGCAGTGAGGTCTCCCCTCAGTGTCTTTTTCTCCAGGCTGAACAAGCCAAGGGATCTCAGCCGCTTTTGACATGGCTTCCCATCCATGCCCTTCACCCTCTTCATAGCCTTCCTTTGGATGTTTTCTAATAGCTTTACATCCTTCTGGTATTGTGGCACCCAAAACTGCACACAGGACTCAAGAGGAGGCCACACCAGTGCGGAGTAGAGCAGGACAATCACCTCCCTCAACTAGCGGGCAGTGCTATGCTTAAAGCACCCCAAGACATGTCTGGCCCTCTTCATAAGCAACTTGGATGCAGGACTGGAAGGGGTACTAAGCAAGTTCGCAGATGATGCAAAACTGGGAGGAGCTGTTGACCCCTTCAAATCCAGGGAAACCCTACAGAGAGACTCGACAAATTAGAGGGCTGGGCTATCACCAGCTGTATGAAATTTAACAAGGGCAAATGTCAGATCCTGCACTGGAAATGGGGCAACCATGGATGTACAGACAGACTGGGAATTAGGGGCTGGAGAGCAGCATTGCAGAAAGTGACCTGGGGATTCTGGTTGATGGCAAGTTGAGTATGAGTCAGCAGTGCCCTGGCAGCCAGGAGGGCCAACTATTTAAACTACAGCTTTTCAACCTTTTAAACAGGAATCTGAAACCTACTTCAAACTATTTTTTCACTTTCTCTAGGAAAATAACTTATATCCTAATGATGCTTTCCAATGTGGGACTGTCAGTTGAGGTGAATTCTATGTATCAGTTCTGATTAGTATAAATACTTCATTCTGAGTATTTTTCAAACTATAGTAATACATAATTTCTGACAAAATGAATGAGTTTTCAATTTTCTAGTGACTATTTAACAGCTAATGACATAAGAAAAGAAAATGAAATAATTATAGTGGTTCATCCTTTATTAATGTCAGTGTAAACAACATTATAATTGAAAACAACATTCAGAATAAATACTAGAAAGGGGCTGCATGGGAAATATAAATAGGTCTGTTATGTAAGATCTCTCTAAAAGAATTTTGGACAGTCATGAAATATTTCTTATACATCAT
Organism: Aleadryas rufinucha; assembly: GCA_013397815.1. NCBI lineage: Eukaryota > Metazoa > Chordata > Aves > Passeriformes > Aleadryas > Aleadryas rufinucha. The sequence goes on from VZTH01018233.1 coordinate 119,652, forward strand.
GCATTTGAAAGAACTGTGAGTAGTTCTAGAAATTGAAGAGAAAGAATCAAGACATGCACTTCAAAGATTGAATTGTACTCTGGTTTGTAAGGAAGCAGTAAGAGTAGATCTCGCCCATAATACAGATGACAATAGTTGGAGGTCTTGAATTCCCCAGGGAATAGTAGATAGTTGAACAGATCCTAAAACCTGTCACCAACACTGCTGTAGACCTTCTCCTTGTGAATAGTCTTACTAAAAACAAGGCTGGCGAGTGTGTGGGCTGGCAGACAGATTTGTCTTTTCATACCTAACGGGGCCCCCATCAGGTCTGAGGAGTACACGTGAGTCTGTTTCTCTCTGTGCAGCTATCTGACACGTGGCTCAAGAAGGGACTTCTGCATTCAGTTCTGAACTTGGTGCCATATCAGCTCTATCTTCAGGCACCAGGGCAGCAATGGATCCCTGTCTCCTTTTGTACGTTTTAGCTTGTGTTTAATGTATGGTTGAGCCCACTTCTTTTCATTTGTCTCAGTCATATTTTACAATTTTGCTTTTCTCTGCTGCTGCTTGACAATCAAAGATTACTTCCTAAGCAGAGTGAATAATGAAATACTGAGTTGAGAGTTATGGTGATGATACGAGCAAAGTTAACAGAAGCTCTACAGTCATTACAGAATCAGCTTTGATATACTAAGCTTTGTCATTTACATAGTTCCGATAAGTTCGGAAACATATGAATCGTGATTTCTTTTGATTTTGGAGAAAGATCTAATGTAGAGATAAGTTATTTTCTTTAAAGAGGCAGTACAGAGGTCAAGTAATTCTTCATCTCCATGAAGTGTGTACATGTTCTCGTATTTTTCTGAACTAAAAAGACATTGTTTTCTTTCCCTGTTAAGCAAAAACCTGCTCTGAGCTGTCTTGCCAAGTTGTATCAACTTTGCTGATAGTTCTAAAAGACTGTCGTCACAGGGTTTTGCCGAGACTAGGCATTGTACGCATAGGGCAGGTCCAAATGAGTAAGCAGATCTTGTCTTCAGGAACTTAAAGATCAGAATAGATATAGAAGAGAAAGAAAGAGTTATCTGACTTTTTTTTATGTTTTCTTGGTTAAATTTGTGTGCTGACATATATTTACACTGCATTCAATAGGAAGCATCTCCATAGTAATTTAATATACAGAAACCCGTATAAACTGTAACCAAACATTGTGTTACATTATGTCCACAACGGAAAGGAAGAGAGTTCCAATTCTGCAGGAGTCACCTTCTATTAGGGTTTCTTTCTATCCTTATTCTGTATGTCAGATGGATCGCTACATTTAATTAAGCAGTAACAATTGAGGTGCAGATTATTTCCTGGGGATTAATGACCAGCTGGACAGAGTTGATAGCCCAAGGTATTGGATAGATTATGCTGCATAGCCTCCTGGATTAAGCATGAACTCTATATTGTAGATGTAGTCACTTTGAATAGTGTAGGAGAAAGCATCACATTGAAGATAAAGTCTATATTTTTTATCTATTGTTCTTTCAGCACCAAGTAGATCAGTACATATCCAGTTCTTGATCATGGTTTTTTTCTGAAATAACTTACGTTTAAAATTACTCTTTGTTCAGGAATACAGCATACTGTTTTAGTGTCCTGTTGTGGCTAGAAGTGACTAAGGAGGTGACACAGAGATTTGTAGAGAGAGATTTCATCCTTTTCAAAACATCCCGCAAGCTTTTTGGTGCAGAAGTGATTTTCCAAGTTTATTCCAGTTCGCGGGTGGCTTATGAATAATTTTGTCCTTGAACTACAGAATGAATTTAATTTACGTTTCATAGACTTTATTTCATTACTTTTTCCTGTACATTTTGACATGGCTGTTTTTCGTAACAAGGTTGCATCTTGACTGAAACTATACACATCTAGATGCCTTTTACTGGTCACCAGTATTTGAGGGTGAAAACTTATACTGAGTCCTTCCATTTTGTTTGTGTTTTTAGTTTGCCTGGAGTTTGGGAGAGGAGTCATTCTGAGAATATAAGCTGGAGAGCGCATGGCAAAATCACTACAAGCTGCTTTGTGCCTCCATATGCTAAAGAAGGGAGCATACCTAAGGATGGCCCAAAGGCCTGGTTCATACTCTAGGGACCTGATGGAAGATCCATTCCTTTCTTTTCTGTAGATTTACCTACAGGTTCGTTCCATGAGCTGGGAGTTAGTCACTCTCATGTGTCTTTCCATCTTGAAGTCAGGACATGTTTGAGGGCCTGCACTAGGATGTGCACTGGAGGACACCTTCTTTTGTATTTTGTTGTAATGCAGCAAAAAATTGTCCTTCTCCTGTTTGCAGTTGAATGTACCCCAGATTAAACTGGTCAGATCTAGGAGTTTCTTCTGGACTGTTTGTTCTCCATGATGGGCTCATTCCTCATCACTTCTCCTGAAGCATACTTTCTTATTTATGTTCACAGTTACGTATTTCCTGTTGCTGTAGAAAGGTAGTTGAGTTCCCAGGATCACACATATCATAGTGCATGTAATTTTGTGTCTGCTTCCTAGGTACAATTAACAGAAATGGGAGATGTAATAAAAACAGAATGTTGATAAAATGTCAGAATGTTGATAAAAACAACTTTTCCATGAATGCTTCCCTCTCATTCTTTTCATATTGCAGTTGTATCATCAGCGCTATATCTAGGCTTGAAATGCAATATATAAGAGAAGCACATCAGTTGCTGTCTGTAAATTAATGATTTTCTCCACTCATTCCTTGATAGAAAATGAAAAATTAATAATGTCCTAAATATGCCATGAAATATTTGCAGCACTTTTTCCCACTTGAAAAAAGCAATATAGTATGTAGTAGTTCTTGTCAGCTGGTGTCTGTCCTGATGTCATTTATGTTATAGTGGTAGCAATGGTGTGGAGGCCTTAGATGGTCCAAGCCAGGATCAGCTGTGCCTCTGGCTCTTCCTCTTGCAAGATGCCTGGGACACGTCCCATCCAGGGAGCTCTGGAGACACTGCTGTGGCCTTCTGCCAAGCACATTGCCATGGAAGAGGGAGTGCCTTATGCCCCATGACTCTTAGTCTCTGAGTGCCCAAGAGCAGTTGAGACTACTACCCATTCTCAGGGCACAAGACTACTTATCTTTCATTGTGCTTTCTGTAAAAAAGCACACTTGAGCCTATGTTACATCTGAGTAATTGGCTGCAAAGTGCAGACTTCTAAATTGTGAAAACGTGAGAGCCTCCATCTTGCCAAGCAGTAGGGATTGACTTGCAGACTGCCAGAGCTGAGAACAAAATACTGCTGGAGTGAATCAGTCAGGATCTGATACCACATACAGGCCAATGTTCAGAAGAAAATTTCATTAAAGAAAACATTTTAAAAATGAAAGGAAAAAGCTTTATGTGTAAGTTGCCTTAATGATTTTCCCCTGTGCTGTTTCTCTTTCACATACAGTACGAGCCATTTTTTTTCCTTTAACCCATGGTAATTTAATTAACCAAAGTCTTAATTTTAGTTTGCAAAGTGCATACCTGTTGCAGAAAAGCACGTTTTAAAAATTATTTCTGGTTTCTATATTAAATAAACATTGGACATTGCATTATTTACTTTAATATAGCGATAATTCAAATAAATAAATGAAGCAACTGAGCACATTATTTCTCTGGATAGAAATGGAAGGCAACTTGCTGTACAGAGAATCTAAAGTATGCTCATTCAGGCATTAAGAGATCTTATGCAATCATATTTCCTTCTCTATGTGAATTTGTGTAATTTGATTTTCTTTGTAATTTATACTATACATTTCAATATCCGAAACACATCAGACAAATATCAGATGGATGTATTGGCTAATTAAAACATTTCTCTGTCTGAACATTTGAATATTCAGGAATGTTTTAGTTTAACAGTGAATAAATTAAACATAGCATTCTGAAAAGTAAGGTCCGAAGGAATGAAAATGCCTATTTGTAAAACCTGTGAAAGAAAAGAGATGAGGAATGGAAGTGTGTGCATGAGTTCATGGCAGTTCAGATGAGGATGTGAAGGTGTGATGAAAAAAAAAAAGGGAGAGAGTTAAGTTGCATGAGCATCTCCAGATCTGCACATGCCTAATGGGCAAAAGTATCTGGAGGGACCAGATTTTCTGGCTGCAAAGAATGACCCCCTAGCAAAGAAGAGGAAGAAATCTAATAATGGGGAAGAAATAAAACTGAGATAGGGACTTGGTGTACTGGAAATAAAGGAGAGAAATGAACAGTCAAAAGATAGCTGCTCTGCAGCAATTTTTTGATATACTATCTCTAGAAAGCAAGACTGAGATAATAGAGGGGCTAGGAGCCAGAAACAGCTAGAAATTGCACAAGATAGGAAACTGTAAGCTACAGACTGCTAGATGATCTCCACCAGCATCTGAGAAAGGCATGACATGCAGTTGGATGTTCCTTCTTGAAAAGAATCAATGCATTTGGCACCAGAGGAGCTAAAAACAATCTACAGACTAGGGTTCATTTTTAGACAGGTAATGCTGTCACCTGCCATAGATCCCTGCTGTGGTCTGGGGAAAAACTCAGAGAAGACAACAATTCAGTAGAACAGCAGTATTGACTGGATGATCATAGATCGAGTCAAATTTAATTGAGAGATGAGGAAAAGAAGACTTTTTTTGTTAAGGAAACTTTAAAAAACCCAGTGAAATTTTGCTGCAGAATGAGATTAAACTAAAAAGAAATGGCCTATATTTGTGTACACCTAGTCTTAGGTGTATATAAGTACATACACCAAATGTACCTCTCTGTACACTTTATTTTCAAGTTTTATTCTTGAATTTCATTTTTCCAATTTAGAAATGGGAAGATCGATAAGAAAAGAAATGAAACCATGGTTAGAGAACAATTGCAGCCAGGAGCAGTAAGGAAAATCCAGAGAAGCAGAAAGCAAAACACTATGTTGACCAGTTATAAGCTGGTAAATTGGATTTCTTGGGTTTTTTTCTAAAGAAAGAAATACAGTGTTGTTACAAGTAAGGATTTATTTGAATAAGAGAATTATGTGAGGACAGGATTTCTCATTTCCCATTTTGATAGGAGGAAGATAGTCTTTTGTAGTGTCTTTAAAACACATCTCAAAATAAAGACCTGTGAATTGAAAAATTAAATGTAAGAGAAACTGGGACATTTTTGCAGTCGAAGATGCAGACATTGAGCTTTATTTCTAAAACAAAAGCTAAAAAAAGTTTTAAAGTTCTGAGAACTCTGGGCCTGACAGAGGAACATAGAATATCCTGAGTTGGAAGGGACCCACAAGGATTGTCCAGTCCAACTTCATGTGCCTTGTGCCTGCCCCACACAGCACCATCCCAAAGAGTCACGCCACGTGCCTGAGAGCATTGTCCAAATGCTTCTTGAGCTCTGTTAGGCTTGGGGCTGTGACCAGTTCCCTGCGGAGCCTGTTCCAGTGCCCGAACACCCTCTGGATAAAGAACCTTTTCCTGAAGTCCAGCCTAAACACTCCCTGACACAACTTCAGGCCATTCCCTCTGTCCCTATCACTGGTCACCACAGAGAAGAGATCAGTGCCTGCTCCTACACTTCCCCTCACAAGGAAGCTGTAGGCTGCTATGAGGTCTCTCCTCAGTCTTCTCTTCCTCAGGCTGAACAGACCAAGTGAACTCAGCCACTGCTTTTATGGCTTCCCCTCTAGGCCCTTCCCAAATTCTCCCAAGAAAACTAATGCCACTAGGAGAAGTAATCAGGACTGAAGTCTTATTAGGGAGGAGAAGATGGTTAAAAAATAAAACATGTTAGACTTTGGAAATGATATGAAGACCAACAGTCAAGGTTTTTCAACTTTATAAATAAAAACAGAATAAGGAAAGAAGTATAACAGCTGTACAGTACAGACAGGTAGAGAGTAGAAATTGTTTATAAGCATCTCAACACTTGAACAGAACAGTCAAGAAAAATAATGTTGAGTAGTTGGGGAGAGGAGTATGGATATGGAAATGACAGACACTGTTGTGCAAAATAATCTTAAGAGAGGTAAAGGTACTGCAATCAAGTCAATAGGATTCTGAAAGGACTGGTGAAAAAAATCACGGGACCTCTTGGATTGGATTTTGAGATCTTATTTAATGTTTTCTTATTGAATGCTATGATGAGTCATATAAATAATAGTGCCTTAATTTTGCTGATAACCAGAAATGGAGAGGCAGCATTGCTACAAATAGCCACAGCGTATCCAGAAAAGGTGTGCAGCCCTAAAGGTTGGGCGCGTCAGGGATGCTGTGAGAGGGTGAGTGCACAGAGTCGCATACAGCTGAACAGCAGAGCTGGCTGCTGAAGAATAAAAACTGCCCACATAAGCCATGACAATAATTACAGCAAACATCCACAGATTTATCTGGGGAAGATTTCTGGTAGAGATGGGTAAGGTGCTATGTTAGACACTGGTGTGATGGCCTGTGTCTCATCACCTGTGTTCAAGGGAGGCATGTTTTGAATGGAACAGGTATAGGGAGGGTCTGTTGGGATGGTTATGGGAAGGAAGAACCTATTGTAAAAGGAGCAAAAAATGTCTATTTTTATGTTGACAGCTGTGTTTAACAAGGGTGCTTTGATCCAATGCCCAAGAGCAGGGTACATGTAGTGGTATTCCTGAGGAAGGCAGTGTACCCTGCACAGAGAGTGGCTGAGGCACTACCATGTCTAGACTGAGCCTGACACTTGAGCTCATGGGGCATGCAGGAAACATCTCAGTTTGTTTAGTCTGCTAAAAAAGAAGGATGAGAGAGATTATTTCGCTCATAACTGTCTGAGGGAGAAAAACTCTAGAGAGGGAAAAGAGCAATTTAAGTGAAAGGATGGTATTGGTGTAAGGGCAAATGGTTATCAACTGCTGATGAATGAATTTCCAGTCATCAGAACAAGAACTTTCCAGCATGCCTGACCAGCAGGAGTAATGGTGCGCACATTAACTAGGCCTTGACAGATGAAACTGAAGACACTGGCTTCTGTGCCTCTGTGTTTCCTAAAGTTTTGCTGTGCCTCCTCTTCCTTTCTGCAAGCAGTGAACTAGTTAAATTGCTGAGTAACTCTAGAAACAGTGCAAACAAGCAGCAGCTGCACTATTGTTTCCAAATAAATGTATATTTGAATGACCTGGTGAAGGATGAGATTGAAGTGATAAAGCAGTTGGATGGTGAACATGTAAAATAGAAACTGTTACTGTAGACTGTGTAATTTTTCCATTCCAAAGTGTTCTTAATAAGTATTAAAACTAATCAATGACACATGCCTAAAACTGATCTGATATATTTTATCCCCATGATGAGGACCTCAGGAATGTAGACATAGGTTTTGAACTAAGGTAGCTTGCCAGCACATGGATTGAATGATCATGACCATTTCATGGAGGGATAATTAGCTTTTTGTTCTGCTCTGTTTTTAGCTGCTTCTATTATTTTAAATGTATGTCCTCACCCTCTTGTTCACAGTTCACTTCCTTGTGTCTGACCTCATTGCTACACAAAGTGCTAAGAGAAAACCTTCATAGGCTGTCTTTGATTTCTATGATGTAGTGGCCAATGACAGGGATCTTCCAAGAAAGTGTCTTTCTCTTCTTTCTCTTTATCACTTTGAAGAGCAGAATGAAATAAATTAAGTCTTTGTTTCTAAAGAACAGTCCAGCACTTTTGTTGATAGGTGGACATAAAGAAAAAGCATGCGTGATGGCAGCAAGAAGTTTTATTTAGAAGGAAAAATAATACATCGAACACAACAACGCTGTATATGGGTTACAATGTAAACTGTGTACGGGTTACAATGTAAACTGTGTACGGGTTACAATGATTTCCAAACAGACAGAAGTTAATTTCTTTGAGTTACTGTGGCTGCATTGCATAGGCTTGCCCAGCACAAAAAAGAGACTATCGTTTTTTCCTGACTCATGTCCCATGTTAGTCAGACAGATTTATTCACACAATTACATGTTTTCTCCATACATTTTAGATTGCTGTGCTTTTCATAGGTCTTTAAAATGAATTGGTTATTTTTTCTTAATTATGAAAATGTTATTGCACTAAATGCAATTTAATTAAAATAAGAATTTCTGCCAAAGCGTTTAAATAAATACAGTATTCTTTTACAAGTATGAAAGGAGTTACTATTTGCTGTTTCATTTCCTCACTAATATGCTGGCATGTTTGGTTTGAACCTGAGCTTGTGGAAGTTTATTCTTAACCAAAGCAGTTCCTTTTTCATGTAAGTAGGTTAAATGTGAGTTGTAGAGCCCTAGGGCTCTTTTTGTTCAGTTTTAAAGCCCCCTCAAGTGGGCCTCTTTTAGAAACCTGGAATCATATGTTTGTAAGGTTGATCCAAATTACCATTAGAATAGCTCTTTTCAACTTTTTATTTATTCAAAGAATTGTAAAAAATGCACCAAACTGACAAGGTATTAAATCAAACTGAATAAAGACAGTTAATTTTCTTTTTGCTCAACAACTTTTTTTTTTTTGTCTTTTAATGGAAACTCTCAAATTGAAAAAATTGTCTGTACAGTATGTTAAGGTGCCATGCAGTATAATAAACTGCTATTACTGTCAAAAAGGTACATGATAAAGTGCATTTGCACAAAAGGCACATATTAATGTCAATCATTTTTGTGTGATTTATATACTAACTGCAGTGTTTTAAGAAGATCAATATTCTTTGTTTTGACAACATTTCAGAGCCTTGTGCTTTCCTGACAGTATTAATCTTTCTACAACAGTATGTTAGAGTAATTCAAGTAATTAGTGAGTGGTCAGTTTGGTGAAAAGATACACAGTAAAGGTACATTTGAATATAACCAGGTAAAAAGCATAATGCATTTTTGAGTAAGATAAACATGGTAATAATTCTAATTTTTAGTGGAATGTAATATTATGTAATTAGCAAAAAGTTCCTAAAGCGGTGATATTTTCCCATCCCTTAAAATGCATCTTCTATGTATGTATAATAATTACTCCCATTGAAATACTATCAATGTCCCCTAAGTCATAATAATAGACAGAATTACAGTACTTTGACATGTAATTCTCTGATCTACTTCTCAGAAGGGATCAGAAATACTTTAATGTTTTTCTTTATTTTCTTTCTATTCCTCCTTTTAGGCTTCTCTGCTTTTCTCTTTTTATGTTTGTTTAACCCTCTTGTTTTGTTTTCCATGTGTTTTCCTTAAAGTTCTTTTTTTTTAAGTAGTAGAGTGGCTAAGCAAAAAAATGTGCTCTTTCTTATCTCCTCTTGTGAAGAATTATTAGCTTTCCCCTCTGCTTGTAAAAACCTGTCACTCGTTCTTACTTGTTTGAGAAGTTCCACAGCTCCTGGAGAGCTCAGCTCTCAGAAAGTTGCCTCTACAAAAGAAGAAATCCTGAAGGTATTTTTAGAGACTTCTGAAGAGGTACTGAAGAATTGTGCTTTTACTACAATCTGTTTTTACCATTACTTACGTATAAGGGCCTGGTTCACCTGTCTTTCACATCATATTCTTCTAATTTATGCAGGATGCTCAGTATCTGTACCACTAAGGCACTAACTTCAAAAATTGGTAACAGCAGTAATTTTTAAGAATTTTCATGACTTTTAGTCCTACTCTATTTTAAAAATAACTTGAGACAGCATTTGGTAATTATCTCCAGTACTACAGTTATTTTCTTACCTAAATAACTGAAGTATAAGTGTAGCAGATAACTGCTGTCCAATGATTTGGAGTTCATGACAACAGCTGTAACAGCTTTGTGAAGGCTAGGTCTATGTTCTGTATTGCATAACCTAATATTCACTCTTAACATTCTAGATATTTTATAAATTTTTAGTAATAATACTAAAAAATTTCTAGTAATAAAACTCATTGTAAACTATAGCAAAGACTATGGAGTTAATTACAGTGAGCAGTTATGCATTTCTCCCTCACACATTTCCTCTTATTAAAAATAATTGCAAAGTAGGTATTATAGCAAATATACAAAATAAATAGCAAAATATACATACACAGGCTTTCATCACAGCCTGGATGGCCAGGCTTAGATTGCCTACCCTATGTGTCCTGATGCCTGAAGGACAGACTAACTCTTTTGTAGTTTGCAGTTGTATGGCAACACATTAACAGGGAGACTGACAGCTTCATTTTAGGTCTTATCTTCACCATGTGAGTTCCCCCTAGGGTGGGTCATAGTGGGTCTCAGTGCCTGTGCTGCAGCAACTGAGCCACAGTGCAGCAAAGAGGGAGAAGAACCAGAGAGAGCAAACGGAGTCTCTGCATTTGGGGAAGAAATGGGCTTCCATGTGCACAACCTCAATTCATGCGCAACAGCAATTTGTATATTTGATTAGTGACTTGTGAAAGCAACTTCTGCCTGTGGTGGAAACTTCACAGGTGGAGAATTCATAAAGGAGAGTAACCACTCATAACATCTTATATGTGAGCAAGGTTGCCTTTTCAGCCCTGAGAACATAGCGCAGCTTTTGTGAGGTGTGATGAATATTGTAGATCCTTAAGATGGGCCATTGTGTTAGGATGGGGACAGCAAAGGCAGCAGAGTTCATCTGGAGCATGATGCTGCGTGGGAATACTCATGGGTTGTGCAATTTATACCTAGATGGTTTGTGGTTGTGCTTAAAAGCCTGATCTCACTCTACCATATTTTATTGTTTTCTGAGGTTGTATTTCTCAGCTTGGAGTAAGAGAAGTTGAAGGATAATCTGTTCATTTTTCATAGTGAATTGTGTAGTGCTCTATATGATATGATGAACTGGTGCTGGTAATTCAGACTTTTAAAATGATTGGAGGGAAAAAAGAAAACATGAATACTTTCAACTGGCAGCTAATGCCCTATCTCAAATAATTGGCTTTTATGTTACAAAACTGGAAAAGTATCATGAACCATTAAACAACTACATGCCTTTATAATTTTTCTTAAAATTCAGCTCATCAGCTTTCATATGCCTGTGAACAAATGAAACTTGATGAGGGTATAGCACTAAGTATACTGGATAATATTCTTTTTAAACATTTTATCTGATAAGCAAAAATTCACTAGATGGTAAAAGCCAATCACTGTAAATATGTCTTGTTAGAGTTAAAATCTCTATCTTACATTAAGTTCATTTATTTAGCTAAAGAAGATTAAAGGTTAAGTTTTAGACATTTTTATGACTGCATTCAAGGAAGTTTTTCTTCTTTCTGTTTGCACTCTGGCAAACAGAGCACTTCTTCAACAGCACTTTTCACAACCCTGCACCTGTTCATTTCTATGGTTAGGAAAAAATGCTTAAATTAGCACTGAACTCTTTGAGACGGTGTTTTCTTTTAAATTTAAGATTGTTGTCCTATATATAGCAGTCATATTACTTAGATTTTTATATCAGTTATAGCTGGCAAATTATTTTTCAAGGTTATCTGCTGTTGTCTAGTACTGCTTATACCAGCCTGTTCAATAATTCCAGAAAAGGCTCTGATTCTATTGGATTCTGTCAAAAAAGCTTCCTGATCTCATTAGGATTGCTTGAAGCAGGAGAAGATCCCTAACTTTCTAGTTAGACTTGTATCTTCTGTGCTTCAGAAGTTCTCCTATTTAAGTCCTTTGCTGGAAATGGCCATTAATTTTTTAGGTTTTTTCTAATAGAGGTATAACTACAGTGTTATCTATCTGTCTGTCTATCTATGTTTATCTGTCTATCTTGTTTTTTTCAAGGTTGCAAGTCTTGGCTCTTTTCCTTTAAAGTTGATCATGATTTTTTTTCTACAGTAAAGCCAGTGCTGATGGGGAGCAAGTGCTTGGTTAGGTTACTTGGCTGATAAGATCAGCAGAATTGAAATCAAAAGTCTCATGTTCTAGGTTCAGTACAGTCTAAAAGAATGTTTTCAGTTCAGGCTTCTTATGTGGGAAACAAAACAGTTCTGGAAATTACCTCTTGGAATCATTGCACTTCCACTGAACTGTAGTCACATTTCCTATGATGTTGGTATTGTATAATAATCTCACCTAAAGACACAAATGCAGTCATGTGCATTTAAAGCTAACAGTTTGCAGTACCAAAGCTGAAATTTATCTGTGATAGTATGGACTGTTTGCTTTACTAAAATTATTCACATGAAGGAATCTGATTTAGCCCTTGGATTATGAGCTTTGTTAAGTCATACTTTGACAGTATCAGTTTAGCAGTGATGTTTCAGTGGTTTTCTTTGTTGAGCAGAAAATCATATCACAATGTCCTGGTGAATTTAGAAAAATGTATTCTGTATTTCTAAAATGAACAATATGTCTTCAAGTGCAGATTAAATTCGTTTTCATATTCATATAGATGAATTTCATATTCATATGAAAATTCATATGCATTCACATTATTCAAGCTTGAAAAAACACATAGAAGTCCAAGGATCTGCTGCAAGACTTAAAAAGCAGCTTCCCCAGATAATATCAAGCCCCTGACTGCCTCATATCTGCAGTTTGCTTCATTTGCAGAAATACTAGTTAGAATAATATTTGAAACCTACTTGCAGAAGAGGTTGCAAGATTGAGGCCCCAAACAAATCGCCTTCAGCTGTTAAAACTTATCACCAACTCAAGCAGCAGAGCCTTTGTAATCCACTGCCCTGCCACCAGAGCAACCATCAATAAAGGACAATGCCTTGAACACAAATGAAGATTGTCACTATTTAAATCATTATTTCCTGGAGCTCTGGCATTTTCCAGATTTTGCAAATTAAAAAGGCCTGGTTAGTTTGTATAATTTGAAAGTTAATGTTGGAAAGGGTAAATGTACTTAGATTGATTTCAAATTACTTGTTCATAGTAGACTTTTTTTTAGAGTAAACTTTATCAGAAACTAGCTGCCTGAAGAGATATGCAGGCACAGTAGAAATAAGTCATCAAAGACAAATGCCAGTCTGAAGCTGACCAGACCCAAGTCTCCATTATCAGGTTTAAAAGAGGCAGCAGACAACTGGAGAAAAGTCCTTTGAAATGGAGCCCAGGTTCAGCCCGTCCAGGACCACATTTAGATTTCCTGCGTTTTCTTAAGCGCTCTAATTTGACATTCTCTTAGAGATGACATGAGGGCGTGATTATGTGTAATTCAGCTTCTGTTTTCTTCCTCTGCTTAAGTTTCTAAAAATTTCTCACACTAATTTAATTCTATGTATCCTAAATACATCCTCACGTATTTAGGTAATTTGCAGTGAGTAGTTCTTAAGTTTAATTTAATTTAAGGTGTTCTGTTTACATTTGTTGTTTTTTGCCTACTTTTTTGTTCACGTGATACTTCACTTTGGGATAGTTTAAAGAGTGAAGAAGGATGTTTTCCGCTTGGGAGCAAATTGGGTTTGCGTACAAGAAGAAAGAAATGCGGTGTATTCCCTCCCCTTTCTTGGCATGAGTGTTTATCCATTGCACAAGGTTGTATGCGAAAGCTGTTGAAGTATGTGAAAGCAAGCTTCCAGAGCCATTGTTTTTCCCCATCCTGTTGGAAGGAACCGGGGCTGCCCCGTTGTGGGGAAGGAGAGCATAAAAAGTTCCAAGTCTGCCTCTCATTGATTTCTGTCCCACTCTTAAACTGTGGGAGAGGCAGAAAGGAGCTGCAATTCTTGAGTAAGCATTCCTTTCCCCGGCATCTCACAGCCATGCGCTACGCTTCACATGCAGAAAGGGGCTGAGTTGATTTCTAGCTTTAATTTGAATTCAGTGATCATAAATTCCAGCAAATGTTAGATTCATAAAACATATTGAACTTGAAGAAAAAGCATGTCTCTGGTGTGTATTCGTATTTTGTAATAAACAGGGGTGTTGATGGTTGTAGGTCTATTAATTCCTCTTGCTACAATCATTATGGATATTTTTAAAAGACACACTTTTTAAAATACATGCTAATTCCTTAAGGTGCTAGATCTCTTACGTAAGAATCACTAATTTTGGAAGGCTGGAGAAGACAGGTAGGTGAAGTATCATCAGTACTCTGAAGTCAGTGCAAAGACTCTCGACAAGTTCAGAATCCTATACTTGGATTTTACAAGAGCACCTCTCCCTCTTTCTGTCCAGGCAAGCTGCCTGCTGCCAGTGGTAATCAATGGATAGGGATGGGTTAGTTGTTTTTTTAGATACCACAGCTGGTAACAGTAAAATTTTCATGCTCATACTTAATATATAATATTGTACATAATTCTTGTCATAGAAAGCAATGTCGTGGATGTTATTGGTTTTCAAAATTTAAAGCCATTTATAGTGTTCAATACTAACAGACTGAAAACATGAATTCCATATGTTTTTAGAATACAATACAGTGTGAGTGAGCAGTTTTCATTATGCTTTTCATTTGCTGTGCACTGTCCAACATTGCTCTTTTTCTTGTGCTACCATTTTTTTAAAACTATTTTTTGGTATTGTGGTCATGGTGTTTCTTCCACTTTTAACTTGCTTCTCATACTACTTTTTTTTAACTTCTTCGTTTCTTAGGAATTATTATCTTCCTTCCCTCCCTCTACAGAAAATATTACTGAGGTCTTTTACTGAAACAATAAGTCTTGTGGTGTCCTCCACGTAGCATAAAGAAGTTAATTAACTTTAGTTTTAGGCAATAAAACTTTGTAATAAACATGTTGATCTTATACTTGCCTGAGTTGCACTATGTAAACCAGAGAAACTTTGAAGTCAACAGAAATATTATCTGAGACAGTGGTAGCTGGGCTTTTTGAGATAATTTGAGACTGAAAATAGCTCATAATATATCAAAGCAGGAATTATATGAGCTATAACGATAAGATTGCTAGTTGGGAAGACTGAGTGGAATAGAAGGAATATCCTGATATCATTGTATTGGCTTTCATGAATTCTGGATGATATTGTGCATTTTGGTTTCAGCAGTTAAAAGTCTTGTTTGAGTGTATTTATAGAACAAAACTTGTAGTGGTTTTTATATGCTAATGAATTTCAATCTTTTATACGTTCATAAGAGATGTTTATAATTGAGTTAATTACATCTGAGATCATTTATTGCTATTATAATACAGCTATTCGATTAATTATTAAAATAACCTTTTTGAATAGTCAGTTTAAAATAATACTGGCATATCTGTAGAAGTCCTCGTATTTTTGTCTACTTTTTACACTTTTTTCAATACTTTGATCTGTAATCATGACATTACACAATATTCTAGTAATCCAATGACTCTGGAAGTAGACATCATTTTGTATACTCCCATTTCAAAGGAAGATAAAGAAATAATGTCTAAAGTAGGAGATATAAGATTTAAAATGTTGGACATGTCCTTTCAGGGTCCTCTGTGTAACGCTCATTAATTCTTAGAAAATGCTCAAAAGCAGTGATTGTTGGCTTATAGCAGTTCTTATATCTGAGCCCCAGAACATCTATTACTCCATCTTTGTGAACATCTGGGAGTTCAGACTTGCAGAATTGCTTGTAGTGCACGTGAGTGGAGGCTGTGTGTTTGGGACCTACATCGTGCTCTTAAGGCTTGAATTAGAGAGGTCTCAGCGCAAACTCGATTAGGTGACGTTGTATCATTACAGATTTTGTCCTTCATATAAGCCATCATGCCGGGATTTTCTTTCAGTTGGTGGTTGTTGAATTCCATATCTGAAAACTCCAAAGGTTAATCCACAACTACAAACAATCATGTTCCTTCTCTTATACTACCTACACATTGATCCATGTGCTTCATATCATACTGCAGAAATGCTTGTTCGAACACAGTAATTCATTCTGTAAAGCTGTTTGAGATACATGACACTTAAAGAAAAATGGTCAAAAAATGCCAGTACAAACCAAACTATGTTATAAAGGCTGCATTGCCAGATATAAGAAAACTGAGTTATTGGTCAGTATAAAAGGAATGAAAACAACAGCTAAAATTATGGTTTGTTTTTTTTCTAGTCACGACAGGCCAATATATTTTCTTAGACAAACCTGCTGAAATTCTCCAGGCAGTGCAGGAAGGCTGAGAAAATGGTTATTTTAGAGTGCGTGCAAACCTATACCAAGTGCTTCATCTTTTTTTGTCCTGTTTGTTAGCCTGATGAAGGGAACTTTCAGACAAAAGATGCCTTGTTATCTTTATTAATCAAACTTATTAAGAAATGAGGAGGAACAGGCAATTGCCCCAGTTTATACAGAGAGTATGTAAGTGAATATTGTGGTATCTATAATTCTGTAGAATTAGTTACTCAGTGTCAGAGTATTATGTGCTTTAATTTAAACACTGGATAAATCCTCTTCAGTCTACAAAGCATTTTTCTTCAAGGCTTTTCTGGGTTGTTGTTTTTTGTTTTTGTTTTTTTTTCCCCTAACATCAATAGCAGCTATGTGTATGCAGCAAGAGCAAAACTTGTATTATTATACAAGTCCTGTTTGGTTTTTATGCAGAAAAGTACTGATATTTGTGTGGAAATACTATATTTGTGCATACAAATTGATTTAAACATGTTCCTTACACATACATCTGTGCAGAAAAATCTTACATAATACTCAGAGGAGGAAGCACTAGTAAAATATTCAGTACTGTTAATTGAAAAGGAAAATGTTGTTTTTCACAGTGTTGTGTTTTATATATATTTATGGGATATAAAACGTAGAGTTCAGGTCATGCAGCAAAGATAGGTAAGAAACATTTTAAGTCCTAGAGTTCTCTGAAACTTTTGCTAGAGCTGTCCTTTTGTGTCTATTTCAAGTTTTCCATGTAATCATGTAAAACCAGAATTTTATTTTCTGTGATGGTGAAATAAAAAGCCAAACAAGATAAAATATCAGTTGTTATGAGCTATATAGCATTTCATTTTAGATTTAAACAGCTGATATAGATTTTGTTTTGAAAGGTTGACATCATTCTTGGAACAGGTTATGGAATGTTCACATCATACAAAAATATATATATATATAACCTTCAGATTCACTGAGGAGTCCCTTATACCTATATAATATTTTTTGTTATGACTGTATCCACTGGAACTTGGGAAAGTTACATTAAGTATCACTGCAAGTATGGAAAATTCTGAATACCTCTTTGGATTTTGTAAATATTTTGACAATTTGCTAGTGAAAGAGGGGGAATTATTGCAAAGCAAACCAATTGCAAAATATTTTGAAATAAGTGTAAAGTTTAAAAATTGTAATGTGAGTTTCTTGATTTAATGAGCTACATCTCATTTCATAGTCAGTGTAGTGCTATTTTATGTGTGTGGTCTTGTGTGTGCATGTACGTATAAAATTGAGGCAGTACAGCACATAATGATGTGTTCATGACTAGGCAGATCAGTTCCATCTATGACATGAGAGTTTAAACAGGAATCATATCAGAAATACTTTTTGAAGGTTTTTTAAGACTGTTGTACAGTACGGAAGTGTACATCAAAAATGCTTCAATGTGATCTCTAATGTATAGTTTAAAGACACTGAAAAGTGGGTATGTTCCATTGCCTTCCTTTTTTCTTTTTCCATTTGGCACCAGAATTGCTTGAATACCAGTCTGCTTTGGTCACTTTATTCAGATTTTATCTATGACAGGGTGCAGTGTCTAATAGGGATGTTCATTTTTAAGTCTAAGCTGTACACATTGTCAGTGTCATGGTGTCCTCTCCTCCATGTCAGAAAGGGAAAAGAATACAATTTTGAACAGTACACTGAAGATAAAATAGTTTTCAGTGAAGAAAACTCACTTTCAATGAAGAGTTTTCTCTTGTTGTGTTTAGTTTTCCAAATGGACTGGTATTTTGGAGCTTTGTACACATTGAAAAGGTGCTTACATTGATCAACTACTTAATTACCATTGATTCTCAGTGTGAGTACATAATCTCCTGGCCCAGCCTGAGTAACAATTGTTAACATTTGACTAATCAATTAATTATTTCAGTATTCATGAAGGCAACAGATAAGACTGATTCTCATTTGAAAGCTAGCACTGCAGGAGAAATGCAGAAAATGCTGAGATACATGAGACATTTGGATTTTCTGTGTTCTGCATATAACCATATTAAATAGTCCAATCCTGACAGGGAGACTGTGGTTCAGAGGAAATGTTAAACAGCAACATGTGCTTACTGTGATCTTTCCACGTGTAATATCTTCATTATTACACCCCATGTTCAAATATTGCAAATGTGCAGCATTTCTGATGAGGTGCAGTTAGGGCTTGTAGAAAATACTAGATTGACCAAAGTGGAAATTTAGTCCCCCTGCTTGGCTGCTAAATGCATGACCATTGGCAAACACAGACAAGAACACATTCAACACATTTCTTCCAGTGACGTGTGGCTTTGGAGGAACTCTGCAATAGCCATAAGTAATCTCCTTGGCCAACTGCTCCTTGACATGCATTTACGGCAGATGACAGATGCTGCTCAAGAGTGTTTCTGCCACTTTGGTGTCTGTGTCTGCACAGAGCTTTTCTGGACATCTCACATATCTGTTTCTGCACCCTGGAATGGCAAAAAAAACCATGTCTGAGGTCTACCTTGGGATGCTACAGTGATCCTGCTGGGTGGTCTGGTGCCACATTAATGGTGTGAGCACAGTTGCACAGTGCTGGCTTTGATATGAGAGCTCATGCTGGCCGGCGCTAATGGGGGCAAAAGCCTCTTACTCTCCTGTCAATTCACAGTACAACTTTCCTTTCATCTGTTAACCTTTCAGGACTGGTGACCTGGAGATGGGCATGCCTGCCATTTCTTACCAGGTTCTTTGTTCATTTAGTTTTTCTTATTAACCAGTTCTGTAATCATGCATTGTGAAAATACTACAATAACATTGCCCATCTTGAAAGAGTTGCCAGGAAATAGGATTTCAGTGAATTACTGAAAAATATTTTTCTGTTTAACATAACAATACCTGCACTTTGTAGTAAAGTGGAGATGCGGGGGAATTATCAGCACATACAATTTTATCAGTACATACAGCTTGTTTTCCTGAGTATGTTTTAAGAAGCTTTGCAATTCTGAAGTTAAAACTTTTAACTGTTGTTTAGATTGCCTTGTATCCCCCAGAGTAACTTTTCTTTAAAACAGTAAACTTAAAAACAAATCCAAACCAACACCCAGCCAACAACACTTCTGTAGAGAATCAGAAGTCATATATTTTTTTAGCAGAATAAAATATATTTTGTTGTTTTCACTGGCTAACAGTTCATTAATTTTCTTGAGAAATACCGCACATAGTGTGTTCATCTTCAAATTTAATATTTCAGTATGTTAAAGTTTATGATCACATAAACATTTTTTTGTCAAATAGTGCCTGTGTGACTGAGGTCACTAAACAAGGGTCCAGAGCTCCTTCACAGTTTTGTAAACCAGGGGAATTTTGTTCAAGTCAGTGGAATTAAAGTTGCATGAGATCACAGTGAAATCCAAGGATATTACTTGTGATCATTATGCTGAATATAGGCTGCAGAAGTGGATCCATCTGTGTGCAAAAGAGCCATATGCTGAGACTAATACTTGGAGATGATGGATGGATTCTTCAAACTTTAACATGTAATAACTATTACGTACTTAGATGTCAGTGGATGTAGCAGAATATGAGCGGGAGTGGCAGGCATAGCCAGCTGTTCCATATCCATGCCGTATTTGGCCGAGTAGATTTATAATGCACTCTCGTTCACTGGCATGTCTTCATTCACCTTCACCAAGTATGAGACACGTTGTTCCTGCCTTTACTCACTGGCTTCCTCTTCCTCCAAAAATGAAAAATTTCTGCAGGTGCCGAAATCCTTTCAAAGGTGATCTCATCGCAAAGAAATAGTTTGTGAGAGTTTCTATCCAAGCAAATCTAAGCATTTGCAGCAAATTTTGCCCATCAAAGTTTCTAATCCTAAACTAAATTATTTTAATACCATTGGAAGTTTTGAAACGTAACATCCACAATCCATAGACTATGTTCCCTCTTAAACAAGGTTCTTTTCTAAGTCCTTAGGTAGTAATGTAGTATAAATTGAAGCTTCTTTTGTAAGATGAAAGCTATGGTAAAGAACCAGCAATGGAAAAATGCCACCAACAAAAATACCAGCTATGGAAAAACACTACCAACAAAAATATAAGGTTGATTTTTTCCCCAAGTATAGTAAATCTGATCTTGAACCACATTCTATTGTAATTCAAAGCTCAGGTTCCCAGGAATGTTGGAAAAAATGTTCATTATTTTCTTTTTGTTCTCCCTGTAGTGGATTTATCAAGAAAGCTTTTTTAACAAAATACTTTTAGGCCTCCATTTTAAATTTTATTTTCTGAAACTTTATAGCTGAAAATACTTCTTATGCATGATCTTATGCATAAATTTATTACTTTTTAACTGCTTAGCAGAAATTACTGGAATACTTATATCAGGCAACATTTCTGAAAAATAGCTCAGACAAATTTCTACAGTCGAAATGTGAGTTGCCATAATACATGATTTTGAATTTGCTTTAGAGCTTAACCTGTTGGCAGCTCCTGAACTGGGCAAGAAAAAGGTGTCATCTGTCAGATATTTGTGTTCTTCATTCAAAGTATTACTGCAAGCACTTATACTTATTTTATCCATGCTGTCAAGCTGTGATTTCTTTTAGCAATGACACTTTTATCTGTTTATTTTGGAATGCTCAGACTTGAAATGACTAGTTTTTCAAAATTCTCAGTTTCACATTTTAAAATAATTTTGTTATCAATGTAGCTGTAGATGCAAAGTGACTGTTTTTCTCATTCAGATTGTAAATCTGAATCTCCAGCAATTCTTTCTAGAGATTTTGTTGTCCAGCAACACAGTATGTGTAAATATGAAGTAGAAAATGTTGTTATTTAGGGTGATTCATCCTCTGTAAATAGAAATGAGAGTATGGTGAAAAAACCATACAGTGGTACCTTTCATTTCTTCTTGTGTAGTGCATTTTGATGAGGAGTGGGACATGGATGCAAAATGCTGCAAATGGCTCCAACCAGGAGCTTTTCAGGTCTCATTCCCAGGGATCTGATAATGGGTCTCTTGCTGGCAGCTGTGCATCAGGCTGGCAAATCCAGAACTGGAGAGCATATCCCATGATCAAACAGGACAGTGTCTTCAGTTGCTGTTCATTCCTAGTGGAAGCTAAGCCTTTGTAGAACTCATCCCCACCCCTCTGGTAATGGAGTATACATTATTTTCAGTCCACTTTTAGCATTCTGCTCCTGGAGACAAAATACTTTTCTTTCTGAATTAACTTCTCTCTTCTGTAATTCAGAAAGGAAACTGCAGGCTCAAAATAATAGAATTTGGTAGTTACCTCCACTTCACGTTCTTCTTTGAGCTTTTGCCTTGCATTTCAGAGATGGCACATGTTTCTTTCAAAAGTTTTCAAACTGAGGCAATATTGAAATGGAGACTTGGCTACCCTTTGCATGGGTAGATAGATGAAGTATTGGTTAGTCTCCACTTACTGAGGACAAGCAGTGAGCTTCTAAATATTTAGTTAAGGAAATTGTCTGTGTTTTTCTTTCCCAAAAGTGAAAGTTCTCATTTGTGGTCCAGATCCCTTCCAATGTGGTGACAGCAGTATCAATGTAATTAAGGGAAGGAAGAAAGGTGGTATAAGGAGCTGTCCTGGTTTTGGCTGAGATCATTTTCTTCCTAGTAGCTGGTACAGTGCTGTGTTTTGGATGTAGGGTGAGTATAATGTTAATAACATGCTGATGTTTTAGTTGTTGCTGAGCAGTGCTTACCCCAAGTCAAGGACATTTCAGCTTCTCCTACCATTCCACCAGCAAGGAGGCTGGCGGGGCACGAGAAGCCAGAGGAGATGCAGCCAGGACAGCTGACCCCAATTGACCACAGGGGTATTCCATACATATAACATTATGCTCAATATATAAACTAGGGGGAATGCTGGCCAGGGGAAGATGATTAGGAACTGGCTGGTCATCCATCAGCAAGTGGAGACCAGTGGCATTGTGCATAATTTTTTTGAGATTCACAATTCTATTATTCTCTTATTAATTTTTTTTTTCCACATCGATTTCTGTCCTGTTAAACTGTCTTTATCTCAACCCATTTTATTTTTTTTTCCCCAAATCTCTCCCCATCTTGCTGGGGCAGGGGAGTGAGTGGGCATCTATGTCATGTGTAGCTACCTGCCAGTTAGTCCCATGAAACTTTTGACAGGAATGTATGTTGTCCTGCTGCTTTTCTGGATGCCCTGACCTGCCCTTCATCCATGACATTAGCAGAGTTCAAAGCTGCTTTTTCTGGCCAAAACGGAACACTGAGTGAGGATGTAGTAGCCAGGTAGCACATGCAACTGCCAAATATGTGGCTGCCACCTTTGCCAAATGTGTGTGATTGGCATAAGCTACTTATATTTTCAAATCTGTTAATTATTGACACTTCTGGCAGTGTTGATGGCTGCAGTCCATCTTTTTTGATGAGCCTTATGTAAAAAGAATGGATGTTTGCTTTCTGGAGTTTGTGCCATGGTATTTTTAATATGTTCAACTCACTTTTTTTTCATATAATCCCTTTGAAATTTGCACCAAAATAGTTAAATCTGTTTTATTTCCCCATGCTACTTATATAATTCCTTATGGTATAAAAAATTGTTTGCTAGTGCTGTGCTGTGCTGTGAGCAATTGAGTAATAAAAAACAGAAAAAAAATTAAAAACTCTTCCCTCTTGTAAGAGAGGAGGGAAAGAACAACAAAGGAGGAAGAAGAAGTATAATACACCCCCAAAACAATGTAGTGTTGTGTAAACTATGGCTTACTCCAAGTAACACACCTCTAGGTGTCAGATCCCATGTTTGGCACAGGAGAAAGACATTCAGGAATACTGGCTGGAAATAACCCACATTACAATTGCTTTTGAAAAAGTCACACAATTTCCATCATGGGCATTTTGGTAAATGTGTATTTTGGTAAAATGAGCACTTTTTGAATTTTAAACCTGCTCTGATAATTAATTGAAATAAGTTGTATTTACTCCTGCTTTAGATTTTGTTCTAGTGTTACAGTGGAGTTTTTTTGCTGTTGTTTTTTAATAATATATTTATTTTTCCATTTTAGATGTACTGGCACACATGTAAACAGCAGTTCATACTTGAAAATAGAAATATGTTTAAAATTAAGTCAAACATACTCCACTTTTAACTGGCCCTACTATTTTGTTACAGATGTTTTATTGAATCTAAAATAAATGCAGACCTCTTTCTGCACATCCAGTTTTATTATTCCTTGAGATGTCTCAGCTAAGAAGTGAAAGTGGAGTCAGGTCATTTGCAGGAACTGGGTGGTAAAAACTCTGTCCTACTACTGAACAAGTTCCAGATGGAGCTTATGGAGCAGCTGTTAAGTCTGGAACTGGAGGTGCTATAGCCACCATAATAAAAGATTTTAAAATTATCTGGATAATAAATCTGATAAATGGGCATATTTACTCAAAGGATAGTAAGGTTTCCTCTTGAGTTATCTCAGTCAGTTTTTCAGTCTTTCAGTTGAATGCATTCACCTTAGCTATATCATTCAAGGGTGCAACTCATTGATCTGCTTTTATGATTTCTTTACAAAGTGAGAATTTTCTCATTATTCCTTCTGAAAAATAGATCTATGAGGATGAAGTTTCATGGACCCAGCAAAATTCCTGAGTGTCCAGTGCTAGCAATAAATCTCACCCAAGCATAGACTCACCCCATGGACTATCTGATTAAACACTACAGTCTTCATTCTTCACAGCAGTGGCTGCCTGTCACCTCCTTTTTCTGAATGCCTCTATAGACAGGGATGAGTTGTGCCAGATGAAGCATGAAGGCAGAAAACAGCCAACTGAATGACACAAGACACACTTGGATGTCAACTATCAGGAGCACAAGAAACTCTTTTATGAGTCTGTTACATCTTTGATGTAACCCAGAGATCCTTTACTCTTTGCAAGAGAAGCCACAGAATAGTCAGTGGCAATGTATCTTAAAAAGATTTCTGCAGGATAATTCCAAAGCAGAGCACTGGAATTAGCTGTATGCTGCATCCAGGAAAATTTTTTGGTAAAATCTGACATTTTAGAACTCTTTTTTGACTTGTTCTGGTTAGGCAATGGGAAAGGCACTAGCTATACAAAGTGAGGCCTTCTTCATGTTAAAGAGCTGATAGTCATTCTACCTACAGAGCTTTCAGCTCTGAGAGAAATATATTATTTATTGGCTGTCTACCACATATAGTTGCTATAGATAACAAATTGGCTTTACTACATCCTTTCAGAGAGATCTAAAATCATGAGATTTTCACAGCTACAAGTTATAATTCTACTGCCAAGTATTTTCTGATTCTTTACCCTTTAACAGTGAAGAAAACAAAGTGCAATGGTCCAGCATATCCAGTAATGTCTAGATAATGTGACCTGCAAGAGTCTCTTACCCTTTTGGATCAGATGTCCTTCTTAAGAAAGTATTATTGGTATTACTGAAGTCCAACATCAGAATTTGCTGGTTTAATTTACCTTAAAAAAATAGAAACTGATTTGAGAAGAATCTTGCCAGTTCAGCCAGCTAAAGGCAGTGGTGAATGAAAAGATAATTTTGAAGAATCTGAGTAATTCTTGATTACTGGGAAATGGTTCTCAAACTGAAGGGCTTCTTTACATTGTCTATTAAGTTAAATGCCTTGAAGTACTCAGATCCGTGCATCTAATTCAAGCAAATAGTGACCTGGAGTACTCAAAAGTTGCTAAAATTAACCCCAAAGAGAATATAGAATGGAAGTAAATGTCTCCCAATTTTTGCAACTAAACATCCTTCCTATTCTTGGACATAGTGTTTATTTAGGTTTTGTGAACCTTCACATTCAGGTCAAGGTTGTATTCCACATACTTCCATATTTCTACCTTTACTTCCATGAATTCATACAGAATCTCTATCACTTCTATCAACAGCAGACTTTAGGTGGTCTTTAACACATTTGTGGCCTTTAAAAAAAAAGATAGAAAGAAACAAATGTGTCAGAGGAACATCTGTTCTGTAGAATGGTTTCCAGGTAATCAAAGTTTGAGCATAGGTGTATGAAAGTTGCTTAAAATACCATTGTTTCTGTGTATCCACATCAGAGAGTTACCTGGCTTAAGCCCAGCCCCAGAAATGGCTATGGTTCAATTTACATACAATACAAGTTTGTTTTTGTTCAAAAGGGGCCTGTAGAGATGGAACTACTTAGACAAAGATTGCTAGAAAGCTGACTACTCTTCCTTTGCTCCCTTTAGCTTGTATTCGTGTCCTCCCAGATGTCCCCTCTAGCCTTGGGTGGGTAGAAAACCATCAGCAACAACAACTTGCCCATGCTTCTTTTTTGGGCAGTTTTTAGCAATGCTGCTATAATTTATGGAGGCCCAGGAAGCAGAGCTCAGGTTTTGATCCATTTCTGAAGTATGCATGGCTTTTAAGATCAGGTTGTCTCTCAGCCTGATTAACAGTCTTTCCCAGTCAGACTTAGCCTGTTTCAAGCATAATGAGATTTCAAAATCATTAACTTACTACAAAGTTTTGTGAAAGTACACACTGCTTTTGTGAAGAGGTTTGTTGGTAGACCTGCAACTACTAAAAAATGTGCTGATGAGGGCACAAACATACTTTTAGATGCCTGAGAATCCACACAGAGCTGAGCTGCCAGAAATCGTGTTTAAGAAGTTCAGAATTGCTGTGACTAAATTTTTTGGGTTTGTACCATGTTCTTTTATAGTAAATTGTTGACATTTACAGAGTGATGACATTTCCTTTTTCATAGTCACATATTCAGGAGAGTATATTTACACAAGAAAAGCAAAATATCGAATCTTTAACAGGTCGCGTGTACTAATGTTTTTGACTTTAGAAAGAACAAGTTTTATGGCTCAGTCAATACTTAATCATGAACTTTTAAAATTTACAGGGGGGTGAAAATGAAGCAAGGGGTCTGATCTTCTGTGTTTCACTGTTGTTTTTTCACACTAAGGACTTTTCTTTCATGATGAAGTCAGGATCTGATATCTCAGTCACATGGGTTTTGACTACAGGTTACCTAGGAACAGTAGAGCAATTCTAAACATAAGAAAGATGAACTTCGACCTTCTTTGTAGCAGATGGAACATTTTGTGAGCAACTGGTCATGTGTAAATGTTAACTTGTTTGCCTTTCTTAGTAACCAACAAATGAACAACATATGCCTTTATTTTGCAAAAGCTACAGCTCTTTTTTTTCTTCCCTTTTTTTTCCTCCTTTTTTTTGGTGGATGGGGGATTTTGTGTTTTGAGCACAAAATATTATGTTCATTAGAACAGAGTAAAACCTGACTGTTTGCTTCTGTATCAAATGCACAGCATGTTTGGAAAATTAACATTAACAAATATTACTTATATCTGAGGTTGTCAACGTTTAATTAAGAGGGCCCTCTACTTTTTAGGAAGATATTGTTTGCATATATGTTATAAAAGGTTCAAATTTAAATACTGTACAATTCGTTTCCATGAAAAAAAATTACTTTTGCAGACCCCTACAACGGACAGTTTAAAGAAATAACTATTCTGTGTTTAAATTGTGCTCCTTAGTATTTTAAACAGATGGCAATGGCTTTCCTCTTGATTATAACTTTGAGGCATGCTTTACTAAATGGAATCAGCGGGGTTCATTAAGGTCCCATTTGATGTATCAGTATTATAAAAATACCATGTTAATTATCCTCAAACGTTGCAAGTTACCTCCATTTTCCTGCAATCAGAAGATGAGAGAAACCCTGTGAAGCAAATTAGTCCTAATTGAAAGAGGACTGATTAATATTTAAATAAGGCATTGTGTGAGGGATTCTGCCATGAGAAAAATA
The DNA here is from genome assembly GCA_013397815.1 of Aleadryas rufinucha. Classification (NCBI taxonomy): domain Eukaryota; kingdom Metazoa; phylum Chordata; class Aves; order Passeriformes; genus Aleadryas; species Aleadryas rufinucha. The sequence goes on from VZTH01018233.1 coordinate 146,452, forward strand.
GGCTGAACATCTGAATTAATTGCATAGCAGGTTAAATTAAATTTCATATAATGGGTTGGAAGATGAGTTGGCACAGTGCTTTAGCAGGGAGCACAATGGCTGAAATACCAGTCTTTTCTTTCACTCTTGGCTGGATTCCACTGAGGTCCTTGTAGCCCTTACCTCTTTGTTGTCTTTCTTTCAATACAAACAAAGGTACTAACAGAAAATTGCAACTACATTTTAAAAAATGTTAATCCTTTTTGGGAGACAGCACCTGTCTACATTTGCTCAATTTCTCTTCCACCTTGGCTGCAAAATTGGGAAACATTAGTATCTTTTTCCTTGCCAGATTTAATGAGAATTGATGTCATAAAATGCTAATGGCTGGAATATAGTTAGAACTGTGCTATTAGTGGGTTATCACTGTCTGACATTTTCACTGCACAGGAGCATACATGTGGAGCCTGTTTAAAGTGATTGGGTTACTTAAGGGTCCCTGTTAGGGATATTTAATCCAACATAAATTACTTATGCACTTTGTTAGTGTTCAAAGGAAGAGTGTCACGTTGTACATGTTGGCAGTTTTCCAGTCAAGAGCTGTTAATTACTGTACAGCTAGTGAATACATTTTGTGGCAATGGAAGCCAACGGGGGAAAAAACTATATCTATATTCCATCTAACTGAAAATGAATAGATGGGAGTGCAGGGGAAAAACTAGACTGAAGTCATTTTCACCCTTAGGAGTTACAGTGCCATTTGTTTTCATTTTGAAAATAAAAACAAATGACAGTATGATTCCCTGAGGGGGAAGTACTTTAGCTATAAAGAATCCCTGCCAAAAACAAGCTATTATCTATTTGTATGCTGATAAGAAAAAAGCATGTTCTCCAAAGCTCTAATTCATCTACATCTCTGCAGAGTTCAAGGTTCACTAAGATACTCTTTGCTTATCATATTGAATGCACGTGATAACTAGGAAAATGGCTGATAACTATAGTACTCATTTCTTTTTGACATGCAGTTTAGTATAGTCAAATTACTTTATATTCCCACTCTTATATTAACAACTGCTGTTCTTGCTGAGGCTTGTGGGGTTTTAGTGGTGGAGAGACACAGTAAATAACAAGTATCTTTTGATATTATCATGTGGTTCAACTTTGGGAACTAGCCATAAGAAATAGCTTTGAAGAGCTAAACACATTTTTTATATGGAAGCTCGTGGATCATGTAAGTGTGCTAGAGGAAAAATGCATAGTTCTGTTAGTAAAGTTACTGTATGGTCTACAAATAAAGAGCCTGTTATACCCTTGATCTCTGCAAATGGAAATAAGGTTTGAATATGGCCTAAAGTGCTATTTTTATTTCATTTTATTATCTAACTGCAGTGCAACTTATGAAGTTGTCCATATGAAGTTTGTAACAAAGATAACTCCATTTTCTTTCTATATTATTGAAATTGCTAAAAGCGCAATGTATGCATGATTGTAGTTATGTAAACATTCCATTTCTCAAATACATCATTTATGAAGCTACAAGGGGAATGGAATATCTTGCTTTTGCATAATAACACATCCTACCAAAAATTTTTTTTTTTAAAGCTAAACCCAAAAGTTTTATTTTCAAGTGTTCTGCTAACACTTTCATTATAGGCATTGTGCATTTGACTAAAATTCTCTCTCCTCCTTGGGCATCAACAGATCTTGAGTTCGTGATCTCTATATTTGTACTGAAATACTCCAATAATCTTGACTCTCACCTTTTCTGGGTGAGGGCTGTTACTCAGGATAGAGAGGCAGATCTGGAGACTGAAGCATGTTTTGAGTTTGAGAAAATGCTCAAAGCTACGTATTGGTTTTTATATGACAGCTCTAAATGTCTTGGGTTTGTTTGTGTTTGATGCAGATTATTATCACAATAAATCCTAGATATGTACAAATAAGAACACATCATTATATATGCAGATAGCTTTTGTAATCAGTGGTTGCCACTAGTGCCCTTTGCTCTCCCTCAACTCTTTTGATATTTTGCAACACCAGCGCTTTGTAGTTGGACTTCATAGACACTGCAGATCCTCAGACCCAAGACTTTCTTCATTGTTTGTACCACACCTCAAATAACTGAACTGATTTGGCTTACTGGTAGGTGTTACTCGTGTAAAAATGCTGGATTATATATTTTATACAGTGCTCATCCTACAGTCAAGCAGAGACATAAGTAACTAAATTTTTCATTAAGAATCCCTGAATTGCCACCCAGCCACTTTGCATCTTTAGCATCTGAAAATACTCACACAGGGAGATGCTCCATTCTTGTGCTATTTGTGGGCATAACAGCAGCTATTGCTGCGAAAAACTCAAATCGTTCCTACTTAAGGTTGCTCAGGGTGTGCAACGTAGGCATATTTTACCCGTTAATTCAATTTAAAGGATAAAAAACCTATTCCTGGCTGAAGGGACGGAGTCCAAGGCTCCTTCCTGGTTAAAAGCTGTAACCATTAGGAAAGAGAACAGAAACTTTTGCATTCAGAATGATAATTTTGGGTGTCATATCCTATTTCCCTTTGTACATCATGACTTCTGTTTTGGAAAGCTCTACTGTAGGGTGTGATACAAAAAGCTAGCATAGTCACACCATTAGTTTAAATATACTCAGAAGAAAAAATTGGATGCCTGTCCATGGGTGGGACTTCTAAACAGTGGACAGGACTTCAAAAAAAATTAATTTTTATTTAATCTAGCAAAATGTTTTTTTCTGAATTTCATCCTTGCATTCCTGACTTTCATAATTTATGGGACTGAATAAGCTATTCAATTGAAACTTGGGGTTTTACTGTGCAACTTCGTCCTGGGTTTGGCTGGGATAGAGTGTATTTTCTTCCTAGTAGCTGGTACAGTTCTGTGTTTTGGATTCAGTGTGTGAATAATGTTGATAACACATTGATGTTTAGTTGTTGCTAAGCAGTGCTTACTCTAAGTCAAGGATTTTTCAGGTTCCCATGCTCTGCCACTGAGCAGGTGCACAAGAAGGGAGGGAGCACAGCCAGGACAACCAACCCAAACTGGCCAAAGAGATGTTCCATACCATAGAATTTCATCCCCAGTATATAAACTGGGGGGAGCTGGTCAGAAGGGGCAGTGGGTTGGGCATCAGTCAGCAGATGGTGAGCAAGTGTATTGGGCGCCACTTGCTTTTCTTGAGTTTTATCCATCTCCTTTTTATTATCTCTTTTTTCATTAAAATTATTGTTAGTCGTAGTAGTAGTAGTAGTATATTTTACTTTGTTTCAATTATTAAAGTGTTTTTATCTCAACCCACAGGTTCTACCTTTTCCAACTCTCCTCCCCATTCTACTGGGGAGGAAAGGGGAGTGAACAAGTAGCTGGGTGGCACTAGTAGTTTAACTTCAGCACTTTAGCTGAAGTTAAACTACAACAGACCTGTATACCCATCTTTTTCAATACTCAGTTATATTTCCTAAGCATAAATTTGAGAAGATTAAATCTTAAAATAGATGCATTTAAAAATGAATAATAGGATGATTTATTTTTATTAAAAGCAGATTTTTTTGTTATATAGTTCCAATTTCCTTATTAAATTCAATCTTTGTAAACAAAATAAAATAATCTAATTAAATAAACATGACAATGTTCAATATCTCTACTAATTAAAAAAATTTATATGAATATGAATCACTGTTCCAAATCATTGATACAGATTATATTCCTGGCTGTGAAAATTGAATAATGTTTTATACTCATGCCATTAGTTAATTTGATTATCAAAGTATTTTCCCAAACAGAGAACTGGAACATTAGTCTTGCTTCTTTAAATACAAAATTAATAGTCACTGTTATTATCTCAAAATCAAATACTTATTTTACAGGATTTATTGATGTTTTTCTCAAATCAGTAGTTCTATAGAAGCAAATTATGTACTTTGGTTTTATAGTCCTTTCAAGTGATCTTTTACTTCAAGTGAAGATTTTTGGTATAGTGAAATGCATTAAGTGAATAGCAGTTTTTCTCTAAAGCCTGTCTTGCTGACAAATACAGTCCTGTGCCTAATAATTTTCAGTTTAAGGAATTGTGTTAAGATGGGCTTCATATTTCAGTTTTAGTTTTCCAGGGCCTCTGTCTTACGTATATTTTCATATGGCTTTCAGGGCTGTCTCTGCTAAGGAGGAAGCACTAGGCATGGTGGTAGTCAGGTTGCATTTGGACTTTGGATAAGCTGTTTGAAACTTTGGCAAGACCCAGCTGAACCTGAATGGATGAAAGGTTCTGCAGATTTCTTTCCCTATTCTATTGTACATGCAACAGGTACATAAATAGGCAGAACCTGTGACATCCAGGAAAGTGTCTTCCTATTTAGGCTATTTCTGTTCTTTCAGAATGTGAGAGCAAAAATGAACTCCTTTGTGAGTTCAAATGTCAAGACAGGATATTTTTAACTGTTGATTTTATGTAACTGACTAGTGTAGTAAGATCAGATCTCTTGTCAAATAAAGATGTCCATTAATGACTGTGTGCTACTAAACAAATAAGGAACGGCAGTTTAGTAGAGTTTTTTCTCATACAGAAATAGTGTTTGGCTTAATCCAGGGAAAGAAGTGAAGTGATGCAATATGTTAAGCAGAGGGACTTATTGATTGTTGACTTTTTAGAACTACACATGAATTTTCAGATAAGCTGTTCTCCTTGTGAAACTTAAGAACTTCTGGTTGTATCCAAAGATGAAGTACTACACATCTGGGCATTATCAGAAAATAAATAGATACTTAAACTCTCTCATTGTTAGACATGAACTGAGTAGACATTTTCTCAACTGGATCTCTGTTTTGAAACCTATGTAAGTATCGTTTTAGACACTTGATTCATGATGTTCCAGCTCTCAGAGCAGTTTTTCTCAGATTTTTTTTAGCAGCAAAATGGAGATCTAGTAATGAAAAATCTGAGAGGAAAGAGCATATGACACCAAGATGAGGGTCTACATGTGTGTTTCAGTATCTGCAAAGTAATAAATCATCACATTTCAAAAGGAATCTTTAGAAAGAAGTGCAGCTTTTACTGGGAGCAGGTAGACTGGGTTTCTGTAGAATTAAACAATGCTTTTTTAATTACCCCCAAATTTACAATGGTATTTCAAAGTTAAATAAAGCTAAAAGTCGAAGCAAACATTTTCTGCTGGACCTAAATGAACTACATGGTCCTTGACATGTTTTTCCTGCCAACAAAATAAACCCAAGGGGTATGTAGCACAGTCCGTAACTATGATCAGGCTATTTATCCTCAAAATCTCATTTCTCACTATCTTTTTTTTTTCACAGTTGACAATTACATCATTAAAATAGTATCTGAAGTTGATTTAAGGATAACATGTCAGTTAGACAATGCAATGTTAATATCTCATATTTCAAGTATACATATAGGACATTTTTGCCAAGGATGCTTGCATCTCCTGATGACATTCAATCTTTTTCATGGATGATAACACATCAGATTATAAAAAGGCTTTATATCTGCATTTTTAATCCCTAAAAACATGAAATCAGCTAAATATGTATGTTACATGAATCTTAAAGAGTATTTACATTGTTGTGATTAGTGCATTTTAGAAGTGTTACTATGCAGTTTAAAATAAATTAACAATCTGCTCAAAATTTTTTGGTATGTAGATCAGATGCTTCAATCTGTCATTCATATTGTATCTATACCCATATATACACACATTTATTTACATATGGGCTTACATACCTTCAGCAACTTTTTGCTTTCAGAATTTGGGCTATAATTTGTCAAACGGTTTCTACTTTTTTTTTTTTTTAATTTCATAGTATCTTTTTATAGTGCTTTAATACTAGCACTCTCTTTTCAAACTTCAGTTTTGAAGGCACTTCTGCCAAATGTGTGAATCTCTCTCTCTGCAGGTTGTCCGTGTTTGTTTCTGAGAAGCTCCAAATTGGTAGGAATCAACTTGAAAGTGTGTAGTAGCTGTCAAATCCTCCGAACAGGCTGCACATGATCTTATGACTGATTTAGCATGTACTGGGAGCCAAAGTAATATAAAATAATTGGTTGTTCCACCCATTCATGTTTGATGGCTAGGAACCTGATCCTCAAAGACGGCATCTCAACTGGGAGAGTCTAAACACTTCCGACTCCCAGAGCTGCTTGTGTGCTGGGACTGGTCCCAGCTCCATCTCAAAGCAAGTCTGGGGAGCTCACCCTTTTGTCTGGCACACTGCAGTCACACAGGAAGGGGTGAGTGCACAGTCCAGCTGAGTGATTGGCCCAAAAAGTTTGGTAAGCAAGACAACAGTCTACACTGGGGTGAATGTCTGGGTGTCAGTTGGTGATTCTTGGCCTGACCTAGCTTGCCCTAAATATGCATGAGGTGCATGAGCTCTCTAGGATTAAGATTCAGCTCTTGACTCTGCCACACAACCACTGTCCTTTCCCCACCCTGGTTCAGCAAGTGAGGGAGAGAAGGGGTAGTCACAGGGGTCACTGGGCTGCCCTGGAGAAGACCCCTGGCTGAGCAGGAGAGGTGGCTGCAGGCACGTCACTGCACGCTGCCTTAGTGAAGAAAAACTGAGCTGGAATCTGTCTCTTAATGAGCTCTAGCTAGGCTGTATGGCATGTGGCACCCCTCCAGCCTAATTCTGGAGTAGCTCTGCTAGAACCAGTGGAGTTACATGTAAAGGTGGAGGTTCAGGCTTCACCTACACTTTTTGTGATGAGTAGCTGTGTTCTGATTGTATTTGCTCTTGCAAACACAATGTTAAATGGTAAAAGGAAACTAGACAGTTCATAGACAAATCGAGAAAACCTTACTTATTCTTGTCTGCTGTTGTGGTTTAACCCCAGCTATCAACCAAGCCCCATACAGCCACTTGCTCACTTCCCCACCAGCAGGATTGGGGAGAGAATCAGAATGGTAAAAGCTAGAAAACTTGTGGGTTGAGATGAAGTCAGTTTAATAGAGAAAGCAAAGGCCATACATACAAGCAAAGCAAAACAAGGAATTAGTTCACTGTTTCCCGTGGGCTGGCAGGTGTTTGGCCATCTCCAGGAGAGCAGGGCCCCTTCACACCTAACAGTTACTTGGGAAAAATGCTGTCACTCCAAATGTCACCCTTCCTTCTTCTTCATCCAGCTTTATGTCCTGAATATGAAGCCTGATGGTCTGGAACATCCCTTTGGTCAGCTGGGGTCACCTGTCCTGGCTGTGTCTCCTCCCACCCTCCCAAGCACCCCAGCCTCCTCACCAGCGTGGCAGCATGAAAAGCAGAAAAGGCCTTGGCTCTGTGTAGGCCCTGCTCAGCAACAACAAAAGCATCTCTAACCAGCATATCAACCCTGTGTTCAGCAGAAATCCAAAACACAGCCCCACACCAGACACTGTGGAGAAAATTAACTCTATCCCAGTCAAAAAACAGTTGTCTGTTAAATTTTGGGTGATGGCTTATGAGCTGTGATAGTTTTCTGAGGGGTCAGAAAATCAAACATTATCCGTAATGAGTCTCAGCCTCTGTTGGAACAAAGTAGTAATTTATAGCAATTTCTTTTGGTTGCTGATGCTTCTGAGGCTCTCCTACCTAAGGAGGCGTGTGGTTTGGGTGTCCAGGAGATGGTCTAACTGAAACTTAGAAAACTGTGTATGATTAATTGTGTGACAATGACTAGAGGCCACACTGTTTGAGGCTTGCATGCTGCAAAGTGCAGGAAAAGGAAAGGGCAGTGAGGACCAAGTCCTTTGTGGTGCGTCCTCAGGTGGATGGTGCAGCCTGCAGTAAGCAGCTGTGTCTGGAGAAGGAGTATGGTATGGGAACCAGGTGTGGGTTCATTCCATGCTTCTGTGGAGCATTCCCCATCACTTTAAAATCCTTTTCCCTGGCAGATGGTTGTCCCCATCAGGTCTGAACAGAACCTCCCTGACTAGAGTAAGCTAAACCTTTATTAACATGTAAATATTTGCCTTGTTGTTAATGCATATCTGGAGACTGGACTGTCTTCCAAATAAAAACAATGAAGGAGCAGAGCAGAAATTCTGCTACCCTTGTGCACCACAGAGAAATGTCTAAAACATTCAGCAAAGCATTTTCTATGTTAAATCAAAGTGCACTATGTTGACCCTTTGTAAGAGCACTGTTATGCATTTTTAATGGGAATATTGTGAGCAGTTGAGAAGCTGCATAATGAATTTCATGCATTTCACTATGTGTTTGTTCTAGTTTGTGCCCTCACAGTCAAAAGAGGGGAATTACATACCTTGAAAATGCTGTTCGTAAGTAGTAAGAAGCTTCAGTATGCATACTGTATTCTAATTATACCTTGTATATTAGCATTTAATTTCTGCTAAAGGGCTCACTCAGAATGAACCATGGAATTTCACAGTGAAAACTTGTTCTGATCACTAACATAAATTTAAAAACATCTGCAGAGAACATTAAGATTTGCAATATCACAACAAATAAAGAAAAGATAATTTTAAGTTGTCATGTAGCTAGGTTAAATATAGTGTTCATTTCCCATTCAGCATTTTTGTACCATCTCCAAATAAGTAACTTATGCTACTTTTTTTTTTTTTTTTTGGCATTTTACAATAAATAGCAAACCACTCTCCCTCTCTTTTCCCTGCCAAGATTTAGTGTGATTTGGTTACCTCAGGTATTTTCCAATAGAGAGGGACAGTTTATATCATGCTGAAGAAAAGTATGAACAGGCAAAGACTGTTGGATGCATACCTTCCTTGGAATGCTGCTGCACAGCCAGTGCAGGGTGAAGGAGCCACATTACAAACGACAACCTAGCCAGCAAGTGCATAAGGACGAGAGAAGTGGTTATGGCTCTGACAGCTCACAAGAAGTATGGTAGTTCCTGGAACAGCAGGATATGAGCTGCTAGAGCACTAACTTTGCTCATAGTGATCTTAAAAAACACTTATTTTTTAGCATAAAGTAGCAGATTTTAATCTCTAGAAAAAAGCGTTATCATTGAAACCTGCAATATATAGAGGGAGTTGGAATTGTTTTGAAAAGTACTTTCCATATTTTAAAAAAAATGCATCAAAGTCTGAATGTTTAAAAATATTAAACCAAGCAGGCTGGACTTTGAAACTGGTGTTTGGCATAGGCATAAACTCCCATAAGGAGCTGCAGCTTTACTTACTGTGCAGAGAAACAATTAAAACATACCTCTGTTTGTTATCTCAAACTGGTAGAATTAGGAGAGCCTAATGAAGCCATTCCCTGTGCAAACTTATGTCACAATTAAAATTTCTTTATTCCAGCTATGACAATAATGTGACATACTTCCTTCTCTCCAGGAAAAGTAAAGGGAATGGCAGCTGTCCTGAAAATAATTCTTGGTGTCCTTTTATGTGTGAGATTGTTAGTATTTCTTCTCAACTGGAGGGAAAAGAAGGGAATGGATACTGCTATGCATGAAATGTGGAAGATGTAAATAAAAGATTGTAGTGTTTCCGAAGTGTTTTTACATTTGCATTATGCTGTGAAGCGTTCTATATAATTTAGCCTTTCCCTCACAACAGTGTTTACTCTCCCTATCTGTTGGAAAGATATTTCTATTATAATGACATCTAGGAGTCTGAGTTCTGTAAACTGGGAGTTGCTTTCAATAGCTTTCAGTAGCTGCCCACAATACGCAGTGTGGTTTGAAACATAATTTACCTTTATCTCATTCACTTTTGTGAAAGACATTTTACAGATTTCCTTGTGAAGGTGAAGAAGGCTCACCATAGGTTTATACCAAAGCGTTGTTGAGGTTGGTTGATTAAAAGAAAACCACACTAATTTTAGCAGATATAGGGGAAGACAGGAAAGGGGACATAGCTAGTTTATTTTAGGATTGCATAGTATCTTGTTTTTCTTGGAAGAAAGGAAGCATGAGGAAGATGGCTTCCTGTTCTGTAGACCAAAATCTCAATGCATATTTTGCAGCATGTGGCAAGTAATTTGTACAAAGCTTCCACACCCCTTCTATGTTCAAGTTAAAGGGAGGGGCAAGTAGAAAATATCTTGGCTCTCTTAAAGAGAAACAGTTGCTGTCTGTACCCGCAACAGCTTCATCTAACTCAGCACTACAGGAATCAGAGAATGGTTTGGGTTGGAAGGGGCCTTTAAAAAGAAGGCCATCTCATTCTAATTTCCCTGTCATGGACAGGGAACCTTCCACTAGACCATGTTGCTCAGAGCCCCATCCAACCTGGCCTCGAACACTGTCAGGGATGGGGCATCAACAGCTTCTCTGGGCAACATGTTCCAGTGCCTTACTTCCCCTAGAGGGAAGAATTTCTTCCTTATAACCAGTCCAAATCTACCCTTCCTCAGTTTAAAACTGTTGCCCCTTCTAGCACTAGAAGCCATGGTAAAAGCTCTCTCCATCTCTCTTATAAGTCCCCTTATCACAGAATCACACAGAATCAATTAGGTTAGAAAAGACCTCAAGGCCAACCTATGGCCCAACACTACAGTGTTCAACTAGACCATGGCATTGAGTGCCACACATCCAGTCTTTCCTTAAACACCTCCAGGGATGGTGACTCCCCCACCTCCCTGGGTAACCCATTCCAATGTCTCATCACTCTTTCTGGGAGGAAATGCTTCCTAATGTCCAACCTAAATCTCCCTTTGCACAGCTGAAGACTATATCCTCTTGTCCTGTTGCTGGTTGCCTGGGGAAGAGGCCAAACCCAACCTGGCTGCAACTTCCTTTCAGGTAGTTGTAGAGAGTGGTAAGGTTTCCCCTGAGACTCCTTTTCTCCATGCTAAGCAACCCCAGCTCCCTCAGCCACTCCTCAAAAGACTTGTGCTCCAGACCCTTCACCAGCTTCATTGCCCTTCTCTGGACTTGCTCCATCACTTCAAAGTCCTTCCTGAATTGATGTGCCGAGAACTGGACACAAGACTCGAGGTGCAGCCTCACCAGTGCCAAGTACAGGGGGACAATCACTGCCCTGGTCCTGCTGGCCACATAATTTGTGATCCAAGCCAGCATGCCATTTGCCTTCTTGGCCACCTGGGCACACACTGGCTCATGTCCATCTGGCTGTTGACCAGCACTCCCAGGTTCTTTTCCAGTCGGCCCATTTCCAGCCACTCTGCCCCCAGCCTGTAGTGCTACAGGGCTTATTTTTGCCAAAGTGTAGGACCCAGCACTTGGTCTTGTCAAACCTCATACAATTGGCCTTGGCCCATCTATCCAGCCTGTCCAGATCCCTCTGCAGAGCCTTCCTACCCTCCAGCAGATTGACACTCCAACCCAATTTGGTGTCTTCTGTTAATTCGGTTAATGGTAGCCTCAATCCCCTCATCTAGGTCATCAATAAAGATATTAAACAGGTTTTAATTAAACAATATATTATTATATATTGAAAGGCTGAAAAATGTCTCCTCAGAGCCTGCTTGTCTCCAGCTTGAACAACCCCAAATCTCTCAGTCTGTCGCAGGGATAGAGGAGAGCAGGTGGAGAAGTCACATTCTGCTTTCCAGTCTACCCCACGGAAGCACAGCAGCACTGTCCTCATTGCTTTGGCTTGTGACAAAGTTCCTCTGCGCCATTCAGTTTTGTACTCAAAGCCAAAATATTTTAAAGGAAATTCAAAAGATAAGTTTGCTACAGGTTTGCCAACTTGGGCATATACTTCTGCATACTGTAGCTAGCCAGATATCTGATCTTTTGCTCTCAGTGTGATATTTGAATATATATATGCGTTTTCATCTGATTAAATTTTGAAAACTTTATTAACGTGTATTTTAAATCTCCGCTGAATATACTATGGGCAAGATACAGAATAGTTAAGTGGCAAGATTCTTCTGATTTTAAGTAAGTACTTTTCAAATAGATTTATTATTGACTTTTCAATGTTACAGTTCTGGGGTTTTTTTTAAAGTGCCAATTAGGCATCCAAATAAATTAGAAAAATATTTGCCTATCAAGAATGTGGGTTTTCATTTCAATTTAATCCCACAGATTCAAAAAATTTAGTAATATAAAAGAGGTTTTGACTGTTTTTTGGTCAGTAATCATTTCTGTGTTGTCTTCTACTTTTGACAGTTGTTTGTATGCACTAAGTAAAAGGTAGGATGAATGGCCTATTTCTGTCTGTTTTCATTACTGTGCTCTTTCTGTGTGCTCCATCTTATTCTCTGTATATGCCTACTGGGACATTAAAGATTCTGTAATTATTTCAATAAGATCAGGGTTATAGATTTTTTGTTCCACTTAGTTGTTTGCTAATAAACCTGCCTCTGTGCTGAAGGCTAACAAATTTCTTATTTAATACTGTACTTTTTTTTACATGATATATTAGAGAACATTTTAAAAGGTCAAGATTGTGCAATTTACTCTTCTCCCTTGCTGTTGTAACAGTCTCAAGGTAGCTCCTTAACTGAAAATTTCAAAGTCATCATCATCCTTTTGAAATCATAAATATTAAAGCTGTTTTGTTTCTTATTTCAGAATCTGAAGGAAATTGGAATAGTTTGAGATATCACAGTGCTTAAACCCTAGAATGGTTTTAGCTCTAGTAGGGAGTATGTTTGTGGTCTCACAAATAAGAATGTGCTAAGGGAACAACAGAAACTGGATAAATTGGAGCAGTGCAATAATACATCCTTCAGATACGTGCACAGGGGTTTCCCTACTATCAAGTTCTTTGACATCTGTGGTGTAAACCAACATCTTTTACACTTTTCACCACATGGTTTCAGCCCAGAGTAGGATGGAGGTCTACGCAGGATGAATGCTTCACGTGCTGTCCCTAACACTGCAGACCCGTGCCTGAAGCTGGGACCCAGCTTAACACTGCTGCCATTTTCAAATTTTTCAACATAGTCTGGAAAATTAGTTCCCTGGTGCCTAAAGTGATGCTTATTCTTATATTCAGAAGGACTCATATTTTATTACTGCAGAGTAAGCCATCATCTTTCTCAGGCCTATGTACTGTGAAATAGTTCTTGGAAGAGACCACCTTTCCCGATATCACTAGTATTTTGAAGAGGGATCTCAGGTATTGAATCCAATTCTAGATTGTTCATAGGCATTGATTTTCATGGTTTTTCTGTAGTTGTGCAGTGCTTTTCTTAGGAGGCAATTGAAAGCTACTCAGTCCGTGCAAGTCTGATTTATTATTTATTTATTTATTGCTTGCACAAAGCAAAACAATTAACATTAGATCTGTCAGTTGTGCAGGGCTAAACCCTTTGTTTCTCAGGCTCTCTAACTGGACATTTTCTCTGACTTTTTCGCCTGCTCACAATGACAGCATAGCAATTACCTTCTTAAAAGGCTTGTATCCTGTGTACCTATGTAAAAAACTGTTCCCAATATTGGCCTTATAATTGTCCTGAGTGTATTTTTTACTTGAAGTTTGAATGAACAGAGGACCTTATGAACTGGCCTTGTCAAACCTTTGGGAGATTTGTGGTGAGTTTAGCATGTATCGCATGCTTTATTGTGTAAGCTGTTATTAGTTCTACTCATCAGCTGAAGCAATTTAGCCAACTGCTCTACAGATAAATTGCTTTTGCACTCTGGTCTTTTCTGAGACCAGATGGAATTCTGGGACTTGACCTCGAAAGGAATATTTTTGCTACTTCTTGAGACCATACTTCGTGTACCCTCGATCTTCAAATTATTAAGTGTCCAGTGCCAAGAGGCTTCAGTAAATGTTAAGTCTCTTTTGAGGATTCAAGACTCCACATTTCTATAATTCTTTAGGTATTTCCCATCAAAAACTATGCAGCTGTAGTTAGCACTCCATACACATCTGGAGTATAGGGAATGATGAAGACAAATTTGATACAGTCCAGAAAAAAAAGGCAACAAGAATGAAAGATCTAGACTATTAACTCATGAAGATGAGAGTTAATAACCACTCTCAGCTTGTAAAAAGGATGAAGATAAAATGCCAGAATAGCATACTTAGAAATATTGTGATAACTCCATCATTATAGGGCATTTTCTTTTAGAATAGGTTTGATGGTAATTAGTGGAGAACAGCGTACTTAGCTCTGCTTCAGTGAAAGAGGTTGGAGGTCATTTGAGACATGGATTGCCATTACTTCTGAGCAAACAGTTAAAGTACTGAGGCATTGTCAGTGGTCATATATTTAGCTACCCTATGATGATATAGGTGTTTAAATCAGGCACTTACCAGACTCACTCATTTTCCCCCTACCCATGTCGCAGGGGAAAGGCAGATGTTAGAACTTTTTAAGATGATCCATTTCTAAATAATAGCAGGGCTTTTATGTGCAGTCTCAAAGGGTGCAAATTTGCAACTTTTAACACTTGGCTTTCTAACTTTGGCTAAGGTTCTGTCTACCTGACAAAACTCTTGTCATCTTGAATTTGTTATGCTCAGCAGTACAGATGAGCTGCTACATATCATCCTGGATAATAGATCAGCTTTTTTTGGTAGCTCTAATCTGTGGCTTAGGCACAGACTTTTAGAATTGTAAGGTGCTGTTCTCATACATAGACTGACCTCAAGCTTGCACAGAGGCCAAGAAAACAATCACAATGGGAAACTTCTGCATCAGAACTTCTGCTTTGTACATATAGTCTTAATTTAAAAATTCTATTTATGGAAAATACTTCACATTCCTAGATAAGTTGCTTCAGGTGTTAGTCGAATATGTGTGTTTTCTGTTTGGCATGAATTACCTGTTCCAAACGTTCAAGTGTTTCTCTTTCTCTGCGTATTGATAAAGAACTTGTCAGTAGCACAGATTTCTTGATATTTGCAGTTTGTGTTGAAAGCATCTCTTAACCTTATTTTCAGTAAATTATTGGAAATGGAATTCATATAGTCTGACTGCATCATTCTTTTGTCTTCTAGTTGTTTCTCAATGCTTTGGGATATTAATTGAAGTGTAGACATGTCAGAATTGGACACGGGATTCCAGTACTGGTCTTACTGGTGACTGGTTGCAGAGTTGCTAGAGTTCTTTACTCCCTTTCTTACAGTAGACTATTTGCTTGCTCTTGACTGCTTGGTTTGTACCTAAATTACTCCAGCAGTTCATGTGCAGGTGACTTTACATGGCAGTTGTTTTCCAGTCTGCCATTGTTCATTTATGAATGCACCATGCACAAAACTGTGTTCAAATGCAGTTCAAATGAGTGCACTTCTCAGATGCTTTTCTATAGCTCATCTTCCCCATTTGGTATCTGTGACTTCATCAGCTCTTTGCATTTCCTCCAGATTTTACTGGGTGAGTGATAGAGATACTGCAGAGCATCAGGTTGAGAACTTCATGCCTTGAAGCATTTCTCACAATGATATTTCCACAACTGCAGTTATTTTTAGTGGTCTGTCAGTTAGCAGGGTTTTGCTGTATATTGTGGGTTATATTGAGTTTGTACACTATTTAAAAAATGTGGACTGAAATCTAAATGATACAAGAAACACAACTACATTATGTCAACTCAGTCCTTTCTAGTCAGGCTTGTGGTGCCATGAAAAAAGTAGAATTTTCTGGGAAGACCCTTTTTCTGTAAAATAAAATTGAATGTCATTGGTTCACTTGCCATTTTACTATTTATTGTTGTATCATTTAAAAGGCTTCAATGATTTCAGATTCAGGGTAACATGAGTCTTGTCTTACCTTATGCTATTTATGCTTCTGAAATATTGATGTATTATGGTTTTTGTCCCCAGTCCACTGGAACTTCTCCAGTTTTTCAAAGTCTAGTTTAAAAATAAGTCAAAGAATGGCTCAAGATCTCCTGAGCTGATCCTTTCTAAACCCTTGGGTGTAAGCTCTCTGATCCAGTGTCATTACATATTTTACTTCACTTTAATGTAGTGTTTAGAATCCTACATAGTTAGAAAGGAAATCACAATTCTTTGGTTTTCACTGCAAATGGTGAATATATCACATTCTGAAATATGTATTAGATTCATTTATCTTCTTGCACCACAACTGTTAATCTCATTATAAACCTTTGGGACCAGAGCTGTGCTATTGCTCAGATTTCATTGGTTACTGACACTGTTTGCTTGTACCAGAAATTACTTTTCTTCTTCAGACTTCTGGCTTCCATTATTGATGTTTTGTGTTTGTAAACTGCTGATTTTCATTTACTTCTGTAAGTTTCCACATTTTCACTTTTACCATATATGAATGAAAAAAATAGTTCTAATTACTTTTCCTCTCATCTCAGATGGATTTCACCAAAAAAATTCCTACTTTCATGATGCAGAATTGTGCAGTTTTTATAGTTTGATTTTCAGATTTTTTTTGCATTAAAATAACTACTTTGCTCAGTTTTGTTTCTAAATTTCTTTAAAATTATTTTGGAACACTTAATTCTTACAGAGAAAGAAATCTATGTCATACTTCTTGCACACTGTGATTGAAATTAATTTGTGAATGTTCTAACAGGCAATCACCAGTTTTAGGCAATGACCAGGTTATTTTTGTCTGTCACACTGAGATCTAGCATGGAATGATTTTAAGTTGCTTGATTTGCTTTTTATGTTAGGAATAGATGTGTCATTTTTACACATTTCAAAAATGCTTAATCAGTAGTATCAGAAGTCTACTAGCTTATGTCTTTAGAAACCTGTGTGATTTTCTACATATTTACATGTACTCAGAAGTACTTTTTAGAGGCTTGCTTCTTCTATTTTGTCATCTGTGTTGGCAGCTAGAAACAACGCGATATTTTTGTCAATCAGATACAACTATCCTGAATTAGCCTGTAGTTCTAAAGCACATAAATAACACTTTTAATGTGGAGTCCCACATTCTCCCTCCTCCTGGCTCTTTCCTATTAGATTTTAGTGATAACTTTCTGTCATGCGAATTGTCATACCAGGTTTCAGTCCTACCAAATCATGTCAAATTTTATTTCAACAACATATAACTGTGGGCTTTAATTTCCCTTTGTTGCTCATGGAACAATTTATAGCTCTCTTTAGTTTTATTTGTTTACAAGGATTTTCCTTTAGGTCTCCACCTTATGGCTAGGTAGTAAGGGGCCCTTTAGCTTGTATTTTAGATGGTAAGTTAAAGTTTTTCAGTCTCTTGTTCTGAGGTGGAAGCGGAATTGCTTAGAAAAATTACAACTGTAGGAGTTCAATCATGAAAACAAAACAGTGTTTTATGGTGCTGGGTTTTTTTGTTTGTTTGTTTAGCTTGTGGTTGTTATGTAATGAAGAATATATACAGACTCTTCTCTTTGCTTAAAACAGATCAAGGTAAACAGTTGAAGCAGAAGGAAACCAACTGTTTTTCCATTCACCTTATTATTGAGCTGTGGTTAAAAGAACTTCCTTTTTGGTACTATCAAAAAGATCTCAACTAAAACTTCAGTTGAACATGGAGAAGAAATAGATGCTTTCAGGGATGGGAAAATACATACAGAGACACTTGCCTTTGCCTAATGAAGTCTGAAAACTATCATGTTAGTTGCAATTTGATAGTTTTTCTAAATTACATTTTGTAGTAGGCCTGGCAGAAGACAGAAATGTTTGTTTTTGTTCCTTAACTTGATTTAATGTTGAAACTGAGGATCAAAATATTGTACATTATTGGTTATCACACTTTGCAATTTTAGCAATAGTAGTTTAAAATAGAAATACTAAAGGAACTGAAAACAGAGTATTTTAGAAACATGAAGTGTGAAGCCCTGCCCTGTTCTACTTGAGAGCAAAACTTCTGCTGACTTTACGGAGGTCAAAATTTTGCACAAACTTTACAACCAAATAAGAAAGCACAGCCAGCCGAGTATTTTTGGGTGGCTGTTACATGTTTCAGGAAGAATTACAAGGCATGAAACTAAAGGAGGCATGAATTTAACCACCTGAGAAATGTAATAATCACATCAGGGGTGATTAAATAATCAGGGGTGGGAGGAGGGCAAAGCTGAGTTCAGATAAAAACCTGATTTTTTTACCCTAAAACAAATATCCATTTACTGACAAATGTAGAGAGAAAAAGACATCACATAAATCCTAGATTTGTGCTGGTGCTTGGAGTTCCTGGGTTGTTCCAGAGTGCAGGAGACACTGTATAAAGTAAATAAAGAGGTGGGAGACTGGGACCTGGGCCCCAGTGAGATGCAGAGTTACCCTTTGGCGATCCATCTATGGCCTAATTAATCTTGGAGACTTTTTTTTTTTTTTTAAACGTAGTTTAAGCAGTGAGGGAGGAAAGTCCCTTGTCCTTTTTTCCCTTTTCCTCCCTCCGTCCCCAGGAGTAACAATTTCAGACGTCAGCTGCAAATTATTTCATGCTATCAATCCTTCCCTTTTTCACACATTTATTCAGACAGTGAGATTAGGAGCTGAGGTGTCCTGATTCCCTTTTTCTCAGTGGAGAAAGACGTACCATTTGTAGAAGAGCTGGGGAGGAGCCAGTGGTGCAAGGGAGGCCAGGTATCTAACGTTCGTTATGACAAAAATAGGCTTAAACCACCCACTTTCAATCTGACTGCAGAAGTTCACTTGTGTAGAGAGCTGCCAGTATCAACAGGCTTTGGTGTGTGTGAAGAGCATGCAGTTAATCTGAGTTGGAGCATCCAAATGTAGTCATGGTTGCGTAATTTTCTTGTCAGGTTCAAGTGTTACATTTGTAGAACATCTTCAGCAACCACTCACTTCATCATAAGGTTTTAAGAGCCATATTCTCCATTATACTTTAAAATGTGAATAATCCTTTCATTATTGAGAAAAAGATGCCACACTGGTTCAGAAATAGGGGAAAGCAGATGCTTAATTTTGAGATGTGCTTGATTTATCATTACTCAGGAAAGCCTTACATAACATACATAATATGCACTGTTTAATATCTGTAAGTGCTTTCTTGAATAGAGGTGCTTACTTATTTCTTAACAATAAACACCTGCTTACACCTTTAGAAGTGTTTCATACATATATACATATTTATTTAGTTTTTTCTTCTGTGAATCGTCCTGGGGCGGACATAAAACTGTTTACAGATTTAAAATCAAGCACATGCATATGGGATTTCAGGGTTAGGGTTTAATTTGAAATATATAAATTTAAGTTTAAATTAAATTGAAGAACTGCATTCACATCGTCCTAAGTGATTGGTATGCCTAAGACATAATGACATAAAATAATATGTCTAATACTAATAAGAATGCATCTGAAGCTGTAATTATAGTATTTTATACAAGCTTTTATCAGCAATGATGCTAACATGTTCATTTGCCACTTGGTGGCCTCTGGACGAAAAATGGTCAAAAAAAATATGACTAAAGTAAAGTCTAATACATGTTTTTAAGATATTCTCTACAAAAGAGGGTTTTTTAATTAATATCATTTTATATTAGTTTGGTTTTTAGCATAGAAAGAAAACAGCTTTCCTGTTCAGCAATGAGCAGCCCAAGACCTGCATGTTTGATTGTTAANTAATTTTCTTGTCAGGTTCAAGTGTTACATTTGTAGAACATCTTCAGCAACCACTCACTTCATCATAAGGTTTTAAGAGCCATATTCTCCATTATACTTTAAAATGTGAATAATCCTTTCATTATTGAGAAAAAGATGCCACACTGGTTCAGAAATAGGGGAAAGCAGATGCTTAATTTTGAGATGTGCTTGATTTATCATTACTCAGGAAAGCCTTACATAACATACATAATATGCACTGTTTAATATCTGTAAGTGCTTTCTTGAATAGAGGTGCTTACTTATTTCTTAACAATAAACACCTGCTTACACCTTTAGAAGTGTTTCATACATATATACATATTTATTTAATTTTTTCTTCTGTGAATCGTCCTGGGGAGGACATAAAACTGTTTACAGATTTAAAATCAAGCACATGCATATGGGATTTCAGGGTTAGGGTTTAATTTGAAATATATAAATTTAAGTTTAAATTAAATTGAAGAACTGCATTCACATCGTCCTAAGTGATTGGTATGCCTAAGACATAATGACATAAAATAATATGTCTAATACTAATAAGAATGCATCTGAAGCTGTAATTATAGTATTTTATACAAGCTTTTATCAACAATGATGCTAACATGTTCATTTGCCACTTGGTGGCCTCTGGACGAAAAATGGTCAAAAAAAATATGACTAAAGTAAAGTCTAATACATGTTTTTAAGATATTCTCTACAAAAGAGGGTTTTTTAATTAATATCATTTTATATTAGTTTGGTTTTTAGCATAGAAAGAAAACAGCTTTCCTGTTCAGCAATGAGCAGCCCAAGACCTGCATGTTTGATTGTTAAGGTTATACTATGTAAACTAAAACTATTCATAGAACTACCTCAGTATTTCCATACAAATTTCCTCTGATTTCTGCTTTCCCTGTCATAGTCATCTTGAGAAATTACCACTAACAAATCCCAAAATATGTTTGCCTGGAATATTTGAGCACTACGGCTGGTAAGTCCCAAGATGGAATGACACAAATTTGTCAACAGCTTCCACAAAACCCAGCATGGTTACTACTTTATGGATATGGATGTAATTAATTAGTAGGTCATCAAAATGAAATGGTTCGGAAAAGACTATTGTCATTTTTGAAAAAAGCTATCACCAAGCTGAGAAATGGCAATTCTCCGCAGTAATCAGCATTTTTGGTATTGTCCTTAGCAGTAGCATTGAGTGTGGGGGTTGGTTAGAAGTTAAATGACTAAGCCCTTTAACCTCACACTAGTTTTGGTCATGTTTCTGGTTTATGGTAATTGTCTTAGATCATATATTTTCTGCTGAGGTTAGATTTTCAGATGATTTCATTTTAGGCGTCTCCCCAGTTTTTATATTTCTACATATTCTCTGCATTTTTATAATGTCTGTTTTTATTTAAGAGTTAGTTGGCTGTTTGCTTCATTAGTAAAGGGCAAGTGAAAGCTGTAGGTATAAAGCTGCCTTTCTTACATCTATGCCTTTTGTTATCATTTTTTCTTTAGAGTAATACATTTACATTTCATAATCATAAACATGAAATTGAAGATGAAATCAGTTCTTGAAAGATTAATTCAGTCCTGCTCACAGCTGCAAAGACTGTGGAAATAAATATCATTTTGCAGTAACATATTCCTGACAAAGGGCATAACAAAAGACTGATTTCTATTCAGAGATAGTGGGTATATTTATTTTGCATGTTGGGGGGAGGGGCTGTGGTTGACTGCTTGCGACCCTGACCTAGTTTTGTAGCTGCTTATTATTCAGCTATATGTTTGAGAAATCTCTGTAATTTAATTTGGCAACCTCTTCTGCATGTCTGCACGTAGCAGTAGGTGCTGTTAATATTAGTCGTGTCCCATGCTGAATCATATTTATTTAGAAAAAGAAAAATCCTAATGCACTCATAACTCAGAAAGAAACTGTTAATTGTTAGCAGAGAACCGCCTGATTACAGACTGGATGTCTCGTCCAGGGCTCTGCCATAATTAGTAACCACTGTTGACATTTAGATTTAAATTGAATTTTCTTCTAATTAAACCCAGAGGGGGTTGATCCTCTCAGATGTACAGGTTAATAAAATTAGTCAGAAACTGTTAAACAGTAAACTGAATTCTCCAAGAGAGCTTTCCCAGCGTATTGTTAGGAATTCTGTAATTAATATTCAAAGGATTCATTAGATTTGGAGTTGTCCTTTTTTGTTTTGGGTTGCATCTGGTTTTGTTGCAGTTATTTCTTTAATTAGGTCTGTTTGCTTTTGATATCTACAGTAATACTAATTTCCATCATGTTTGTGCATGTGTAATTTTAAGCGCTGTAGCACCATTCATCCACACTGTGCAACTGTTACATGTAATAACAAGCTGCTTTTTTTCCTGGTCTATTCAGTGAATAGTAATCCCAAAAACTAAAAGCAGTGTAAAATTTATTTTAGGAATATAGCCTAGATTAACTGGTGTCTATTTCTCATAGTCATAAAAATGTTATAACTGCCACAGGGTCATTTAGGTTTTTATTCACCATTGTTTTTTGCTGATCCTTCCCAAGCTTTCTGTTTAAATAGGATTATTTTTCTGATGAAATCTAGATGTTTGTATTTTTCCTCTTGCTTTTTCAAGTACCATCAGTTGGATTGAGATCTCAGCCTACTTGAAATTAATCTGTGGTTTTGCTTTCTTGTCCTGCGCAAAGATTAAGAACTTAAGAGTAGGAAAACTATTATTATATATATGCCAGGAAATCTCAAGAGTACCAGTGATGTGAGAAAAAGTAGTCAGAAGTAACATAAGGAGATCTTTGAACATTAAACTTTGAGAATATCACAAATTTTGCAAAATTGCTCTGTGGGAGTAAAGTTTCTCTAACAAATATCTCATAGCTGAACTCACTTCATAGTGAGTTCATAGTGAGGTTTTTTTCATAGCTCATATACAGAGGAAATCCAGTAAAATATTGGTGGGCACTGAGAAAAATTTAGTACCAGTACTAAAAACTTAGTATCAGTTTTACAAACAAAAGTGAAGAATGCATTTTGCCATTTAATGAGCCTCGTGAAAGTTATGAGTTTGGTTTAAATCAATTTCTGTACCAGTGTAACTTAAAAAGAGAGGGTTTAGAGAAACACAAAATGATAAATGAAAATGTGTAAGGAATGCTTTCCTGTAAGATACCTTGAAAGCATAGAACTTGTTCAATACTGTTGAATTGAATTTACTCCCAAAAGGAATATAATTTCTATTCCTTTCTCCTTAATCATGTAAGCCAAACAAACAAAAAAAAAAATCTAGATGACTTCATTTTTCTTGCTTAGTCTGACTAAATAAATTGGATTAGGTAAAGAATGCTTCTTACTCAAAATTGGCTTCAGATGGTATAAAACCACTAAAAATGCATGGAACAATTCACTGCACTGGTGCACGGGTAAATTCCTCTCTCCTGCAGGTTTGTTTTGTAGAAATCACAAGACAGATCAAACCAGAAGTGGCTGCAACTGTCAGGTCCAGAGTAGGAAATTTTAACCCATTTAAAAGTGTTGTTGATCTAAATGAGCCTTTAACAGGAACAGTTTGTAGGGATAACAGCTTCTGGACTCCAGTACAGTTCTCAAAGAAACATTTGAAAAAATCTGAGTAAGAACAGTGAAATGGAAAACAAACTTCTTTAGCCTGCAGTCCAGACCTTACACTGAAAAGAGACTTAATATTGCTATTGATTTTACACAAAAGGTGTCTACTATGGTGATGGGCAGCAGTTCTGCTGAAATCAATAGGTAATTAAACCTCCAATGAGAATGCAGTCTTAAACTGAATTAAACTAAACTTTTGCAGTGGCCAAATCACATTACCCTGAAAACATACCCCAAAGTCTCAAAAATTATCTGTAATCACCTCCAAGAGCCATAAACTCAATCCTAAATTTGACAACATAGTAACCTTATTGTATGGAATCCGAGCTTTCACGCACGGATGAGAATATGCTGACCGTGATCCTTTCATGAGACTGGGAGTGTCAGTGAGAGTCCCTAGTAAGTGATCTTAGATTTTTCCTCAGAATCAAGTACAAGCCTAATCACTGGTGGCAATGTACATAGGAAACTTAAATTTGTTTATATAATTTTTAGATAATGAATTAGGAAGAGGAGGTTTTTGATATCTTGGCAACTAGGCAGAGGTGTTACAGCAAGTGAAACCAGATGTGTTATCACCATGCTTTTATTAAACTATGTGCACCTCATTGGTGCCAGCAGGATGCCAACAGGGAAAGGAGAGAAGACAAGCCAACAGCGTGCCCATCTAGTCTGGCGTGAAATACTTCAGGTCAACCAGCAGTAGTCAGAAAATGTAAAAATGTCCATGTTCCTTAGTTTACAGATGGACTGAGCAAAATGCAGACTTGGTAAAGAGCAGAAGGCTTGGACTGTGTTGAAGACTTCTGACACTGAGCAGGGAAGTTCCTTGCCCAGAAGCCTGGAACAGGTGTCCAGTTTGGGGTGCTATTACCTGGCCTAGCTCAGTGTCTGAAAGCCCCTTTGGAAACAACTCAGCTCCAGGGGAGCCAAAGGAAGTTTAACTGGGCTGGATGGTAAAGAGCCTGGGTCTTTGAGCACACAGTCACAGAACATTGCAGATTTCAAGGAGAGAAATATTCTGTTTGCATGGCCATATGTGATTTCATGAGGAAATGTGGTAAGATGATGCCAAGGCTTTTTGGAGTAAAATGGGATAGAAATTGCTAAGGACAAATAGCTGGGGTTCTTTCAGGAGTCTTTCACTGGAAACCATCCTGTCTTATTGCTGCCTGTAAATGTAAATTTTTGAGCCTGTTGCAGGGATATAAAGAACAGAGAAACAGTTTTCTTACTGTTAGTTGTTCTTAGTGTCTAACAATATAACTTTTTACTTCTTTCATTTTTCCACGTGGTTTTTACAGTGGATTAAGTAAGGATTCAGTGCTTAAACTTGTTAGATGTAGGACATACATTTTCTTTGTTTGAGATGTCATTTAAGGCACTTAAGTTCTGAAGGAAGATGTATATTTCTGGAAACACACAACTACTGCCACATAAACATCAACTCCAAACCTTCTTCAGTTTATCTGTTTCAGTCAAAACCCCACATTCTAAGTCACCTTGCCAAGTGTTTTTATTGTGGAAAAATAACCAGTACCAACAGTATTCTCTATTATCCAAAAAGGGGTGAAAAAATAAGTCACAGAAACTAATTTTTAAATTACAAATACTCTATTGATAATGTTTCTTTGTGTACATAGTGCCTATATTAATGCTTATATTGCAAATGGAGAAAGAATAGCCATTATTTTGCATACCAGCTCTTGTATTTTAGATGTGAGTTGTCTGTTCCCCAGGTGCTCCCAGACAGCTAATATTCCTATGTTAGGTAAAATATTTCCTCAGCTGCAGATTTTCGCATGCAAACTGAGGAGCACATTCTCTACTTACTCTTCGTGTAGAACTTTCATTTGTGTCAGTGGGAGTTCAGTGCATAGCATGAGGATTGTATATTACTCTAAGTACTTGTAAAAAATATCTCCCTTTATACACTAATAGATTTGTCACTAGTAATTTTTTTTCCAGTTATATGCTAGTTCTACCAATGCAGCAACAAAATGAAAATAATAAAGATAACCTGTAATGCTAGATAAATTACATTTGATATACCTTTTACTTTTTATCCTCAATTTCTCATCACCTGTACATGATGGCTCACTCTTCAGCCTTTATTTTGTCATTGAACAAATTACTTGTGCAAGTAAACCCGTTGGCCACAATGAGATTGCTTGCGTTGGTTAGTTTTCATGGATAGGAGAGGGCTGCCCCGTGGGCATTTGGTCACGAGGTGCCAGGTTTTCCTAATGAAGGTGTTGGGGAGATTTTCTTCAATAATTGGGCTCCAAGAGTTCATGCAGGAGAAAAAGTAGTGAGTCTGTTCATTCAGTGTTTCTCTGACACAACTGTCCCCCTCCTGCAAATAAGTTTTAGTTGAAAACTAGCTGCAAATAGAACAACATATGGAAGAATTTCTCTTCCACTTTATGGGCAGGAGTGTTTGCCATGGAACTAAGTTTGCAAGTGACGAGGGACTTGATAATGCAAAGTACCTTTGCCTTACTCTGTGAATACAGTAATTTTTAGAATAGAGATAATTTTTAGCATTGCATATTAGGAAGCAACTATGGAAGCCGGTGACGTTACAGGATTTATTTTTGTAGCCTAAGTAGGTGAATTCTGTGATGCTTTTGCGTTTTCACAGATCCAGTGTTAGGTGGAGATTTCCAAAATCACTGGGACGTCTCAAAGACTGGTGTTTCTAAAATCATGCAGCCCCTATCAAAGATATTTACCAGCCTGTTACAGCTTGAAGCAGCTAAATTTTGGGAAATCCTGGATATTTATGGAAATTGTTGGAGCAGACGTATAAACTCTTTCAAAAGTCATCCATCTAGGAAAACTTTTTGGAACTACAAGATTGAAAAAAACGTAGGTATTTTACTTTGAAATGCCATTGGGACTGTCCCTCATGGAAGAGGGTTATTAATATGCATCAGTGCCATCCAGTCAAATATAGAAGCAAACATTCAGGCATACAGTAAATTTTTCTGGCAAAAGTAAAAGAAGTTTTACAATACTCCCACAAGTTCTGATAATGTTAAAGTTAGTATTTTAATGTTTTTAAATATCCAATTACAATATATAAGACATCTCTTTATTCTTAGCATAGAGGCAAGGTGTATATGGGGGGATAATTTATGGGTTTGGAATGGATTACATAATTAGATTAGCTTTCAAAAAGCAGACTATTCATCAGGTTAATAAATATTTTCAGGTGCAGTCCTATCCTGTTCTACAGTCATAAATTATACAGTCCTTTCTCTTCCATGTAGTTATATGTGTGTCTGTGTCTCAGATATTTTGAAACTGTTGAGTGTCCCCTCAGTTTTTACTGAGTTTCACTGAGAACTGAGAACACTTTTCATGTCGTCAAGAAGCATTCAGCAGAGGAACAGTTGGAAAGAAAAGAGACACTTCAGTGGATAGAGATAAGATCTGCTTATCTGCTTTTATGTGCATGCGTGTGCACACACACGCGCCTTCATTTCCTTTATGGTTATGTACGTGTATGTGCGCATGCACATGACAAATCGAGATTTTACGTGGAAATGTGTGAAAAAATGTTGCCTTTCTGATCTTGCTATGAGCTAGACCATATGACTATGTAAGAGAGTTGGAAAGAACCTCTGGTGCAAATGTCTGAAATCTGATTTAGCTTTCTAGGCTTCGTGGATGACAGCAGACTGTATTTTGGGAAAGTGCAAGAAAGTATTTAGTAAGAGTGAAATATTAAATGGGATAAGTTCTGGACACCATTGCAGCCAAATCTCTGAAATCTGGTTTTGGGAGCTGAGATTTATAAAACCATAGTGCAAAGGCTGTAGAATTTACAGGCAGGTTAGAGAGACGAAGCCAGCAAACTGTATGTACGTGATAGCACATGCAGGTGATACTGTGCTATAGTGCATACGAGTTTGCTATCAGGTATCGAACACTAATGCAACAGAATATGGCTTATGGCCACACGTATATGGTTTGAAGGATAGATAGTGCATTTAGCCAGAAAACACAGTGAGTGTCCCTGAGGTTAGTTACAGGTTGAGTGGACAAAAGGGGATGGCCCTGACAACAGGTTGAGCTAAGCAGTGGTGCTCACACTGTACTGGCTTTTCGGTGTATTTTCAGGAGCACTCCTGAAGTGAAGTGGTGAGGGCTGTGGTTCTGCAAGTTTCCAGATGTGTGTATCTGACATTTAGACAGTTTTAAGAACTAGTTATGCTAGCTGTCATTGGAAAACTGTTAACTTATTCACTAGTAAAACTATTTTTTGCATTAGTGTTGTTGTTTGGGTGAAATTCCATGCGAGAAGGCTTCTTTGATACTTTGGGAGAGTGCATGCTTGTGGAAATCGATTCTGGGGTGGCTGCCTGGTAGTCTAAAGGTGAGATTCTGGATGTTGGTCTTCCAAGGGTAAGGCTCATGTCCTTCCCAGAAAAGGAGGTGTGCCTAGAGAACTTCATACAAGTCTCTCAGTAAAGTAAAATAAAATTGAAGGGAATGTGATTTTGTCTTTGTGTACGTTAGGAAGATTTTACAACCTGGAAATGGAAAAAGCTATTTCTGGCGCATCCTGGGCTTCAGCTATTTAATGTGCTGCTTCATTGCTTTCTGCTTGCTGGCAGTTACCCATGTGTGGTGTATTGCAAGATCACTGTGTCACTTGTTGTGGTGATGGGTCTATTCCTTACATTT
This sequence comes from Aleadryas rufinucha, assembly GCA_013397815.1. NCBI lineage: Eukaryota > Metazoa > Chordata > Aves > Passeriformes > Aleadryas > Aleadryas rufinucha. Next base: position 174,179 of record VZTH01018233.1, read on the forward strand.
TCATTAGCCATATAAGTGTTTTATTTCTACTGCAAATGCTGATACTAAATACTAGTGGTTAAGATAATTCACCTCCTTGGGCTTTTTCTTGTTCAAAAAATATTTAAATCCTAATGCATGTTGTGATCTCTTAGGTGCTAATAATAACAAAATATGCCACTTGCAATAGTCATGTTCTCACTTCATAATTAAATGAAGTAAATCACTGAAGATTTGAAAAACTGTTTTAGTACTTCATGCAAATTGAATATTGGTTTGAATAATAATTAGGTTGACAAAGTAGCTATAGGAAGCAATTTAGCATTTCTTTCAAGGAAGGATCAAGATACTTGATACTGTTTTCTTTGGTGAGGAATGGTGCATGTTAAAAATACCTTGTACAGTGATCCCTGATATTGGTGTTGAAAAATGCATACATACATTCTTCATCAGTGTGAACGCAGATGTGGTATAATGCAAAAAGGATTTTACAAGTATTTGGAAGCCATTAAAGATAAGTTATGCATTTTTCTTGTATTTTTACACTTTTAAATGACAAATTTAAGTCCTCAGAGTCTCCACAAAACACTGCATGGAAAAGGGTGGGTTTGGGAGAGCACTTAAAGTCAGTGCAGTGAGGGGTAAAAAAGATAAAGCTGGAGAAAATTGCTGTTGACTGGAATCAAACTACACTAGTTGCTTACAATTGATTGTGTGTTGTTCAACCAGAAAGATAAATCAGAACATAGAATACTGCAGTAGAAAAGTGGTTTAGATGTCATACAGTATGACTATTTTTGTCTCTCAGTTGTAAACCATAGCTTACAGTGGCTGAAATGACATTGAACTGTTTTTCTCTTTGATGATTTACAGCCTGTGTAGTGAGTTTGTAGGAGCAGATGTCACGTTTTATGTATTTGAAAGTGTCAACACTGATGACTTATGTCTGAAGATTCTGTGCATGAATCAATAGAATGTAGTGATTTCCATTTCTTAAAAGAGTTTTTTCCGACATAATAAAAAACACATAGTGAATTTTGGTCATTATAATGCTACTCTTGAACTCTCATTATTTTTCCCTGTATTTTACACTACCAGGAAATCATTATTTTGCAAAATCCTCTTTCCTTCCCACCCCATAAGCACAAAAATCTAAGAGTAAACTGTCTTCTTTTTTACTTAACTTGGGAGGTGTACAATGCACTTCATTTTCTTTTCAAAAATAAATGATAAAAAACTTGGATGAACTGATTAAAGAAAATGCACCGACATTATCTTACTAAGAATTATACCAAGCAAATCTAGACAGATCTCATACTCCCAACCTTCTCCCATATTTCAGAATGTTACTCACTGAAAAATTTTGGAAAAAGTACTTATTCCATTAAAACCAAAAGCCAAATTTGCATTTAAGTAGAAAATCTATCAGTAATTTATCTATTAGTGATTTGTAATTTAGTAATTTAGTAATCTACAAACCTGGAAATTTTATTTTATTCTTAAAAAAAATTCACAGACTTTAGCTTGCATATGTGCAATATGTGTATATGTGGAGGGGTTCCTTTATGTTGTCAAGCAGTCACAAAACCATATAGGAAAGTATTAGCCTCATTTGACATTTTTAATTCTTTTTGTGGAACATCTATCTTTATAGATAAGAATTGGTGTGTAAACAAAGTACAGAAAAATCCTTTTTAGGATTTTATTAATACTTCTATATTAAAACAACAACACAGATTTGATATATACAAGTGCTGTCCAATCAAAGTTTTGATTGCAAAATATCCTTTAAAAATGACATTTTTTACGTCTTCCTAATTCCATATGTTCCATCTAGAAAAGGCTAAGTTGAGGGGCAACAAAGCCTGAGATTATAAAAGATCCTTGACTTTCTGCAGTAGGATTTTCATTTTGTGCATCACGTACTTCCATCAGAGCAATGCCTTCACAATGAGTGTAAGTTTCTTACTTCATACATGTAAAAAGGGCTATTATGGGCCTGAACCTTTGGCTTTGACTGCATTTGCTCAGCCAGTCCACTCTGCTACCATGTATGGGTTTGCAGGCTGTGGAGAGCTTCTGGAAAAAGCAGTATGCTTCTCCTCTTTGTATACACAGAACAAAAGTCTGAATATAAATGATTAATTTCATGCCTAGATCTCATCTGGTGACTCCTACCTATATTAGTCCGTCAAAGAGAAGAGTTGTCTTCCATGAGGGAGAAATGGAGCATGGAATTCTGATTTCAGTTCGAGCTGAAGGTGGTTAAATTGCACAAGGAAAGATCTGGTGCTTTTAATTTTGGAAACAAATGTGTTTGCTTTTCAGTCATTGTCATAATATGCATGGAAGCTAAGCATTTTCCTGATGGGTGATTACTGTATGATGTCACATGTTAATTGTGTGAACACATTTTTTCGTTCTTGACAGCAGTGGGGCCATTGATTATTGGTGTCAAAAGTGCTGCCTAGCACTGCAGGAGATCAGGGAAACTGATAGAGCATTTCCTCACATTCCACAAACCTCTCTACTGAATTCAGTATAACATTATTATACTGACAGCCTTACAGAAAAAAGAGTTAGAGTAAGGCTACTGAAGCAGCTATGCCACAGTGTATTTAACAGCAGTGGTAATTATTAGCACAGAGCTCCTGTGTTGTGCTAAGTGTTTCACAGGCTCCTGCCCTGAGGAACTTGCAGTCTTCATGGTGCTCATGACAGACAGGCAAAAATGTGATTCAGCTTTACACAGAAAAGTGTCAAACCCCTACAAGCAGAACATATAAATTGTTTCCTCTGCTATGCTAGGCATTCCCCAGTCTGCCTAAGGTGTCTCTCATTAGCTGGGGCTTGATCCTGGCCAAGCTGAGCTTATACAGCAGCAAGCCCTGAAATAATACCTAGCTGAAAAATTGTTCTTCTGATTCCAGACTGATGTTTCCCAACTTTAGTGCCTGACCTAGTTTCAGCTGGGATAGAGTTAATTTTCTTCCTAACAGCTGATACACTGCTTTGTTTTGGATTTAGTAAGAGAATAATGTTGGTAACACACTGATGTTTTAGTTGTTGCTCAGTAGTGCTTACTGTAAAGCAGTGACTTTTTGGTTTCCCATGCACTGTCAGTGAGCAGGTGCATGAGAAGCTGGGGGAGGGTGGGGTAACATAGACAGGACATGTGATCCAAACTAGGCAAAAGCATGTTCCTTACCATAGAACGTTGTGCCCAGTATATGAACTGGAGGGAGCTGGCCAGAAGGGACCGATCACTGCTTGGG
>VZTH01018233.1:177744-208744 GCA_013397815.1 Aleadryas rufinucha
AAATGGAGCATGGAATTCTGATTTCAGTTCGAGCTGAAGGTGGTTAAATTGCACAAGGAAAGATCTGGTGCTTTTAATTTTGGAAACAAATGTGTTTGCTTTTCAGTCATTGTCATAATATGCATGGAAGCTAAGCATTTTCCTGATGGGTGATTACTGTATGATGTCACATGTTAATTGTGTGAACACATTTTTTCGTTCTTGACAGCAGTGGGGCCATTGATTATTGGTGTCAAAAGTGCTGCCTAGCACTGCAGGAGATCAGGGAAACTGATAGAGCATTTCCTCACATTCCACAAACCTCTCTACTGAATTCAGTATAACATTATTATACTGACAGCCTTACAGAAAAAAGAGTTAGAGTAAGGCTACTGAAGCAGCTATGCCACAGTGTATTTAACAGCAGTGGTAATTATTAGCACAGAGCTCCTGTGTTGTGCTAAGTGTTTCACAGGCTCCTGCCCTGAGGAACTTGCAGTCTTCATGGTGCTCATGACAGACAGGCAAAAATGTGATTCAGCTTTACACAGAAAAGTGTCAAACCCCTACAAGCAGAACATATAAATTGTTTCCTCTGCTATGCTAGGCATTCCCCAGTCTGCCTAAGGTGTCTCTCATTAGCTGGGGCTTGATCCTGGCCAAGCTGAGCTTATACAGCAGCAAGCCCTGAAATAATACCTAGCTGAAAAATTGTTCTTCTGATTCCAGACTGATGTTTCCCAACTTTAGTGCCTGACCTAGTTTCAGCTGGGATAGAGTTAATTTTCTTCCTAACAGCTGATACACTGCTTTGTTTTGGATTTAGTAAGAGAATAATGTTGGTAACACACTGATGTTTTAGTTGTTGCTCAGTAGTGCTTACTGTAAAGCAGTGACTTTTTGGTTTCCCATGCACTGTCAGTGAGCAGGTGCATGAGAAGCTGGGGGAGGGTGGGGTAACATAGACAGGACATGTGATCCAAACTAGGCAAAAGCATGTTCCTTACCATAGAACGTTGTGCCCAGTATATGAACTGGAGGGAGCTGGCCAGAAGGGACCGATCACTGCTTGGGTATGGGCTGGGGGTCAGTCAGTGGGTGGTGAGCAACTGTACTGGGCATCACTTGTCTGTCTTGGGTTTTATTCCTCTCTTCTTTCCATTACAACAACAACAGCAACAATAATTGCTATTGTTAGAATATTTTATTTTGTTTTAATTGTTAAATAGTTCTTATCTCAAATCACAAGCTTTAGTTTTTCTTTTCCAATTTTTCTCCTCACCCAGGAGAATGGGGGATGAGTGAGCAGCTGTGTGGTACTTAGTTGCCAGCTGGGGTTAAACCATGACAGTGCCATAACACAGAAGCTCTTTCCTGATTTTGATATTAGCCTTTATAAACATAACTAACTGTGTATTCACATAATTTTCTTCAGCAAAAGCTTGTCCTTTCTTATCAAAAATGTCTGCAAAAGAACCAAATGCCTGGAAACCCTAATATGGGGCTCTAGGGATAGCTGAAAATTAAAATTAATGAACTTTGAATCCATCTTTTCATTTGTGCATTAATTTGGATTCTGGAGTCCAAAGTTATCATCATAGACTTTTGTTGTCACCAACCTTGTCTCAAACTGGAAGATGTCTTTCAGCTAAGATTGTCAGTGCTGTAGCGGTGTTGTAAAACAGCATCTCTGGCAATCGCTGTAGTGATTTTTCCAGTTAGGAATATGTATTTTTTAATAGTGGTTTAAGTTTTCTGAAGGGAGAGGTCATAGGTCGGTCTGCACGACAGCAGGCCTCTGGCAAAACATAGGGTACACCTGTCTCAAGTAGGGGGAAAGAGTCTTTGCACAGGGGTTAGCAGGGCTCATTGAGAGAACTTTAAACTAGATTTGCAGGGTGAAAGGGATAAAACCTGTCTCACTGGAAAGAAATCTGGGGGCATCATGCCAGTGTTTGAAGGACAGTGTGCTAGTGAGGTCCTTTGGTCTGCTGTCTGGAGGTAGGGGATGGAAATCCGTATGGCAGCAAAGACACAAGGATTACCTTATCACTCCCTAGAACTACCTGTAAGGAGGTTGTAGTTAAATGAGGGTTGGTCTCTTCTCCCAAGAAACAAGCAACAGGACAAGAGGCAATGACCTCAAGTGGCACCAGAGGAAGTTTAGACTGGATATTAGGATAAATTTCATCCCTGACAGGGTAGTCAAGCATTAGAACAAGCTGCCCAGGGAAGTGGTGGATTCACCATCCCTGGAGATGCTCAAAAGATGTGTAAATGGAGCAGTTGTAGACCAGGTTTAGTTGTGGACTTGGCGGTGTTCAGTTAATGGCTGGGGTTGATGATCTTGAAGGTCTTTTCCAACCTAAACAAGTCTATGATTCTATGATTCTATTATTCTGAAAAAAAATAGGCAGTTTGGACAATGATTCATTTTCCTGAAGTATTTCTATGAAAAAAATCTCTTATAGTTTCACACAATCCCAGGTAAAACTGCTCCAATAAAAATATGCTTAAAATATTTGAAAATAATTGTTTAGTGAAGCTCAATAGGGAGTGTTTAAGACTGAGTGGGAAACAGTTTACTCTGATCCTAAATATTACTTTTTTACTGATCAGGCTCCATCCTCAGGAAGCTGTTCCACATACTAATTAAGCTGAAAGGGTACCATTTAGTCATAGACTAGACTATGCCAGAACTATATGTTCACATTCAAACTTTGCCTGTTCTCTTCTTTTCCAAGGAGAGGGGAGACCTTCCAGTGATTTCTGCTAACAAAGCTGAACATTTAATGATGTTTATTATTACTTTACAAACCAGAAAACTGTAATCTCAGCAGATGATTGTATGAGATAACTCAGTATTTGTGCAAACTGATTTTTTAGCAGAGCTGAGACTGCAACTCATCCACTTAGGCACAGAATACTCGCAAAGCTTTCATTAGTGTGATCAAAGTAAATTTGAGACTCACCACTTCCCACAAATTCTTGTCTTCATCATTTTGCAGAGAGTCATATAAAGTATTAAAATGTGTATTTCACTTCACTTTATAGGTTGATCAGCATACAAAATGAGAACTGTTACTTTTTTGAAAGTTAAGAGTTCACTTGACTTTACTATGTTTTTCAAATTTCTATTACGGTGAGAAGAACGATGGTTCTAGACTCAGACAAGGCTTTTTTACCATTAGAGCTTAAAGGTGGCTATAAATTTTTTCTTCTTCTTTGGCTCGGTTTTGTTCATTAATGTATCATAACTAAGTAACTATTTCTCTGCCTTGCACAATGATGAGCTGTTAAATGAACACAACAAAAATGTTGAAGTCCATGAAAGGATGGTAGTTCTATACCTTGTCTTAGATCTAGAATATGCCCATCATGTGTCCTAACAAGACTACAGACTACAAAAGGGGATCATCATGGTNGTGTTCAGTTAATGGCTGGGGTTGATGATCTTGAAGGTCTTTTCCAACCTAAACAAGTCTATGATTCTATGATTCTATTATTCTGAAAAAAAATAGGCAGTTTGGACAATGATTCATTTTCCTGAAGTATTTCTATGAAAAAAATCTCTTATAGTTTCACACAATCCCAGGTAAAACTGCTCCAATAAAAATATGCTTAAAATATTTGAAAATAATTGTTTAGTGAAGCTCAATAGGGAGTGTTTAAGACTGAGTGGGAAACAGTTTACTCTGATCCTAAATATTACTTTTTTACTGATCAGGCTCCATCCTCAGGAAGCTGTTCCACATACTAATTAAGCTGAAAGGGTACCATTTAGTCATAGACTAGACTATGCCAGAACTATATGTTCACATTCAAACTTTGCCTGTTCTCTTCTTTTCCAAGGAGAGGGGAGACCTTCCAGTGATTTCTGCTAACAAAGCTGAACATTTAATGATGTTTATTATTACTTTACAAACCAGAAAACTGTAATCTCAGCAGATGATTGTATGAGATAACTCAGTATTTGTGCAAACTGATTTTTTAGCAGAGCTGAGACTGCAACTCATCCACTTAGGCACAGAATACTCGCAAAGCTTTCATTAGTGTGATCAAAGTAAATTTGAGACTCACCACTTCCCACAAATTCTTGTCTTCATCATTTTGCAGAGAGTCATATAAAGTATTAAAATGTGTATTTCACTTCACTTTATAGGTTGATCAGCATACAAAATGAGAACTGTTACTTTTTTGAAAGTTAAGAGTTCACTTGACTTTACTATGTTTTTCAAATTTCTATTACGGTGAGAAGAACGATGGTTCTAGACTCAGACAAGGCTTTTTTACCATTAGAGCTTAAAGGTGGCTATAAATTTTTTCTTCTTCTTTGGCTCGGTTTTGTTCATTAATGTATCATAACTAAGTAACTATTTCTCTGCCTTGCACAATGATGAGCTGTTAAATGAACACAACAAAAATGTTGAAGTCCATGAAAGGATGGTAGTTCTATACCTTGTCTCAGATCTAGAATATGCCCATCATGTGTCCTAACAAGACTACAGACTACAAAAGGGGATCATCATGGTTACCATTTTTTTCCTTCTCAGGGCTTATCAATGACATTATTCTCATATAATTTAAACAGATATTGTGATACCAGCTTTTAAACCAGCTGTAGCATGCTGATTAGCATCACCAACAATTTTTTTTTCCTCCTTGACAAAACTTTGGATAGCTTTCTTTGTTGTATGTCTAAATGAATAAATGAATTCCTAGCAGTTGCAAAGGCTATTTAGAAGTGAGGATCAGACATTTATGTGGGTCACATTCAGAGCAGCTGTAGCAGCAAACTTCTTTGTTAAACTGGGGAATTGCATAGGTCTTTCTACCTGATTCTAACTAGAATGCAAATGTGTGGCACTGGCAAAAGTACAAAGATATTGCTGTATATGAGCTGATGATAGAACGAAAATGTTGAATTTAGCCAAACTGTAATTTAGTCCTGACAGTCCATTTTGTTTAGCATCCAATTTCCACTTGCAGTGAAAATATTTTCATGGAAAGAAAGTACTATCTTTTCAACACTGTACTTGTATATTCTTGTCATTCCACACATAAATTATTAAAAAAAAACCCCAAACATTTGACACTCTTCCAGAAAAGTAGAGCTGCAAACCCAAAATCTATATATTTTATAGTACATAATCAGTTAATTTCAATTTAAATTAAAAATTTATTTAAAGTGATGGAGGTAATTGCATACTTTTCAAATTGAATAAATAGAATTTTTCTGTTCAAAAAAAAAACCTGAAAATGTTATAGTAGTCAATGCAAATTTAGAAATCCATACAGTTTGCCGAGAGCATGCCCATAAGATGTTATTTTTATGGAATTCCTATTTCATAGGAATAATTACCTGAAAAGTTTAAAACTTTTTTATTTGGGGTTGAGGGTATAGTGTCAAATCCAAGAGTTATTTTATATTATTGAATCCTAACATCATTATTCATGTATTCTTTGGGTTGTGTAATGAGCTGATTTACAGGGTTCTGTATTTTATTAAATTTTATGTGTACTATTCTGTTTTTAGAAGTGACCAATTGTCATATTGCTATTTCTAAAACCTAACAGGAAAGCCTGTATTTTCATGATTCAAACAAACAAAAAAAAAAGGACATGATATTTTTAAATTAATTTTAATATTTTCATCCCTATTAGTACTCTGTTTCAGAACAATGAAAGTGTCCATTTTCATTGCCCAAAATGCAGTTTAAAAAATAATACTAAGTGGAAAGCAGATTTAGGCTTTTTGACATCTGAAAATGTACTTCAAAAACTTCATTTTAAAACATGTGTAATTGCACGAGATGCATATTCCCTGGGCATAATCTTGAACAGTGAGATGGTTTAAGGGAAAATCCATATTTCTGTGATAGCCTGTGACTTCAGAGTCATCAGGAGTAGCAACATGGCCTTAACTTTACTGCTCTTAGTCTAGAGCACTAGACTAAGCTACTAGAGCTTAAAAAACCCCCTGCATCATCAGGTTAACAGGTCTGTGGAATGAAACAGATGGTGCTCAGGACCAGGCATGGGCTTGCTGCATTTGTTTTTGGACGTGTGACTTTGTATCAGCTCAAATTTGGCTGGTTCAAGGGACCTAGCACTCATTAACAGCTGCAGTACACCTGGCAGTTTTGTCTCATCCAAAAGTAATCTGTTTGTGTGCTTCTCGATACCTTTATGCTGAGAAATTGCTATGAAAATACACTTCTCATCAGAGTTAAACACCAAAGTAAACCAATCCAGTGCCAGCCTGTGAAGAGGGCAATGGAGATGAAGTAGGACCTAAGGGGGATGGCATAATTCTGTGCAGCTTCTTTCTTTGCACTGAAAAGGTTTGGGAGGAGTTCCTGATGCTTTTGGTGGAATTGCCGCAGACTACCTTTGTAACCTGTTACTTAACACCATATCTTGGCTCTGTGCTCCCACGTACAACCATTGTATGGAGGATGTACTGATCAGCTGTAAAACTTGAAGTGTTGCATTTGCAAGGGAGATTTGTTGGAGAACATGCTCCTGTTGAAGAATAATTCTTCCACCGGTCATTTATTTCGATTGTTGCAGTTTGTTTGTGTTCAAGGGTTTGAGTTTTCAAGGAGAATAACAGTAAAACAAGTTTTGATTCAGCAACTTTATGATAAGCCTCTTGGAACTATCTAAGCTTTAGTAATTGACTTTCAAAATAATTATTTTATTGATTCTTAATGCTTCCTAGAATATCTCTAGCATTTGGTGGATACTTCTGGGAGCTTATGCTGCAAATCTCAAGAGACATGTTAAGTGTGAGGTGTTGAGAAAACTTTAGCACATCTAAAGTGGCAAGGAGTGACAGCAAGAAGAGCTTCTGTCATTGTAAGAACAATAAAAAAACCCAAAAATAAGGAAAACGTGGGGGTGCTGCTGAATCCTGATTTAGTGAAAATGGATGCAGATAAACCTGAGATCAATGCTACCTTTACCTCAGTCTCCACTGACAAAATCTCATGGGACTTTGAGGGTGGTGACAAGATTCAAGAGAGAGAGGATTTACCAGCAGTAGCAGAGGATCAAGTCAGGGATCTCTTGAGAAATTTGGACCCATAGAAGTCCATAGGATTGGATGGGGAACAGCCAAGACACAGAGAGCTGGCTGAAAGCATTGTGAGGCCATTCTCCTTTGTTGTTGAGGGGCTGGAAGAGATTCTCCATAACTGGAGACCGGAAATGTTGCACCCATCTTCAAAAAGGACAAGAAAGATCATCTAAGGGGCTAAAGGCTGATTAAAGCTGATTTGGTTCCCGAGAGAATCATTGAATATGCCCTCTCAGAAGCTGTTTTTGCACACATGAAGGAGAATAAGGTGCTTAGGAATAGCAGCATGGATTTCCTAAGGGCTAATCATGCCCAGTGACCTCTGCCAGCTGTGGTGAAATGACTGAGTCTCTTGGTGAAAGGAGAGTATGGATCTTTGATCTTGACTTCATGAAGGCTTTGACATGATCTCCCTCAGCATCCTTGTACTCGAGTTGGAACAATACAGTTTAGATGGGTGGACTGATAGATGTGTGAGGAACTGGATGGCTCGTCAGACTCCACATGTAGCAGTTAATGGTTCATATACTGCCTTGAGGTTCATTAAAAACAGACGTCCTCATGGGTCTCTTCTGGGACCTAGTCTGTTCAGCATCTTTTTCAAAGACCTGGAGGAGTTCATATTTGACGCAATCTTGCCAAGTATGGAAATGACACAAAATTGAAAAGGCCAATTGATACGCTTGGGGGCAACATCACTACCCAGAGGCACTTACACAGGTTGGAACAATCGTCCAACAAGAACCTCAGGATTTCAACAAAAGCAAAATGCAAAGTCCTGCACCTGGGCTGAACCAACCCCTGCATTGGTACAGGCTAGGGACTCACTGGCAAGGGTCTGATTGACTGGGATGCTGTTGAAAATGATCTGGGGGTCCTGATGGGGACAGTGGGCTGAACACTAGCCAGCAATGAGCTGTGGCAGTGGGAGAGGCTAACAGGTTACTGGGCTGTACCAAAAAGTATGTTGCCAGTAGATCAAAGGGTGTTGTTCTTCCATTTTATTTTGTATTCATTAAAGCACAGAATAATTTAATAACTTGTCCAGGTTTGGGCTCGTCGGTATAGAAACGCTTTGTAAACTGGAACAATTTCAATGAAAAGCCACCAAGGTTGTCTGGGATAGATTTAGAGACAAAGATTTTTTTACCTAAATAAGAGGTAGATTTGAGGTACCTAAGAACAGCCGCCCAGAATCCACAAGGGAGTTTCTGAGAAGACAGAGCCATGTTCGTAGTGAAGTGCACAGTGAGTTGACAGGATGTTTTTAAATTGAAACATGGGATGTTCCTACTGGATAGACAGAAAAGAAAATTCTCTGTGAGGATACTTAAGCCCATGCAACCAGTTACCTGGAGACACTGTGGAATCTTGATCCCTGTAGGTTTTCAAGACTGAGCTGATCAAAGTTCTGAGCAACTTCATCTGACTAGTGTTGACCCTACATTGGGAAGGAGGTTGGACAAGTGCCCTGCTGGGGTCCCTTCCAACCTGAATGTGTCAGTGATGTGAACCCAGGCAAGTCTGTACAGGTTCTGGGAGCTTGCTGCTAATATTTTATATTGCCAGCACTTCACGAATCTTATGTTTCCTTCAATGGTTTGTAATTAAATATAGTCAGGAGAATTTCCAAGGGCCTGTGTGGACATTCTTGGGACTAGTGACAACAAAATCCAGTGGATTTGGGTGTCTTTACAGATATCTTGCTTCAGTCAAATAGTCAAGTCAGTAGATTTTCTAACTGAAGAGGTGAGTGTCAGCTAGAAATCCAGAGATTCCTTGCAGATTTTTAAAGTGATCACTACTGAAGGAAACTATTGTGGCCTTATTCAGTATATGACATGAGTAAATTGCTGACTAAATAATTGCTGTGGACATTCTTCAAATAAAACTTATCCCTGGATGAATAATTTATTTAGTAGCTTAACACTGTATAAGTTAGGTTTTTAAGTATGGCTTTTTTATTTAAGAAATGTTTCATTTTAGTATTCTTTCTTCAAATAATTTCCTGTTCTTTATAACTGTTAGAGCTGATTAGTGTGTGTACTTTTTCTAAAGCATTGTATGAAATGGACATGTTTCAGGTATGCAGTCTGAGTCAAAAATGTTATGCAAAAGAGAATCTGATGTGTCTGTCTTGGAGGTGGAGAATGGCCTGTTCAGGCAACAAGCAAGGTCTCTGCTACTAAGTAGTCATTCATATACCTGCCGTGGTTGCCACTGTTGTTGTGTGCCTTGTAGAAGAAGGTGGTGGGATGGGAAGCAAAGCTCCTCTTACTCCAGATGGAGCTGAAGAGGAACTGCAGTGAAGTTAATGTGAACGCTGTAGTCTATTTGCATTGCTGCAAAATAGTATTTAACACTACCCATTGTTCTTTCAGGCATAAGAAACCTTGGAAATGGCTTAGGCTTTCAGCACTACACTTTCTTGTTCCTTTTAGTTCTTATTCTATTTTGAACATTGTTATTTCTCTTTTGAAAAAAAAAAAAATATATAGAATGATTGTCATTAGTGGTGATGCAGGAAGACAAAAGACAGATTTCTTTTCATTGACTGTTAACCCTACAGGCTCGAAATTGTAAAGATGCTGTTTTGATTGGTAAATTGAGTAAATTTGACATGGGAGTGAGAACAGAAAAGTGCATACAGCTTTTACAGTGGCTATTTTTGTGTGTGTGTGTGTGTGTATATATATATATATATACACATATATATATACACACACAAACTACAAATAATGTATGTATTAGCCCTTTGTGGACTATTCTCTTAAGAGCCAAGGGTTTTTTGGTTTATGGCCAGTTGACTGATTACCAGAATCTCTGTAAGATTTTGACTGAGTTAATTGCACTCAAATCTGGCTGAAGTGAATGGTGGTAAAATGCATGATTCTGTCTGAATTTGACAATGTTGAAATCTGTAATTTGAAACCAAACGTTATAAGCAGAACTCACTGGAAGAGTAAATTTATTTTGATTTCTTAGTTTTTATGAGTTAGCAATTAGCACAAACGTTTTCCAGTTTTTGTATCCTTTTAATTATAATTTTCCAGTGAGCTTAACTTCCCCTGCTCTTCACTGCTTAACTATAAATTCTCACTGTTTAGTTTCTTATGCCATCCTTTTCATCTGAAAAAATTGTTGGTAGAGTCCATTCTTCATGAGTATTAGTTTAATTTTGTTTCCCTGCAAATCTGGTTAACCTCTTTTACATCGAAGACTTTATGTTAAATCCATAGAAGTAAATGTGGGAGTCTTTCCAATCATTTAGCATATGCACAAGATGCAGAGATATTTTCTTCTCACTGCTGTAGCATTGAACAGATTCATGATCTAAGAGTACCCTGGTAGCATTTGGCAGGAGATTTAAACACTTCTTGCTAAAAAAAGGTTAAAATATTTTTGTAGATTGGGTGATCCAGATCTAAGGGGCCTTATCTGCAGTCATGCCAACAAAGTTATGCTTGACAAAGTTGGAGAGGACTTTTCCTCGATATCATGTAATGTTATGTCTTCAAACACAAGATGTAAAGGAGCACTTCTAGCTATGATCTGTAGAATAAATTATTGGTAAGTGAAGACAAACAGAAAGGCTCAGGGGCCATTTTGGAATCAAAGGGCATGATGCCAACTACTTCGCAGGAGCTGTTATTATTCCTTTTTTCAGGAAACAATCCTTGACATTGTTAAGTCTCTCCAACCTTTGTTCTGATCTTAATGTTCCCTTTTTTGGAGACTGTAGTCTATCTGGCTGTGTTTAATATTGGGAACATTATTCTTACAAACCCATAGTGGAGCTAGCCTTAATCTCAGTGTTGTGTGAGCACATATGGGGAGTGATGGAGGCCTCTTCTTTTTCTGTTTTGAAAAATGCTCATGGTATTTTATACATAATATCCAACTACTGTCACAGTCCCTGGCTATGCTCCAGTCATGACTGGTCCTTGCTTGAGTGACTCCATCGCTTGTTTGCCTGCTCTGTACCATAGAGGGAAGACATCCATTTGAGAAAAGGCCCGAGTTTCACCTTTTGAGTTGCTTCCCTATGAGGGTGATACTGGGGTTTTTTTATTATTATTTCTGTTGTTGTTTTACTGCTTTTTCTTTTAGAATACGTGTTTCAGTCTCTCAATGAATGTTGTCTTTGCCACTAAAAATTGAGTTTGTCCAGCTTTAATTAACCAAGCTGGATCCTCAAACATTAGCTCCAGTGCACTCACGGGTAATATTTTACAGATGTTGCTAAATACTAGCGAAACAGATAAATACACCCATTTTAGACAGTGCTAACACCAAAGGAAAAGTAGTAATAGGGTATTTTTTGGCATTTATTTGGCTTCTTTTTCTGACAGCTTGGCACTGGAGATCAAAAAGCTTTCAAAAGACATTTAAAAATAAGTCTTCCACAAAGCACTCAAAATGGGGATTGATGTTGTATTTTTATATTATTTTGCTGACATTGGCATAAAGAAATATTTAACCTAAGTTCATACTGGGAAATCAAAAACAGGACCAAGAATGGAATTTCCAAATTTTTCACTGGCTGTCCAGTGGCAATATTTATCTCTTTAGGAAGAAGGAGGTGAGGTGCCTTTTAAAGCAACCAGAACCAGGTGTACAGCAGTGTAACTCAACAGATCAACAGTGTTTCCACTGAAATATTCAGATTTCTGATATATGCTATCATTTTTCTGTAAAATATTTGACAGCCTGTAATTTATTCTTAAATTTAAAGTGCACTTACATTTATTGCAGAATATCTAAACTGCATCAGAGGTAGTTTATGGCAGGGGTCCAAACCAAAATTGACCATCTCAAACTATGGCTTTTTTACAATCTCTCAGTGAACAACAAGAAAAAGATTATTTCTTCATGATTTTATTCTGAAAGAGGTTTCCTATAGTTCTTGTTTCGTATCAGAACTTTGTTTCTTTTCATGTATTTTTCAAATTCACACACCTAGTAGATCAGAAAATACTCATTCACTTATGCTGTATTGTGAGCAAAAAGAGCTTATTAAGCAGTAATAAATAGACATTATATGTGCATTGTGCAAATGCAGGTTGTAGGGTCCATTTTGCATCTTGTTATCTGTTGTAGGTATGCATATAGATCATGTGTCTCATACTTGGATACTTTTTGGCTGTTTTTCTTCAAAAAGTGTTTTAAAGGAAATGCAAAGCTAATTATCTGTTATTGAGGGGAACTCTCCTGCCACATTGGAAATCTGCTCTTACAAAATCAAGCATATGGTAACATTGCACCATATGTTGACTTTTATATTTAGTAAATGCATAAATATGATATAACCTTTATAAATTTCATTTTATTTTATTTTGACTGATAGGGCTTCATTTTCAAATGGAACTGAATGCAATCCTTCCCAAATGTGTCATATTGTTGTATTTGCTGAAAAAATCAATGGGAGTTATTAGTACAATGTGAAAAATATTTCCTGTAATTTGTGTGTGTGTACACACACCTCCTAAGCTTACACAGTGATGAATAGAGGGAGAATTGCAGCAGATCCAACAGCCCCTGAAATGTGTACCCCTAGAAGGTGTATTTTTCTAACTGTAGAATCTTAATGACTGTATGGCAGAGATTTACATGAGATGTGCGATATGTGAAAGATCGATTTGAATGTCTGGTCTCCTTTTTTTCTGTGTTTTTCTTAGTGAACTTCTGAACCCATTAAATTATATCATAAAAATAATTCCCCTTACTGTTAGCCTTATTATTAACCTTCCCCCTTACCCGTAAGATTTATTTGGGTTTTTTTCCCATGCCTCTATAGAACTTATGGAGACACTTTGTCCATGTTACTAGTCCATTTTCAGTGCTATGTTAAGACTTGAAGAGCTAAATATAACTTAATGTATATTCAGATTTAACTCCTTCTCTCAATGTGTTCTTGTAGAAATTAGTTTTGCCAGAAAATGCAAAGAGTTACATGCCTTCCACTGATGACTGAAGAATCAAAACCCAGCAAGGAAAAATTGATTAAAAACAATGCCTTAGATATGTCAAGCAAAATAATTCTCTGTTCCCACCATAAAACCACACAATGATTCCTTACTCATTTACTTTACTTAGGGTGTGTAATGGTTCACACAAGGATGAACACTGTAGCAGATAACACAATTCCTATTGTGCAAATTCCAAACATAAGTACTCCCTGTGGCTTTCTTTCAGAAAATGTTAACCAGATTAGAAGAGGAGGAATTTCACCTCCTCTCTAACAAGGCCTTATCCCATCATTCAGAATGTGTTGCTTAAAATCATAAGATGTATATTACCTTTTTTAGTAAGTATCTTTGCAACTATTTCTAAGTTATCTCCTACTCTGGACTTTCTTATTCCTAAAGTGATTGCACAGATTGATTTTCTCACATAAGTAATTATGAATGTTCTGGAGCAACAAGGGAAAATAAGTTCTCCGGCCTCATGTGACTTTCCAAAGATATACCTTTTCTGTTTGCATGGTTTTCCATATGCTTTATGGACTCAGTATGTCAGCTAGCACAGGGAGGTAGCAGTATGAATGATGCACTAGCTTCAGGTAAGCCAGTCAGGCTGTGAATGTATATCTGCTTTACTTATATTGCAATTTGGGCAAGCAGGGATTGCAGAAGGTTATCCAGAAAACATAAACTGCATGGACAAATTTCATTTTTTTCCTAGTAGAGATGGAAAATGGGTGAGCTCAGTGAAATAAAAGTTTTTTAAATGCCACTTTCAAATCAGGAAACTTGGTCAGTCATTAGATACACTGTGCTTATGGTAGTAGTCCTCATCTATAAGTACTGAGTGACAGGAGGCAGGAACTTATCAACTGACCATAACTTCTATTTAATTGTAAAGATCTGAGAGACTGGATTTTTTATTCTTGGATGTGGGTAGCACAATTCTGATGTAACCCATACTTGTCAAATTCTGGTTTAATTCAGTTTTACTTCTGTGAAAAACTATTTCTACATGCCTTTGGTGAGCTGTATCCACTAGTTTGAGCATCAGAGATGGATAGCCTGAGGTTGTCCTGCAAGTTTTCATTTTATCATTGCACAGGCACAGCATGGTATGCCAGGTACAACCAGTGTAAGGAGGATTCCAGCATCTCCATCATATGGTATGTTCCTGTCAGCAAAAGATCTTCTGCAGTGATACACTGCTTAAATTTGACAAAGAACATAGATTGTGTAAATCACACTGTTTTCATTGATTAGAGTCAGAGAGTGCATTAACCTTCCTTAAGGCTCCAGAAATCACTTTCGTAAATGTGAATAGTACAAGAAAATGTTTAGTGAAGCTTTTCATGGATTAGCTCTTTGTTAGAGGATAAAGTGTCTTTACACATACAGATATGAAAGCGATAGTTATACATGGAAACTTTTTTTTTTTGCCTCCATTGAGCATTTGTTTACTATAACCCTGTGAAGGTTAATTTTCATTTACATTTTTCAGGGATATAGGGACAAGAAACTTTGAAAGACATCTTGTGTTATGCCAACTGTTAATTAAAGCAGTACTCTGACTGGGGTGAAATTTCTGTGTAGAAAAGAGAGGTTCAAGTTTAGAATTTAAAAGTAATTCCCACAATTATTTTAGGCTTATCACTGTCAGGGCTCTAAAGAAATATGTTTACAATTTAGGGGATTTTTGGAACTGGTTTTGTTCACTTTTAATGTGTATCTTCTGATTAGTAGTCGGACTTCTGTGTTTTAACATTATTGTGAAAGTTTTTTCCCCCTGAAAAATGAGACTGCCTTTCTGCTTGAGGAAATATGTGATTTACTTCGGTTTTGAGCTTCAGGGCCAGTGCCTAATTTTCTTTTTATCGCATTCTTAGTTCCATAGTAAGCAATTTCCTTTGGCTTCACTGAACTGAAATTCTTTGGATATCGTAATTATAAACTATACATTATGACTTCCTACATTTATTTTTAAAGAGAGAGATTATAGTGTGTAGTTTTAGACTGCTTTTATGTTATTGTCTGTGAGTTTATTAATGTTTGTGTATGTAGAGTCTTCAGCTGATAGACTATCAATTGAAAAAGAGCCAAAGTTTATATATACTGGAATTCAAAGGCACAGCATAAAGTTGCCAAAATAAAATTGCTAGCACACCTTAATCACATTTTTATTACCTCATACTTCACTTTAAGAAACATATTTTCAACCAAGTTTTATATGAAACAGATCAAAGCATCTCATAGCTCTGCAAAAACTCATAAATTGGGTGCAAATTATCCTGTAGCAATTCAGAAGTCCATTTTGCTTCTAAACATTGTGCTAAATTGTTTCTTCTTTCACTAACAGTCTGAACTAATACATAATGGGTCGTGTTTGTGGGCAGGGCTGCAATATTTTCATGCTCTAGGGCCATCAGCCTGTCCATAGATTGACTGCAACTATGAAAATTCTTCACTGGGAAGACCCTTCATGACTGCCTTTTCAAGTTTGAGTCTGCAGGTAGCGCTGCATAAAATGCCTGCATCCATATCCCGCAATCTGACCCATTCTTTATTATTTCCTACTCTTGGGAAAAGTGGCACATGCACAAAACTGTTACCCTCAGACAAGGGAATCCTTTAATACAGCAGGCAAAACCATCCCATGGATTCTTTATAATCTTTAGCCCTGATCTCCAAAAGAAGCAGAGAACTGGGATTCTGTTGCAGTTTCACAATGCCTCAGTGATGCCACTTCAGGGATGGAGGGCACAGAGGACACCTGGTCCCGGAGAGAGTAAGTGCACATTTTTCACCATCCCATTCACTTTGTGGTGTGCAGTGTTTGTGGTTTGGCTCACAACTTTTACAGGTCTAAAGTTTGATGTATTTGTCCTAGAGTCCTTTTATAGTTAGCAGTAGAAAAATATTCAGCTGGTCTGTCATGGAAACCTGCTTCCAGAGATGGAACATTGGCTCTAATGCCTGTCTTCCTTCTCTTTTTATCTTTTGTTTCACTCCCCAGGCAAGATGTGGTCTTTCCTACCCAGGTTTGCATCCTCCGTTAGTCCAGCTTGTATGCCAGTCTTTCTGCAGGTGCTGTACTTGCATTAGCTGTCTGCTTTGGGGAGGCCCAGCATGAACACAGGAGGGGATTCAGGAGCCCACAGGGGTGATGTTCTAGGTCTGAGAACTAGTTTACCCTGTAAGTGGCAGCGGAACATTATTCTTCAGACTCTGCCTTTGGACAAGACATAAAAGTGCATTTTTAAAGATACTCAGATGCAAAATGGAAGGACTGTTCACTCAAATGAGTCTAGAGTAAAATGACAGTATTATTAAAATTGTCCGTGTTGTTTAACTGAGGCACAATGACCATGGAGTGAAGTCACCGCAGACTTCTTCAGTTCATCCACATTACTTTTCCATCTGGCAAGGATATTTATAAATTCCTGAATTTATACTGCTCTGGAGGGTATTCTGAGTAATGTCCCCTTTTTGCTACAAAAGTGGTTGTGTTTCACTGATAATTTACATTTCCATTAGCAAAGTGTGTCAGGCCTTAACTCTTCTTTTCCATATACCCCTCAAATTGGCCACTGGAGTCAAGGGGTGCTGAACACAGAAAAAAGGCAGAATTTAGTCAATATTTGCAAAACACTTTGGAGTACTTGAGCATGAAAATCATCATATTGGGTAAATATTAGTTTCATTCTGAGTTAAATCTTGAAATCTGTACTTCAAATGGTCATAATTTCTGAGCTGAGGCAGATATGTGCATATGAAAAGATTTTATTTGGACTAAGTTTGCTTGCTTACTAGTTGATCCTAAATGAAATTAAGACTTTTTTTGTTTTGTTTTGCTTGGCTGAGGGGAAAAAAAAGCAACAGCCCTTCCTACCTCTGGTTTTCTTGTTTTCTGTCTGAAAAGTACAGGCCAGCACAGAAAAGAAAATCAAATTTGTGTTTGGTGATAGTAAAGAAGGACCAAATGTCCCATATTTTGATATTTAATAACATAGAACTGCCTTTTAAGACCTGTTGTTGTTGCTGTGTATGCCCACTGTAAGCCTGACTGTTTTCATCTACCCTTTTATTGGAACTGGTGCATCTCAGTACTTGGACTGCATCAAAGAGGTGCCCAGTGGTGTCATTACATGCTGGGGATGACTGTATTTATGTAATTTTTATTATGTAAAACTTGTAGATTAAGTTGAAGTTGAGGCTGTAGTAGCCATCATTGGAAAAATGATATATATTTTTCCTTAGACCACTGATTAAAGAGCGAAAGAATATGTTTGTGTTTAGCTATCAGAAAAAACCCCAAGTGATTCCTAGTAGTGAAGTATTGCTGAACCTCCTTTGTGTAGACATCATAGCTCTCAGCTCAAAATGGAGAGTTGGAGAGAATTATCAAGTCTACAAACACACTGAGGAGTACAGTATCTTCCTCTCCCTTTTCAGGTCTTTCCTATCTTTACATATCTCCCCTTTTTACACTGTCTGCAGTGAGTATATAATTTATCTGTTAATAAGTTGTCTGACAAGATAGCCACTTTGTACCTAATTGTTCAGTTTATTTATGTATTATTGATGAGCCTAGACTTGAACTCTGCTTTCCTTAGAGACTGCTTGATAAATCTGTTGGCTAATCCTATCTAAGGAACTGAATTACCTGCTGTCGTATAATACGTGACATTGCTTTTGCTGTGTATTCTTGAAAAGGAGCTGGTTATACATTTCCAATGAGCTGTGTTTAACAGTAAGAAATAAAATCAGATACATAATTCACATTGCTGTCTGTGTTAACAAAAGATCTTCAGTGATGCACTGTAATGCATAAAATACTTCCTCAGCTTTTAAATCAATGTTCTGACTATTTTAGCTTGTAAGGTTCTGGCTCATGTAGCTAGAAGAATTTCTGAACTGCAAAATCTTGATTATGAGTAAAACTATTAGGCATGTCAAAACACTTGTGTATTGCTAATATGATCTGAAAATATTGGAAATTAATCACCTTATACTTTTCAAGGTAGTAGTTACTATCTCAAACAAATGAATAAAACACCAAATTAATTTTCTATCAAAACATGAATCTGATGACGGCACATATCCGTACTCTGTTATTATTTCTGAACTTTTGACTTGTAGGCACTGACATAAGGGAAATTGGGGAGTATTACATGAACTGTAAAGCACAGGAAGAAGCAGTGATACTATATGACTAGCAATTTATGAATACAGCTATTAAGACTCAGGAACCTCTGCAAAACCTTGGAGTCTCTTAATACTTCTCCTAGAAGAATTTCACAAAACAGATTGTTGCTGATACCAAAAGAGGCTGTGTGCTGAATGCATGAGTCCATGTAATGGGTTTCCTAAAAATGAGAAAAAACGAAAACTGCACCTCAAGAAGAGTTAAATTTCCTGAGCTTGATCAATTTTAGTCTTGAAATCAGTTGAATTATACCAGTATAGATCCAGACCAGTGTCCTGGTACTGGCCCCATCTGTGAAAAGGTGTTTGCTTCTGAATTGCATTCAAATCAAGGACATTTTGCTCTATCAGCAAATATGTGATTATTTCAACTGGTGCTATTTGCCTTTTAATGTGGGAGGGAAGGAGCCAAATATGGATTTGGAAATATTTATGCAGCTGTTGTGTTTCTGCTGGAGTTGTATATCTGCAAATCTGAGCACAATTTGCCCATTTTATTTTCTTTGTTCCCTCTTTACTCATTTGGTTTGTGGGATTTTTTACCTAATAAACACAGAATTAAGTTATTCTAGATTGGGAAAGTTTCATTTGGAAATGAGTTTGACTGTGTGAAGAAAGCTTATTCTGTGTATGTAGAGCAGAAACATAATCTTAGGTATGACCATTGAAGCTGTAATTTTCAGTGGGTTTCTCCATAACTTTTAAACTTTCAATATGCATTTCAGTCTTCCAAATAGAAGAACACTTTTAAACAAAAATTATTCAAGCCATTTGTTTCAAGTTTAATATGTGCTAATTTAATGGTCTTTAGGCATAAAACATTATGATAATTTTCATCACAAGTTTTATCAAATCCTGAGGACAGTGTATTAATATTTCAGTAGCTTTTACAGAGCGATGAGAGAATATAATATGGAGTACTAAAATGAAAAGGCATATTTTCCGTGGCATTACTGCTATAGAGTATTTTCATTGATTAATCAAATGGCTAGAATCTGACTAGGCTATGAGATTGCTGAAGTTCAACAATTATTGTACAATTGGGTAAAACAGAAGCAGATATTGTGATGCTGTGGGGAAAATGAAACATCAAAAGCTAATAAGAAACCATTTTTAAATCATAAAAGCGTAAGAACAGCTCCATCAAGCTTTAATCACATTGTTATAATACACACTTTTAAAAAAATTATGTTAGCTCATTAGCAGGGTTTATAACATAGATTGTTATAATTAGAGTAGGATTAACAAATACGGAGTTCTGCTTCTATTTCAGTGCACTGAAGCACAGGCTGTGCTGTGTGAATCATAGGATTATCTGTATTTCAAGAGGGTTTTTTTTACTTTGGTGTTATGGTCCAGTTCACCTGCTGACATTCACTTTGCAAGGGCTAGTAGTTTAATTCCAGCCAAAATGAGGGAAGCCTGTGTCCACCTTGTCCACAACTCCTCTTCTAGCCATGGGGTTCACAGTACCTGCATCTCTTTGGGAAGCTGCAGGTGGAGAATCACTTCCAGTAAATCAGAGCCCTGGCTGGCCAGCAGCAAGCCCAGCCTGGAGCTCCTTTCATGGTGAGTGGTGAAAATGAAGCACTTCCCTCATGTCTCTGCATGGCCAGTGTAACAGAATTCAGCTTGTTTCACTGCATTCAGGGACTTCTGAAGTACATCGCACTGGAATTTTTGAAGTGACAGAGTCTTGCCAATATTCATCTGACAAGATGATAATTGCCAATTTTTTTTTCCGTTCTTAAGAGGAATTTCTCAGGGCCTGAAATTATTTCTGCTCAAAGCTAGAAAGACTGATACCAGTAAATAATGTTCTGTGAGTGAGAGCACTCCACTAGATGTGAGAAAGATGAATTCAAGTCTTCATCAAGAGATATTTTTAGGAAGCTGACAGCCACAGAAGTGATACAAGAAGACCCAGCCTGTCACCTTGGTGTGCAACTGATGTGTAAGGGAGTGGCAGAGTAGGACTGAACCAAGGTTTCCCACAGTACTACTGCATGCTTGAACTGACACATTCTTCTGGTGAAAGTGTCTCTTTAATTTGTCATGTAAACGTTTAAAAGTAAGTTTCATCATAAGATTCGTCTTGAAAATGTTTTATTTGAAAAAAACATAGAGCTCTAACTTGGGCCAAAATCCATGGAGTTTAGGTCTTCACCATTTGTCATCGATCATGCTACGTACCCTAATTATCTGGCAACTTTCCATACTACTGTAAAAGTCAGGATAAGCTTTCAGAGATTTCATTTATTAAGGGCTGGCAAAAAGCAAAGCATTTTCTAAATAAAATGTACCAGGAGAAAGAGGTTGATGCATACCCAAGGTCTGGATGAACCCTGGGAATAGAGAACCGGTTCAGGATTATCCATGACTACCTGGAGCACTACATTCATTTTGGACAGCACATGAGATGGTGAAATGGACATCAGTAAAGGGAAGCACTTCAATGATGACAAATGAAGAAATACTTGGAAAAAAGCATGTTGCCAGAGAAGGTTAAAGGAATTTTAAATTGGCTTTCTGAAGAAGAGGGCAGGATATCTGTCTTTGTGTTCACAAGGGTTAGTAAGAGGTAGAAGTCATTAGTCTCAGCAGACTGGAGGGATGGAAAAAGGTCTTAAGATAAAACAGCAAAATGGCTGAAGAGTTTGAACCAAAAGGGGAAAATGCATGAAAATACCATTTCTTGTTGTAAGGCAGGAATTGACAATAAGCTTTTGTTGATGCTCTGTGGAACTTATTCTGCTGTTATTCAGGGGATGGATTTGCCTGCTCGAGGAGCTTCCTCCCAGCACTAATGCTACTGCCTCATGCTGATGGGCATCGCCTCTTAGAAAGACAACAGCCATGGTGCTGTTAATGCCAGGTTTGAGTAACTTTCGCTATCTGAGGATGGCTGTGAGGAATGTACAACGGTAATAGATTCAGAGTATATTCATGGGAAAAGCAGCAGCCAGTGCTGAGGGTGGCACCTGCTCTTCAAGCAGGAGAGAGGAGGAGGTGGGACATTTTTTGTCTTTAGAGGGTTTTGATAAGACAGTGGCAGGTACAACTGTAGCTTTACATTTTAGCTCTTTACCTTCAAAACTTAGAAAAATTTGAAATATATTTGCATGGACTTGTCTTTTTTCTGTTAAAAGAAAATATATCAAGTGTATAAAGGAAACACTGCTGCAGACTCTTTAAAAAAGTTGTTATGAGTGCAACTTGACAAAATAGAAAGAAAAGATGAAAACATTCATGGAATAATTTAGTCATAAAGTGAACTTGAAGGTCAAATTTTATCTTAAAAGATGGAGAGAGAACACTTAGAATTTTTGAGAACAGATAAGTGATCTCACATCAAGGACGTGTCTTCACTGTAGTTGGTAAGAAAAAAAAGTAAAACAACTTTTCCTCTTCTGCTTTTGAGTAATATTTTGAACATTTCTAACCACATCTACTCCCGAGTGACCTATTTTAGGGTAGAATACTGCAAAGTTCTCTACATTGCTCTGCCAGTGTATCTCAGCTTGATCTGTAGACTAGTAAAGGATTAAGTCAAGCTACAAGCCTTGTCAAGGTTCTAAATCAGTTTCAACTGTAAGTGTAAAAATCCATGCTGGTTCAGATTCTTCTTATGAACATTCATAGGGGTCCATCTTCTTATTCGATGCAGACAGGGAAATAAACATGAGTGTCATTCTTAATCAAAAGAATCCTGTTGAAATTAATGAAGATGCTCATATACCAGAATAACTGTGGATCGAAGTAGGATTGTCCACTTGGCTGCCACAGTAGCTGTTTTGGTAAACTATGATTGTATATCAGCCCTACAACACCCTTGTCATTTAACAGATGTCCATGTTTTCCTAAGTCCTTGCAATTAGTCATTTCTGTTATCACTCTCTCCAGGTCTGAATTAGTTCTATCTAATGAGATCCCATCAGACTGTGCTAAAGAATTTGGTTTATCAGAAATTTAAGCTGATTTTTTCCATCTGAGTTTGGTACATACCTAGATATTTTACTCCTGTTCCTGTAAATGTCTGAGCTCTTTTATTCTATTTTATCACACCTTTGAATGGGTGCTTGATTTAAAATATTTTCATATTGTCATTACTTTCAACAGGATCATTTTAATACATGTTGTGCATGTGATCCAAATGACCTGCTGCATTGGTGTAAAGTGCTTAAGTTATTAGGTGACACTATTCAAATTTGGATTTCTAAGTATGGCATAGGTAAAAAAATATATTTCTACATATGCCATGTGTTTTTTCCCACTTTTTCAAACCTAAGTCATTCAGGCAAGGTTGTTTAGTTATCTGGCAATTGTCACATTTATTTGCTTCTCAAGATCCTCTTTCATAGGATTTTCAGAATAGTAGTGGAATTTTCCTTGTGCTTTTTTGGTTAATGTTGTTCTAGCCCTTTTTATTTCTAAGATTCTGCTGTGCAGAGGGAGGTGTACTTGCCCATAGGAACTATATGTGTCCCATTCACTATAAATAACAGAGTAGATAGAACTCTGTCCATGGATCCCTGTGATATTCCAGCTGTAGTCATGCAAGGCAATGATTCTGTCCTGTTTGTGCAAAACTCGTTGACTGTGGTCAATGGAACCTCTCTTCTGCAATACTCCAGCACAGGGGGTTCTCCATGTGGATATATAAAAAATGTGTTTAAGTCATCTGTCTGCTCTCTGTAGATCCTTTTTATTAAGCTTTCCTGTGTTTTATTACATAACCTACCACTTTTCATGATGAGGCAGAGATGAACATTGACAAAAATTACTCTGAAACTCAAAGAAGATCCCTATTCCCTTACCAGGCTACTGGTTCCTGATCCAGTTCCTGTCCAACTGGCAATAGGACAATTCCCTTCACCTTCCATGATGCAGGATCAGACCTTGTCATGAAACTGGCCAGGTCCGTTGGTG
Organism: Aleadryas rufinucha; assembly: GCA_013397815.1. Lineage (NCBI taxonomy): Eukaryota > Metazoa > Chordata > Aves > Passeriformes > Aleadryas > Aleadryas rufinucha. The sequence goes on from VZTH01018233.1 coordinate 200,902, forward strand.
TTGGAAAATGTTACAAGCCTACCAGGTTAAACAAATTTCCTCAGCTACTGTGGGCAGAAAAAGAAGGGTCTTATCTTAGTTGTTCAAACCTTTCCACCTTATCACCCAATTTTCCCAGTGGGTGTCTACATCTATAATTTAGTATGGATTGAGTAAAATAATAACAAAAGCACTTGCTACTTTGATCTTGGTATGTTTATCTAATGAATGTTCCATATGCAAAAAATAGTTGAGCATACAAGTCCAGACTGCAGTGCACTAGTTTGGGTTTATTTTATTTTACCTTATTTTATTTTACTTATTTTTAGTTTTTTATTTTTATTTTATTATATTTTATTTTATTTACAGAGCCAAGGTTAAAAGGAGCAGGAGCCCAGCTGAGAGAGTTCAGAGTTCATCTCTGCATGTTCACTGTCTTCCATTTAAATGTACACAAAGGACTAATATAGTACCCGCTCTCCCCTGGGCTGTCTTTGATACACTCTGCTGTGCCTGGACTCTGCCACTCCTCCTATCAGTCTGATCCTACTTCTTTTAGCCCGCTGTGCTCAGCACTGTAACCTCATTCAGCTAGTGCTCTGCATGCAGGCTAACAACTTCAAGGCTCTGTCAGGCATTGACACATGCAGGCTCCAAGCGGGAAGCTAAACACTCCCCTTCACCTTTCCTGCAGTTTCACATTAACCTCTATTAAGTGCAGGAGAAACACAAATGCTGTAGTGCCATTATTCAGGTTTTAACTACCAGTGTATATTTAGATATTCAGCCAGCTCTCCACCTATGAGAACATACTCAGCAAATGCTCTCTCTCCTCCCTTTCTCCCAGTGAGAGAGGTAAATAGTGAGTTAGCTTGAGGAATGCAGTGGTGGTGGGTCTGGGTTGGACATTTGTGGCACAGGTATGAAAATCTGAGAGAAAACTTTGACAGCACTGTCAGTACTTTTTTGAGGCAATAGCAGGAGCTATAAATGGAAAATGAGGCAAAAATGGTCTCATTTGAGGAGAATAAACCAGCATGTTTACAAACCATTTTGTCTTTGAAAGCCAAGTGGTAGAAAAGGCACAGTGCAGTGCCAGTCTGCAAGCCCTATTACACTTGAATCCAAGTACTGAATGGGTCCAAGTCTGTTGGGTGCTGTGGGCAGAGAGAGTTTTGTGGCTGTTTCTGGCTTTTTCTGAGGTAGGGAATGTCTGACAGCGTTTCCTTGCGAAGCAGCACCCTCGCTTCCTGCTCTGGAGCTGCTGCCTTGTGGCTGCCCTTAAGCCTGGGGCAGATTCCTTCCCAACTCCAATCTGCCTAGTTCACGCATCACTGTACTTGGATCAGTTAAAGACAACATACCCCATATTCCTGGTTCAGACTCTTCAGCAACATGGAAGAGAATGAAAGGACCAGAGACATAAAGGATTTTCCTAATACTTTGCTCCTGAAAACAAGTAACAGAATTAAAATTAATAATAATAATAATAATAATAATAATAATAAGCTTGAGACATGCCATCTCCACTCTATTGCTTGATTCATCAAAATTTTTGTATCCTGGAGGGCTCCTAGTGTTCCGGATGGGACAGGACTCCTCCAGGTCCTGCTGGTCTGCACTAATCAATCACCTTCCTTTGGCCATAGAGGGACATCCAGCTCTGCAAATAATTTGGCTTCTTTTTGCCATGGTGCTGCTTTCAGGCATTTTCACCCAATCTCGTGGTTTTCCATTATGCTCCTCTGCTGATAAACAAGGTTTATAGAAGGTGGGAGGGAAGACAGCAGAACAATCAAAGTTGATAGTACTAGATTGTTTTTTGACAATTTTCCTGTGATAGTCCTTCAGTGAGGTGTCAAGCCTCTTTCCTGGGAAGGATGCCTGTCTGGAATGCATTACTGTAACCTGTCTTGGGCAAATTTAAACGTGTTCAAGTACAGCATACAAAATGGAGTTCAGGAGACAAAATGGAGTTTCAATTTAATACAAACATACCGCTTTGCCAAACTGTGTCAAGAAAGGGATTTTCCATCGTGTGTAATGTTTACAGAGCATCTCTGTTTTTATCTTTAATGGTTGCCATAACAAGATCAACTGTTTCTTTAGCATAGCAATTTGATGATTTATGTTGTATCCCATTATTATTTTAGTCTCATTTCAGCAGCTCTGAGTAAAGTAAAATATCACTCTTTGTCATCAAGCAACCTGAGACAATATCCACTCTTGTCATTTGGTTTAAAATAAATAAAATTACCTAGTTTTAAAGGTTTTTCAGGATTAGTGGCTTTTAGATAATGTAAGTTACAAATGATATATATAAGCTGTAAGCAGTAAAATCACTAAATCACTAGAAATAAATAGTCGTTTTACACAATGCTGTTGCAACATCTTCTTAAAATGAAACATAACAAATTGTGCTGGGGTACCACCAGAGTAAGGTAAACTATGGTTTAATGATATAACTAAAGTTTATATTTAAATCTAAATCTGTCTTCCAATTCCAGTCTAAGATGGGAGAGATTTGTATTTAGATTATGTGATTAATAACTCAGGCTTTGAAGATCTGTAATGTCTTTTGAAAAAATCAGGATGTCAAGTCCAAGTGGCTTTTCCCAGAAGCTGAACTTATTAAACACAGCACCATTCACCAATATCATCATCTCTCCCCCTGCTTCTTCTCCTTTAATCTTTACATTTTAGGATATCACTCTTGGGATATATTTGTGTACAGAACATTGTCCAGAGTTGCTCCCCCTCCACACCCCTGTCCCAAGCTTGTTTTGGCGTCAAAAGCCATGTGGGCTTATATTCCTTGTGCTTCCCTGCCCACACTGCAGCTGGACAAGATGCAGTAGTGTCACATTGTGCTGCTCTTCAGTATGAACGGGAAAAAGCTCAAACATTCATGTGCTTGATTTTTTTTCTTTTACATAGCTCGTATTACTGTGCCTGAAGAACTTAGGGCACATTTATATATATANGCATACAAAGAGAAAGGAACTATGCAATAACCTCAGAAGTCAAAAACTGGATGAAAAAGGAGTAAAAATAATAAACCCTCATTTCACAACAACAGCAAAGACGTGTTAGGTAGCAAGAAGATGGAGGTAGAGGGGAGAAATGTCATTCTCCCTGTAATCCAGATAGCACAGGTGATCCTGGCAATGAAAACAGAGTGACTTGGCATAGAAGAAGGTAGCTTAAGTGGAGGGGAGAACAGGAAGTTAGGCTGAAAGCTTGTTTAATGCGTGTGTCTATGTGGTAGCTGTCATCTGAACAAGCTACATGAACTAATACAGATATTCATCTGCATTTATAATCACTGCATGTGCACATACAGTTACCACTATATAAATACATACCAGTATATAAATATATTTTATTTCCAATTATCTTCTTTGGTTCTCAAGCCCTTCTAGCTTTTTCTGCCATCTTGCACCTTTCCTTTTGTATTCCAAAGTTTTCTGTGTATGTAGGCGATCAAATAAACATTCTCTCAGTTGGTGTCACCATGAGAAATTTTGTTGTCCATTCAACCTGTTTATAGTATCTTTATGACATAGTCCACGTAGGGTGTTTTTAATTTACAGCACATTAAGAATGAATAAAAAAATACTGTTCTTGCAAGCTTTGCTACTTCATAATCACTCTTATAAATGCTGATAAAGCTTGCCACAATATAAATGGGAATATGAAAACAGGCTTCCTGGCCATACATTGTGTGACTGGTATCATAACATGTTAATGGAAGACAGAAGCCAGCCTTGGATCCCTTAAAACACTCTGGGCATTTGCTGAACTCTATCATACCTCTTGCATCAGTTACAGTTAGCCAGTGTTTATGTAATTACATCCCTAACTTCTATGAGTAAATTGTATTTAATAACAGCAGTTGGGTATTTTGTGCATGTTGGGTTGCTGAACATTACAACTTGTCTTACAAAGGGTCATTCTGAGGGGGCTTCTAATTAGCCATGCCATAGTGTTGCCTGTATGTTTTATTTATAATAATAATTTAAATAAAGATTATTATGCAATCCTGAATTTGTATTAGAACTAGCTCCCAGTTATATTTCTTTTCATATTACAATGCAGTCATATTCTTCATTTGCTCTCACCCAAACTTCTCATGCAGTTATACTTTAATGTGAAAAGAAATGTTGTCAAGAGTAGTTATTATCACACACCAGAATATTGTATTAGCATTCACTTTTAATAGATTAAAATGAAAGATTTTGAAATCTGCTCTTAATGATACTGAAGGATCTTGGAGACACGTTGAGGAAGCTTTATATGAAATGTCATATGATATATATACATCATATATAGGTTCATAAAAGACAGTTCATTTAACTGCCTGCCTTTGTATTTCATCTGTTCTCTTGGGATGGATCATCCATAGGTTAAGTGATGCTTGTGCAGTTTGTTTGCTTGAAATCAAGCAGGCTGAGTGGCAGGAAAGTTTAGGGAATACAAGCTTCTTGCTGACCTGAGAATGATGAGTACAATTAGACAATTTTGGAGGCATACAGTGTAACCTGGAAGAAAACTCTGGTAGTTGAAGGCATCTTTGAGTCACATCTGCTCATCTTTTGACTCACTCTGATCCAGATAAGTTGCTTGACCTGCTGTTGCATACATCACCTTACTTGTAAAGCTGAATTCCAGGTGGATATAGCATGAATTAAGGTGTCCAGGTGGAGAGTTGTTGAGAGGTGCCAGGCTGCAGAGCCTGCATGTTACAAAGCAGTCTATTAAAGGTGAAATGATTCAATATTCATTTCTGGGGTTTAGGGGCATGTTTTGGAAGCTTCTAAACAGGTGGGAAAAAAACATGAATAGAACTTTCCAGTTGATCAAATTGTTGGCATTTTTTCCTCAGTTTATTGTTTTCATGTCAGATTGTCACATTTGGGTAAGGTGAGCATTGTATCTGTGGTGCTTCAGTTTTTCTGAACTTTTTGTTATTGAAGGCTTGTGTACCCTTTTTTTGGCTGGGGTGGGATGTACAGGTCATCTCCATTCCATGCTGCTTTGGTAGATGGGAAAGGGGATGATGAATAAACAATTCAGTATTGCAGTAAATATTTTGTTTTATTCTGGTATACAAAGATCATAATTTCACTCTTTTATAAACATTTTAGTAAACATTGAGAATGTGAAGGAGGTATCTCCTGGCAATACCTGCTGTATGAAGTGCATGTGTATATGCTTCATGCTTTGAGTTTACGGGTGTCTTTCAGATATCCAAAGTCTTAGGAACTTCCAAGAAGCCACACACCACACTGCACTGGACTGAGGGCAGATAATAATTTAAACAGTGGTAGATGTAGTACAAATACTAACATGGCAAGAGTGCTGGTGTCAGCTGATTCATTACAGTCCACAATCTGCATATATAAACACTACAAAAAATACACATCCCATCAAACCTTGCTGACCTATATAACCTATTACACAGCATCTTACACATACTTCTGACAAGCAGATACTTCTGACACTGCAGCTAAATACTGCAGTGACTAAATTCCATGATTGAATATTGAAGAAATTAAGTAATAAATCAGACAGCTGCTGGGTATTTTTAGATGTTAGCAGGTCACTCAGATTTTGCAAACATTATGCATTGATATATTTTTCTGAAAATTTACCCTAACAAATTAATCCAAAATGTTGCAGAAGGTCATTTCTCATGTAAGCATCAATCCCCTTACATTTCTCATGTAAGGTCAAAAGGCCAGGAAGTTTAAGTTTAGGTATACTTTTTCTGGTTTGGTTTCTCTGAAACGTGCTCACATAAAGCCCACAGACCACGGCAGAATAAAAACATTTCAGAGCTGAATAGAGGGCCACGAGTAACAAACAGGAGTGGCTGAGATCCAATGTTCTATCATGCCAGGGGGACCACTAATAGCAAGGCACTGATTAGGTAGGCAGATAATCCAAGTACAACACACAGAATTATAAAAATTTCAGTATTCATGGAAAAATACCTTAGGGAAATTATTCAAAGAATGCAGATTTAGTGATTGTAAGCTTGGGAGCAAGGACAGATGACCAAACATTCAAAAGTTGGAATTATATGGAAGACTAGTACACTTCATAAAGATTCTTAAATCATAGTCTCATGCATTATGGAAGGCAAAATAAATTTAAATAACCCTTGACTGTATCTAGCCAGTATGCATAAAAGAAATGAAATTTCTTCATATTCATTGTAACTAAACACATGCAACACAGTATTTGAATTATAGCCAAGTTTGCAGTATATCACAACAAATGTATGAAGATAATGAGGGAAATTCAAAAGAGGAGACTCAAGGAATGATGGTTTCCAGGGCAGATAGGACACCCATAACCAGCAAGTGTAACCATCCTGTCCATAGGATTTCTTATAAATATGGTATGGATTGCATCTGTTCTGAAAAAGATATCAAACTTGATTCTAAAATGTCTGAGAAATGATGAGTTTGCTGTTGACATAATGCTTAATTACCTCCTAAAGTAGGAACTTGTATCTTGTTTCAAGACTGAATTTCTGTAACTCCCATTTCTCAACACTAGATCTCATTATACCACTGTCAGGAAGGCTGACATCTTGCTATCAGACATCTTTCCAGGGTGTAAGTACCAATCACAGTGATCAAGGCACCTTTCAGCCTTTCGTCTGACAAGCTGAATAAGTTGAGCTCCTGTAGGCCTTGCATTGGAGTGCTTGCTTTCCAACTACTGGTAGTGAAATCTCTCTTCAGAATTTCACCTGTCCATCTGAGTAGAAGAAGCAAAGCATTTTTTTCCAGTGCAAATAATCCAGATACTAAAATTTTTTCTCCAAAACTCTGCTTTGAATGCTTATAAATAAGAACATTATTGAATGAGAAAGCTGAAAGAAGTGTTACATGTCAACAAGAAACAAAAAAGGAACAAGCATCAATCTCTATTTTATGATCTAATCTAACTATCTCTATTCTGTCAAAATTTAGAAATACTCTATTCCCTATGGCAGATCTGTGTCTGTGGCATAATCCTTTCCCTCCCATGAAACTAGGACTTCTGACAGATAGTCTGTGACTATTAAATAGCTCTGACCGGGAAGGGCAGACCATCAGCTGCTGTGCCAGGAGCTGGCACTTGTTCATATTACTGCTGCTGTTACAAGCCTTGTAGCCTCTGGCAGAGAAAGAGGATGAACAGCTGGAAGCCGAAACCTTTTCAGCTACCTCAGCAAAAATTGGTAGAGCTATCTGCCAAAAGCCACAGTTTAACTTTACCACCTCGGGCTAGTTGAATATACTGCACCTTGCAAGTAGAATATCCCCAGAAGCTCAGCACTGATCAAGACATGTCCATGGGATATTTCACGGGCACCTTCTGTAGGAGCAGAGCAATCTCAGTAGTAGGGACTTCTTAAAAATGCTGCTGTGTCATGCAAAACAATGGCTCATGTCCAGAATATGTCACTCCAAGCATTCACACAAGGCGTCAGGTGCAAATTATTTCAAACAGACCTTGTAACAGCTGGAAGTTTGTGGTTGATGACTGGAGATAGGAATTCCTACTGTTGTTCATTTCTACTTGAAAGGTTTGAAAAGATTTTCCCTAGTTCCTGAGCAGACACTGGGACTATCGTCACCCTGTTGGCACTGCCACTTGAGTGGGTGTGACGAGAGTTCTGCGGCGACGTTTTCCAGACTATGTAAGAAATCAGTAGTCTTACACTTCTTTGTGCTGGTACAGGATGAGGCTTCAGATCTGACAGTTTTTCTCCATCTAGACCTTCAGGTTTTAATCAACTCCTTTCCATGACATTTCCGTTACTTCTTAACTGCAGTTGAGAGAAGAAAAAGAAAAAAAAATAAAG
>VZTH01018234.1:0-35894 GCA_013397815.1 Aleadryas rufinucha
CTCTTGTCAGGAGGGGCCCAGAAATGATCCCAGGATTGGAAGTGCCTCAGCAGTGGATAAATCTTGGCTGAACATCTCCGTGTCTCCTGTTTTCAAAGCTGAGGAAACACCTGAGCACCCTCTGAGCATCCTGAGCGAACTGAGCGCCAACCCAGCTTCACCTTGGCAGAACTGCAGTTCAGTCTCACTCAGGCTCCTTCTCTACATGCTTCTCTTTCCTTTGGAAAACCTAAATTGTTCAGGACCCTGGTAGGGAGAGTCCTTTCCAACCTAAACAATTCCATGATTCCATGGAGGATATGTAGAATCATAAAACAACAGAATGGTTGGGGTTGGAAGGGATCTTAAAACTCATCTCCATCCACCCCCAACACCTTCCACTGTCCCAGGGTGCTCCAAGCCCCGTCCAGCCTGGCCTTGGACACTTCCAGGGATCCAGGGGCAGCCTCAGCTTCTCTGGGCACCCTGTGCCAGCCCCTCCCCACATATCATCACACAACAAGGAGAAGTTATCACGTCACCTATTACTACATAACAATGATGAGTTACCCTCAGAAAATATAAATAACACTTTCCTCCCTCTTTTTGGGTCATCTGAGCTGCATCTCTGCGGTTCCGACACCCCGCTGGAATAACACCGCGCTGCGTTTTGGTGCCAGTATAAATTTCAGCCATCCAAACGAGGCTGTGTATTTGAACTGACAAAGAATAAATTATTTGCATCTGGCATAACTGATGGTTGTGTCAAAGCCCTGGCATATAATTCTTAATCTTATAGATGCCTGTTTACTTGTGCATAAGATAGCAGCGCTGAGTCTCTTCCCAGAACAATTATCAAGTTATTGCTACGGGCGAGCCTGGAACTTCCAGGGAAAGCCACATCAAAATGCAGCCATCCCGGAGCAGGCTGAAAGGGATGTTTTGAATCTGAGCTCGCTGCTCTGCTTCCCTCCTCTGTGCTCCCAGGAAAATGGGAATCGGAGCGTGCCAGGCGGGCACGGAGCCGCAGGTGTGTCGTTGCTTCCATGTGCTCCCCCAAACATCAGAGGAGAAATGTCACTCACCCTCCTCCACGGGCTGAGAAGGTTCTGGGATAATCTACATGCTGTAATACAAGATATTTTTTTAAATGAAAACTATCTTTCAATGAACAAGGAGTTGTTTTCTTTACAGTTGGTTTTAATTAATAATGTTTTTATCTGTTTAGAAAGAAAATCCACCAATGCAGACCTGGAGAATGTTTAAGACATGTCATTTTTCCAGGAGAATTTTCACTGATTTTTATTAATCCTGCATTTGCAATGGCTGGGCTTTATCTGATGTTGTGTGGTTTATATATATTTATATTTAATATTTATATTTATATTTATATTTATATTTATATTTATATTTATATTTATATTTATATTTAATAACCTCTTGTATTTGATTCTCAAATATGCAGCAAAAGACATGAGAACCACAACTCCTCAAAGGAACCTTCACTTCACCCACCTGTTTTACCCCAATGAAGAGCTGGGGCTCGATTTGGAAAGATGAACAGGCTATGAAATTCCTGCCTCTCTATTAGCAGAATTAATTTTAAAGGGTCAATGTACATCCTAGAAAATTTGTCTCATATTAAGATGTCCAGATGTTTTTGGTCTCTCTGTCTGACATTCCCACCATCAGAATAAATTTTATTTCCAGCCTAATGCAATAGATAAGAGAGAGGAATAAATCTCATCCAGTTCGGTTGATAAAATTAACATGCTGATGATATTTTAATGTTTCCATATAATCAGGGGAGCATGGATCATGCCTCCACCAGTTCCAACGTAATTCTCTTCTTCAATCTTTTCTCAAGGAAGGAAAAATCGAGCATCGGGGAGGAGTACGCAGCCAACAGTGAGCGCTCCAGGCTCGGGGCGAGGCGTTTGGGACGCGGCTGAGCGGCTTTGCCCGAAGGTATCGCGGAGGAGCGGCCGGAGGCTGGGGTCAGCACCAGCCTCGCTGCAGAGCCACCGTGCCACCCACACATCGGGGCTGCTGCTGGAGCAGCTCCACTGAGCTGGAGAATGGCATTAACATCTCAGAGGGCAAAGAATCATCCCTGGCTCACACGGAGGCAGTGGGAGCGGATCTGGGGCTAAGGCAGGCGGAGTTTGGCCCAAAATGCACGGGAGGGTTTGCTGGAGCGGGACACCGGGATGGGGAAACTGGAAATAAAACTGCGTTTTGTGACCAAAGGCAAAGTAAAGATATCAAAGGCAAAGGAGATGGAAAGGGGAAAGGGGAAAGGCATAGGGGAAAGGAAAAGGGGGAAAGGAAAAAGAGGAGGGGAAGGGGAAGAAGGAAAGGAAAGGAAAAAGGAAAGGAAAGGAAAAAGGAAAGGAAAGGAAAGGAAAGGAAAGGAAAGGAAAGGAAAGGAAAGGAAAGGAAAGGAAAGGAAAGGAAAGGAAGTCTCTCTTTGGACCTAAGAATTATTCCTACTTGGCAGAAATTATTGGTTTGTGGTAGAATTCTCGAGGCAGAAGATTGTAGTTGAAGGGGTTCAAAGACCCAATCCCACTATATTTTGATACTGTTTGGGTATTTAAGTGACTTACATAGCCTTAAACTTCTGGTTTTACTGTTTACTGTGAGAAACATCAGGATGCATCCCCTTCACATATTTGCAAGGGAAACATTCATCAGGTCCAGGAATAAATGGGACGCATCAACAATCACAATATATTCATGTAATCTCCCTACTGTGTGTACTCAACTTCCTTTGGCGTAGTTAAAAATAGAAATGTTATATGAGGAAATTATTGTAACATTGTTATAAGTTATTGCAACAATTGTATCATTGTTACAATTATTGTACACATGGTTAAAAACTAATTTAGAGAAACCATGAAAGAGAGATCATCCAAACTGACAAATACGGAAACTTCATTTTTATAATATGAAAACTCGATTCCAAAATAATTCTTTTGTCTTTGCAGGTGGTCTGTGAGCTGGGCAAAAACCTGCTCAAGAGGAAGGGAAAGGCAGAGGTGACACAGAAAAGGTCCTGCTGAGGACACACAGCTCTGTTTTGGCCAGTGCAAGTCCCAGAAACAACCCACAGAGCAATGGTTTGGAACCATCTCCTGAAGGAATTTCTACAAGGAGAGGGTTGTTAAACATTGGCTGCCCAGGGAGGTTTGGAGTCCCCCTCCCTGGACATGTCCAAGGAATGCCTGGAGGTGGCACTCAGTGCTCTGGGCTGGTGACAAGGTGGGCATCGGGCACAGCTTGGACTCGATGACCTCGGAGGTCTTTCCTAACCTCAATGATCCTGCAATTACCACATCAGGAAAATGAGACTGCAGAAAGGTGTTCTGGGGGCGTAGGAGGAGGAGGCAGAGGATGCTCAGGTTTGAATCTCAGTTATATTCTACAAAGCCTTAAAACCCGTTCCCATTTCCCTCGTGGCGAGCAGTGCGCTTGCAATTCCACCCTCCCGCCCAGCATTTTCCCATCCTTGGGGAGAAGTGAGAAGGACCAAAGCTGTGCCGTCCCCTCCCGGAGCTCTCACACGTGCCCAGAGCTGCCCAACACGTGTGTTCAGCGCTGCAGGGGCAGAATCCTCACCCCTGTGCTCGTCAGTCACGGCTCTGCGGTGATCTCAGAGCTCCTGGAGCAGCGCGGCGCGGCTCAGACACCGCGGAACCACTCGGAGCTGTCAGCACGTTTCCAGCAGATTGATGGCTCCGAAGACCTCCAGTGTAGAGGGTAATGTTAAGGATCTGCAGTTACTCAGCTGAAGCTGAGATGAGGGATGCCTCCTTTCCAGGCCTGGTTATTGAATTTGAAAACCCTCATAGGTTTTGCTGTCACTGGTGTTGCTTGAAACAGACTGTTATAGGAACGAGTTAAAAGGGAATGACTGGGAGAAGAAGTTTAGAGGAAAACGAAGATGTATCTTTATGGTTTTCAGGTTAACGCAGCGACGAAAAGATAAAGTTTCACTGTAAAGTAAAAAAAAAAATAATCGTTGTGTTAGATTCTGGTCCTCAGAACAGCTTTTTTTACAGCCAAAAACTCCTCAGTGTAGAAGCAAGCTCAGAGCCAAAACATTTTATTACACTAAAGTTTACCATAAGCAGAAGCTCACCATGAACTGAAATGCAATTTGCATATTCTATTTCACTGATTTTGCTTTATTTCATAATAAACAGCCTTCAACACCAGGTAAAAAAACTAAAGATAGAAAGCAGACTGTAAATAAGTGCCAAGTCAAAGAAACATTAAAAACCAGACCAATTTAAAAAAAAATCAAATTTTTTCTAACTTGCTACATTTGAAATGCAAAGAACTATCTATTTTCATGTAATTACTCCTCATTTTCTCTATAAAGCCATTTCTACTCCTGAAGTAAGATATAATATTAACCCTCTGCCTTCCCAATCCCACACATTCCTTCACTCACCCACCTACAGCTCCATGAACTGATCATGCTGCACATCTGGCCTTCATTCTTCAAGGTATTTTCGTGTAATCAACACTTTGTGCAACTTAATGAGAATAAAATGGCAAAAAAATCAGAATGGGAACTTATGAGAAATCTTGGAGTAACAAATTTAATTCTTAAGTGGTGAACCTGGCTGTAGATCTGCAAGTTCGTGAGAAACGTTGTCCTAAAAAATAGTAATACAATCCTGAATGTGTATCTCTCCCTTGGGACTGGTTTCTTTGTACCAGAAAACACCATATTTGTTAAATAACAAGTCCATTTTTTATGAAGCATCAGGAAGTAGCCAGAATAGTCCGGTATAGCTGGAAGGGAAAAGCTTCCCCCTAAGAAGAATAGTTTTGAAAAGTGCTTCTTTTCTGAACTTTCATCTGTGACCTAAAACCGAGGGTTGTCTTCTCTTTTTGATGCTGCTGACTGGAAGGTCCATGGGAAAAGCAGGATTTTGTGAATTTTGTTGGGAATTAAGTGCTTAAATTTCTCCTCTAGAAGCATTTGCCTTAGAAGAAGGCTGCCCCTCTCTTCTTCCAGCTTCTTGGAGATATTTTATTTCCTCACCCTTTATCAAGCTTCCAGTCCCTTTCATGAAACCACCGGCAGGATTTTGGGCAGCTCCAACAGGGCAATAATTATCCAAAAAATGGGCTCATAAATTCAGGGAGTGATGTATTGCTCTGGGATCCCTCTTTCCCTCTCCAGCACTGCCTGGAGCACAGCCCATCCCTGCCCACAGCTGGTTTTTCAGCCACCCAAGACCCTTTGCAGAACTTCTACTTCTTCAGTGAACCAATGGTACAAAACCTTCCCTATAAAACAAAAGGCAAAGCTGCTCACGAGGGATTTTTCCTCTTCTTTTCATCTGTCAATGAAGTATTTAATGAATCAATCAATGGAAAGTCTCTAGGCAGGAGGGTTCTAAACTCGCTGCCATAAGTAGGCATTTAATTTTGATTTACTGAGGTGGTTATTGCTTATTAATCAGATAACATTATGAAAGCTGAGTACGTGTGTGTCGGTTGTACATTAATTAGTTACTAAAGTAAGAGAAGCTAAAGAGCACCAGGAGCTGCTTACATGTCCCCTGAATTAATTTAATTACAAGGAAAAAGTTCCAGAGCACATTCTTCCACATGGGCAACCATTCATATGAAAACAAATTGCAACAAATAGCAAGGTCTTCAGACCTTAAAATGGTCTGAAGCAAAAAAATGGCTTCTGGAAGTCACATAAGCAGCAGATAAATATCAAAACTTCACTAAAAAGAAAATCCAAGTAATTTTTTTGTCGACAAATTTATCAAGTGTGTGCAGGAGAACCAGAAGTTTCCTTTTTTCCAGAATTATCCACGCTGTGACTTAGGAACAGTTTGGTTGTAAAGCTGGACGTCCCATGCTAAGGCCAGATTACATCACAAATTTCCAATTCCAAGAACTCTCAGTGACCCACTCGATCTATTTTCACTTTCTGTTTAAATATTTCTCTGAAATATTCACTGGGCACAGCTCATGGATGGAAAATACCCAATACTGTCAGTGCTCTGCTCTGCCAGCCACCCCACACTGCTCCTGCTGCAGGGAAATGTTCTGGGACTCATGGATTTATTCCTGGGATGAAAAGTGCCCTCAGCTGCCTCGCTTTTCCCTCTGCTCTGGTTTACGTTCCCTCTCCAGCACAGGCTGAAAAAAACTTTCTAAATTTGATAATTGTTTTATAAATTTTGGAAATTCGGCTGATGTGACAATATTATTTCTTAGAAAAGCAAGCCCATATTCACACTTACCATGTTTAAATCACTTGCTGCAGCTGAATGTTAATCCCAAGGACTAATTCCAATTATTTTCCTGGTGATATCCCAATGCAACCAGGTAAGGAGGCTGCCAGGTTGGTGTTTGTCCTCCTGGGACATCTCCTGCCCAGCTGGGCCCTTTTCCAGAGCCAAAGCCAGCACCTCTCCACGCCCACGCGTCCTGGGAATGTAAAAACAAGCAATAGCCCATGTCATGTGGTGACAAACACAGTTCAAAGTGCCATTATCACTCGTTCTCATGGTGATAATTAATCCCATCATCATTACCATAATGAGAAGCCACATTCCGAAAATGCTGATTGAAAAACTCCCAATATAAAAAATACAGTCACTCACTGCCCTTTCAGCCTGAGGGATTCTTACATTTGCTGTTGATTAGCACACAGCCTTCCAAAGAATTTTTATGCCCCAATCCAAACTTTTCTAGTGTTCTTATGTCTCACTTCGTGATTTTTTAAAATGTTCCATTCTAGCATGAAGTGCCAGGATTGCACTTTTGTTCATTAATTTGTGATGGATCTTTAATCAAATTTCTTTTTTCATGATTTGTCTCCTCTCCCAGTGATGTGGTGACAAAGGAAGACAAAGAAATTGAGAGAGAGAGAGAAATTGTCGTGGTTTAACCTCGGCCAGCAACTAAATCCCACGCAGCCACCTGCTCCCTCCCTGTCCGTGGGATGGGGAGGAGAATTGAAGAAACCTGTGGGTTAGATGAGACCAGATTAAAAATTGAAATCAATTATTATAATATTAATAATAATNAGCTCTGAATTGCCATAATTATAAAAAGAGAGGTGGCTTTGGGAAGGGACTCAGTGTAGTGCCATGGACTGGCCCTTGGTTCCAGGCTTTCCCACCAGGCAGAACTCCAGCCCCTCCTGCAGCTGCTGAGCATCCCCCCAACACAGACTCTCTTTTCAGCTTTTCAGACATCTTTATGGACATTTTGAAGCTGATAAGTAACCCGAGCCTGTCCCACAGACACTCCTCTTCTGCAAGGCTGATAAGGCACATCTGAGCCACATTAGATAGGCATTGCCTTTTTAGAGCCCTCAGCTTTGTCTCCGGTTCTCAGCTCACCGCTGGGCTCAGCAAACATAAAGTGAGGTGTGTGAAATCCCAAACTCCCTGTAAACAACACAGTGCCACCTTTAAAATCCTGAACTTCAAAAATATTTGTGAAATATGTTCTTCACATACCGTATTTTCATATTCTGTAGATATGGAGATATGGGATGACCTGATGGTGGTGAAATTTAAGTTTTGCACTGTAAACAGAGGTAAATTGATTGATCAGAGGAGCTTCTCCCAGTGTTATCTGTTCTGGATGTATTAATTGGTTGTACACATATGCACAATCATTATGTGGTAAATTAAAAAGGGGCACATAATAAGCTTAAGTCACCATAAATCATACAATAAACATCTGAATGAGAAAATTTAATAAACAATATGTTCCCACAACAACTTCATCCCCTTCCATTAAATCCATAACCCCCCTAGGACTTGTTCTACTGTTCTCAATTCCTGCCTACACATTATCTATTAAAGAAGCAGAAAAAAAATTAAAAAGCACAACTCACCCTGCCAGGATATGTCTCTTCCTCTCACATTTTGGCCTGGCACTTTGTTTTCTGTGGCAAGAATTCCAGCCTGTGGCTATTTCGGATGGAAAAAGGTGTCCTCCTACATGAAAATTCCCTTCATTTTAGAAATGTTTCTAATCTGCATCAACGAGAAACCCAGTGAAGGGGTGAATGGGATATTCCCAGGGAAAGATCTCCTTGCAGATGGTTACTGTGCCTTTTTAAGGCCAACAGCTTGGATTTGGGATTCCTGCATCCTGTATGAACGAAGATCATTCCCAACCAGCTTCTCCAATAATGGCTGGTGCAGAGAGTGCAAAAAGAAGTTTCTTTTCCTGCAAATATTTTGTTGCAGCAGGTTCTGTCTTTTCTAGAAATAAACCACTTTTCCCAGCCTAAAATTTCCTAGTACGTATTTCCCTTTAGGAAGGAAACGGATGTTCCTCTGGAGAAGACACCGGGATTCAGACCTTTTCCTTCACAGCACTCCAAAGTGACTTTGGACAAATGGCTGCTAATCCTACATTGCTCAGGTGTCAGAACTGATCTTATTTAACAATTTTGCTAATTAATTTGACAGAGGATGCGAGGACACCAATTACATTGTTTTTCCTGACTTGCATTTGGAAAGCAGCGCCGACTCCGAGGAATGTCGGACGACAGGTAAATGAAATGGTCTGGGGACTTCAATGACAGAAGTAGGATAACATTTAGTAACACCAAACTTCCAGTTCAGGAATTTAGGAGTGAATAATTGGTATTTTTGAGGTTGTTTTTGGAAATGGAAGAAGAAGGCAAAGATTTCACGATATGCTGAATATAAATAGCTGATGCAACAGCCCCATGAACACAAATGGTGGGTGCATCCTGTGATGGGGAAGGGATAATATTCTGATTAAAAATAGGAGAATATTCCCGCTCTTCCACAAGCACCATGTTGGGGTTGCCTAGTGCTGCAGTCTGTTCACAGGCAGGAGGAAAATTCATCACAATATGGGAAAGGGATACTCAGGAAAAAGTCCAACCTCTCTTAAGTGATGAGAAAGAAACAAAGTCATTTATTTAGCAGTAAAATGAATGAAGACTTGCCTAAAACTAGTTTAAATCACTAGGCAAGGTTGGTTCAAATATGAACAGGCTACAGATAAATTTAGGCTATTAAGAGAATATGTTTAAATAATATTTTTAGGCAGGAGAAAGGTTCTCCAACAGGAGTAGAGAAGGAAAAAAATGACTTTAAATTACAGTGGTCAAACCCAGTTCCATTGTATGCTTCCCCAGAAAAGCTGGGGAATTTGGTAGCCCTTGCTGTCGCTTTGAGTGTGTTGAGTACTTTTTGTCTATTCCATGGCACTGGAGATGAGACCCTCACATCCTCAGAGTTCCTCTAAAATCCCTGGAAGGACCAAAAGATGTGAGGGGTTGAATGCCCCAGACTTATTGGCACTCTTTGAATTGGATCTGTCAGCCAGGAGAGAGGTTTACATCCCACGTGGATCCGCATAAAGTGCTATTGCAGCACCTCATGTCTCTGTAAGTAAAGATAAATATATAGCTAATGAATATAGATGAGAAATAGAAATAATCACAGGTACCACATACATGAACCCATACATGGCACAGATGTGCTCTCTAGACAAGAATGGATCTCACAGTGAGGTGTAAATGTAGGTTTGAGATTCATATTATTATCACATTAAACAATAAACGTGTGTTAAAGAGCCTGTTTTGCTATTTCCACTCATTCTAAACACAGGGTACAGCCTCCCCCCATATCCAGACAAACAGCAGAGACAATCCAGGCTCTTAAACCACGTTTTCTTATGCTAAAACCTTCCATCTTTTGCAAGTAACTCATCTGATTTCCATGATCATAAAGAACTGGATAACACTAAATTATAACAACAGCAATCAGGGGCATGGGGAGCAAGAGGATCCTCGATTGCAGCCCATGCATCACTCAACAGCCCCACAGAAGAAGAGATTGAAAAGCACATCAATTCATATAACTTCCTCCCAGTGCCCATTGTCTTTTTCAGTTCCTAATGATGCTGAAGTGTCTCCATGATTAAAATTTAAAGGTTTCCCAGTAACCAAGTAATTTGCCCAAAACTCCTTATCTAGCACTCACCACGAAGACTCTGATTTTAATATACCATTAATCAAGCTCCAGCCAAGTTTACTACTGATACTTTCAATTACAGAGGAACTAACTTCATTCTTCTCAGTGTGGCAGTGAGAGACCACTTCTCTGATTAGCCACAGCCCCTAAAAACAGATGGATGAAAGGGCTGGGCTGGATGCACTCTCCTGAAGGAACTATTTGTTGCGAATTACGATTTAGTAAACAAAATTGGATCACTCTGCTGCAGCTTAAACTTCAGCCAAATTTTGAGCCCTACATACCCCAATTATAATAAAAAACCATGAGCCAATTCGAAGTTTTACGGTGTAACAATAATGTGGGACTTGATGAAATGTAAATTGACGCGACGGTGAATCGAGCGGGCGAGTTCCAAATATCCGCGTATTTCCCACCGCAAACATTCCCACAAATGCCCGTGGTGGGTGTTTAATTGAGGCACATGAATAGATCCACAATCTTCAATAGGACATCTCGTGCTCTAAGTGATGCACGTGCACAAGTGATTGCAGGATCAGTTATCAGAAAATGATCCCCGGTACAATTTATAAGAATTCCAACAGATTGCAAATAGCTATGATTTGTCACACAACATCTGGTCTCTTCTCTCCACAATCAAATGGACAAATGGAAATAACAATACAGGCTGCGAAATCGCAGCTTGGAAAAAACAATTAGAGGGAAAGGGACCCCTACCTTACCCTGCCGGAGTGATGGAATTTGCACAGGGCTGCCTGGCTCAGCTAACGAAGAGTCAGCACTTGTTTGAGCTCCAGTGTGATTGCCACAAAAGAAATATTTAATTCTGAAGTTGTTTCCACAGCTGCAGTCAAAATTTCAGGCAAAATGGGAGGGTCCTGTTACTGCCCCAGGAAAAACTTTCCCTGTTCTGCAAGATCAATGTCCTGTAGAGATGGGTGAGGAGATGGACAAAATTGTAATATTTTATTTAAATATATCAGTATTATCATTATTTATATATCTATATATTATTACTGTATCGACCCAATCCCTTGGTTCTGGATACAGCTGATCATTAATTGTATTTAATTCACCTAGAGAACATTACAGCACTTCCAGGTACCTTCCAAAATTGCAAGAACTGTCTCAGCAGTGAAATCAGAGAGACAGGTAACAATTAACTTGGCTGAGAATTAGGAATATCCATCACTAAGCTCAGATTTGTGCGATGCAATTTAAACTGAAAGTATATATGTAAAAATGTTGAGATAAAAAATAAAAGAGTGTATTTATTCTACAATAACAGCAACTGAGACAGATTTCCATTGACAGCATTACTCAGAGTCTCTGGATGGCACCGTCTGCTGGTAAGTTTGATTATCTGTTGAAAAATCAGTTTGATATTTAAGAAAAGAGCAATGAAACACTGAATTTTCTGTCATTCAAACTGAGCCTTCACATAGGAGTTGACATTCTCCACTTTAGTTAAATAAAAGTTTTAGCTCTTATGTGGAAGCCTCTTTTGCTAGGACGAGAGACATTTGGGTGAGGTAACAGACTCCCTTTACATTGATGTCCAAAGAAATGAAAGATTTGGGTGTTTTTTCAGACAATGAGTAAATCTGTTCTTTTTGCGTGACCTCAGCACCGACCTCCTCTCTGCAGCACCTCAGCACAGCTCTGCAAGCAGTGAAGTCAAGGCAACATCCAGGCAAGGAACTTCACTTTTTTTTGGTATTCACCAAAAGTTCCCGAATTTCTGCTGCTTACTCTTCTTTCAGAATTTTTGTTCCCCATCAATAATCAACAGCGTAAAGTGGAATAGATAAGGCATACAAAAGAAAAATAAAATCTCTAAGATCTTTCCCGAAGTTCTCCTTTATCCCAAACACAGAAATACCTTTTTGGAAGATGTACAATGTTAACCAATTCTTTTCTGTCAAGTAGCAATTTTTGGCAGATCCCTTTTGCATGATTCATGAAGGACCAGTAAAAGGCTAATTGTTCAAATTAATTTGCGTAAATGACTAAGCAAGAGATAACAAAATTACATCTGCACTTGTTTGGCAAAGATTCAATAGCAGCGGCCCTGTACTGCCAGCTGCTTCCAGACAACACTCTCGCAGAAATTAAAAGCTACAAATATTAATTAATACACTTTTTTGGTACGTTAATTTGCACTGAAAGGTTCCGGAGTACAAAACTGCTGAGAAGATGAACCATGATAATTAGAATTAATGGGATGGATGCATGTTTTTTGCAGCTGAAGTTTTAAAAACCCATGAATGGAACTGGGAACTTGGAACTGACATTCTCATAAATCTCTATGATAATGCTGCTATTAGTATTAGAAGGATTAAGTGCTGTGGCTCCGGCGTTATCCATCACATGACACGTTGTATCCCATCTGTCACCGCAGCGGCTGAGACATGAGCGCTGTCCTTGAGGAAGCCGCGTGAAAAGCTTTGGGAATTCAAGGAATTGCAGGATGGATGGCTCAACCCCCCGACTCTCCGGCAGGAATAATGGCCGGTGCTCTGTTCTTGTCAGCTCAGGGCTTGAGCAAATACTCCGGCTGTGGTTAAGTTAAGTTAAGTTAAGCAGCCTGAATTGGAGATAAATCAGCAACAGTCAAATGTCACGGGTTTTTATCGTTCACTCCTTCCCGTCGTTGTGAGTTGGACGCCTCTGGAACTGGTTTTTACTGGTGTTCACCCCATTAATTTGGCATTTTTTAGGGCAGGCAGCGCTGCTGGGGCTCCACTCAGTGCACTGAAATAACAAATAACTTTTACATGAAATCACTAATGAGGTCATTTACCTGCTTCACAGTGTTATCTGCACGATGCAAATCCCCTTCTCCATGGAAATGCTGTTGGAAAAAAGTGAAATTTTAGATGCATTCTGTCTTGAAATTTTGCCTGGAAAATTAACTTCAAATTTTATCTTAGGGTTTTCCAAATTTCTAAAAAATTATTGTATTTTATACCCTAAAAATACTTCAAAGGGACACAGATAAGACCACGCTGCCTATTTCACTAATTACTTTTTCAATGCTAAGAAAGGTTGTAGAGAAGGAAGTTTCAAGCTTTCAAAGGTAAGAAATTCTTAAATAGCACTTTTACTTCTATTTTGAATGATGCCATTGCACATAGGCAGTGGAATTGGTGAGAAAGACTGGACCAGAAGGAGTGTCTGAGAAAGACCAGACACTGGAGATTATCCTGGGAAGGAGCAGCTTCTTCACCCTTCCCAAAAAGCCACTCCATGGTGTTCAAAGTCCCCAAAGCAAGCCAACGCTAAGGAACATCTATTAGAAAGTAGGATCCAAAATATTTTTCCCCTCATGTTTTTTGGTAGGAAAACCCTCAAAATTATGCTACCACAACTTATTAGAATTATTAGAACTTATTGTTGGTGGAATTCTTGGGGCTGCCTTGTGCAGGGCCAGGAGTTGGACTTCCATGATCCTTAAGAGCCCCTTCCATCTCAGGATATTCTAGGATTCTACCCGTATTTTTATTCTTTTACTCTGAACTATTGGATGATTTTCCTCCTGTGCAATAACTCTGCTTCTATTCTGCTTTTATTCACCTACACGGGCTAAAAAAAAATAAAAACCAACTTGTTATGTCCCTTCTCTGATGATGTCATGGAATAAAATAAAAAACTCTCCTTGACCCTGACCCTGAGCATGTGGGTTGTTAATTTTGTGCAGTCAGATTGCTCATGGTCTCATAGCTCACGAGAACTCAACCCAAACCTTCCATTCCTCAGATCAATCAGAGAGCAAGGCAGCAAGGGTTGGTGCTCAGCTCCCCAAAACCAGATTTTCACAGCCTCATCCAGCAAAAAACGCTTGGAAAACACAAATTTTATTAATCTTTGAGAGCTTATATTTATAGTAATAATATAAACATATTATAGTTTATTAATTACTGTGGATTATAGAATATGTGATGTTTTTCCTCCACAATAATATTACGTTTATGGTCCAAAATATTCACCCAGGTGGGCAGAAATCAATCAGCCTCAGAAATTATTAAATTTCAATTAATAATATAAATTAATATCTTCTTCTTTTCTGCACTCTGAAGACACAACTGTTTACAGAGATGTGAGACAGAATTGCTCTGTGGGTCACATGGGGTAAATACACAAAGAGGTTTTCAGCCAAGTTAAATCAGGGATTAAAGAGAAAACTGAATAAAGTTGAGAACCACAACACCCTGATAACCCAAGAGGAGAAAACAGGAGCATGGATAAAACAGGGCACACCAAGTCATTCCTAATCATTTTAATTGTTAAAAAGAGAAGAAAATCTGACAAAAAAAATATATCATCAACAAAATTTTCCATTTCTGTAGCAGAAAATCCAAAGCACTTTATTGATGCTTCTGTGGGTTATGATCCCGATATTCCCAGTGGGATAACCATCACCACTACAGTTTGGAAAGAGCAACAGGAAGGGGCTAAACCTTGCCCAGAGCACAGGAAAACCCAGTTGAAGAGGGAGGCGGTGCCCCAGCTGGATCCCAGTGCTGTCCAGGGTGCTGGTCCAGAACATTCCACCCACGGCTCCCACTGGAAAAGGAGGAGCTGGAAACAGGGATTCTAATTCTCATTGCAGCACATGGAATTCGAGGAATTGGAGAGACTGGCAAAGATCACCTGGAGCCATCAGGAGTTTGGGAGGCAGAGAATTTCTCTGAAATATAATTATCACTTCTACACTGTCCTGTTAAAGCAAAGAGTAACAATGGTGGCTGTTTGTATCAGATCTTCTAACCTGGATTTTGCTTTTTCTCTCTGTCTTTAATCAGCACACTGGACTTGCTAAAACTTCCCAAAACACAGAATTTTGGTATTTTTTGGTGTGTGATTTTGGTAATTTTTGGTATATTATTTTGGCATTTTTAGGTGTATGATTTTGGCAAAAGTTTCATCTTTTTTACGATGCTGTCACTTCTCACTCACAGCCACATCACAAAACAAATTCCTGAGACCAAAATTCATGCCAAGAGTAACTTGAAGAGCTTAATTATTAATTAAATTAACTTCCTTTAGGCTGTAATAATAGACCAGCATTACTAAAAAGAGTACTTGGATCTGCATTTATGGCCCTTTACTGAAACCATTTGCTCCCCCTGAGACAATTCTTCTTTCTTCCATCTCATCAGTCTCCTGGCCCAGTACAGGACATCAAACCTGTCATTATCAGTCTTAGTATGACTGATACAGAAAACTTCTCAGGAAGATTTAGGGAATATTAGGTGTTTCTAGGGATCTAATAGCAGGAAGTAGGCAGCTGTCACCCAAAATTAGGGGAATTTGTGCCACGGGGAAGGTAGGAAATAGGTGACAGTGGTCAGTGAAAATATACCAAATTATACTCACCCACATCCAGTGCCCACAGAGGCTCCTGGGATTCTGGGCAGGTGGATAAATCAAATTTGTGGAGGAGGTTGACGACCATCAGACATAAAGAAAATAATAAAAATATGCAATAAACCACCCCCAAGCGAGAATATCCTGGGCACCAATCTCATTTTCTGGCAGGCTCTTGGTGACTCTTGGTAGAAGCAGATCCTGGTGGCAAAGGGACGGTGCCCACTCAACCTGAATTCTGATATGGAAAATTCAGGCAGGTAGAATACGAAGCATCTTCGAAGTCCATTCAATTTTTCTATTAAAAATCTTAGCAGTGCCTCCATGAGAGCACTAAAGGAGCATGTACAGGTTTCTTTGAGGACAATTTCCCCCTGGACATGGCAGTGAACCCCCCCAGGGCTGGTTTTCTTTCCTCACATTCCTTTATTTTCCCCCTAGGAAGTCAAATGAGTTACAATATAAGAGCTGAAAACACACCACAGCCGTGTTCCCCCCTTTCCTGTTACACAGCAGTGCTTGTTCTCTGCTGCTTTACTGGGATTTTATGGAGAACCCTGGTGCCTCTTTAACACACCCTGTTTGTTATCCCTGTCCCTGAGCCACAGGTTAGAAATAAAACCAGGTGGGACCTGTAGTACTTAACATTCTGTTATACAAAGAAACTGCACATAAAGTCTGGGCTTGGGATCCAAGTGAAGGCTTAAATCATGGAATCCCAGAATGGGTTGGGTTGAAGGTTAAAGACCATCCCATTCCACCCTCTGCCATGGGCAGGGACATCTTGCACTAGACCAGGTCGCTCCAAGCCCCGTCCAGCCTGGCCTTGGACACTTCCAGGGAACCTGTGTCAGGGCCTCACCACTCCCTGACTAAAGATGGAATTTTGAAAGTGACAGGAGATGGTCTTTCATCATATTTTAGCACAAATATCTGTGTATCAAATATGTTGCTCTTAATTTTTCAAAGAGAAACCCCACAATGTCACTGAGCGATAAAAGAGCGTTCGGGGTCAATGGTCTTCACCAAAATTTGCACGGGCATTTCTGTTTGTGTTATTTTCCCTCAAAACATCCCTGCTGTGCTTGGAATATTTTGGTTGCTTCCATAAAGGAAAAGGGAGAAAAGCTGCAGGAAATGAAGTCCTGTGTCTCTCCAGGGAGCAGTTGTGCCGTGGATGTCAGAGGGGCTGCCTTGATCCGAGCAGCTTACGCCGTATCAGCCCCGTCCTGCAGGACCGTGTCAGGGGGTGGTGAGGAAGAAGTGATTTATATTTGTGCATCAGACATCCTAATTCCCTCATGCACAGTTTCAATGGAGAGAGACACCAAGAGCTTTAGAAATGTGTGGCTAATTATACATCTCATCAAATGCTCAACACTTAAACTCGTGATGAGCACAAAGCACTTGTCTGCTCCGCCACCTATCCCCTTCCTGGGATGTCCTTTTTAATGGTCTCTTATGTAAAGAGAGTTGGCTGCTTAAATATTTGAAGTCTGCCAGTTTAAAAGATTTAAAGTATTTTTAAAATGCAGAATAGATTTGGGTTTTGTGCGCTCTTATCGTTCAAGAAAAACCTTCACTGATACTTTTTTTTAATTAAAAAAATCCCTTTGGGCTATGAATGCCAAGTTTTAGCCTGGAGGGAATTTTTATTGCAGATATAAACCCCTGGAAATCAGAGTATGTATACATCTACCACCGAGCCTGATAAACCCTTGACTGTGACACTGCTACTGAGGGCTGCTATAATATCTGATGACAAAACTGACAGATTACTTCTGATGAGAATGTGGAACCCTTTTTGTTTTTAACCTGACCCTGAAGACATGTCATAACATTTGTAATATCTGCAATAAAGTGTCAACTATACTGCTCTAAGACTGCTGGAGCTTGGAGTTAAGCATTCGGTTTAGTGCTCCTACAGCTTTCAATTTCAAATAAAAAAAGACTCTTAATTTCCTTTTGGACAGTCCAAGCCCAGTAGAACTGCACTAATTTGTCTTGGCGAATATGAAGCGGTAGTGGGGAACATGACTGCTGGAAAGGAAATACAGAGGAACAGAACGGAATAAAATAAACCCATCCATCGTCTCTACATAAATTCAGGATTTACAGTTCAGTAGGAACGATCTTGAGAGGGGATGGCAATAAAAGGAGTGTCAGTGACCACCTCAGTGGCAGGGCAGGCTGGATTTCAGTCTAGCATTTCACTGTGACCCCCCAGCTGCACAAAGTTCAAGTATTTTAAGCCTGTTTCTAGAGGAATAAAAATGTCAGTAATATCTCCCATCCCATACAATCAGATGTGACGCTTTGGTTTTTCAATTAGGGAGAGGGATCCTCCTGGGTGGGTCTCCCCAATCCCGTTATCTCCCATGTTTTGGCCTGCTCTTGAATGACACTGGGGCCAGAGCATCATCAGGGTTTGAGAAGACCTTTGAGATCATCGAGTCTCACCATAAATGATGGCCATAAAAAGCCTCATCTTGCCATGGATGCCACATCTCTTTGACTCAGAGACTGCAATTCCAAAGGTGCTCTGGAACACAGAATCCCCACTTCTCTGATAAACTGGTCCCAAAATTAATAGCCTGATATAAAAGTAAGCACCAGGCACAAGGCTGTGAAAGAGAATATTTTGCTGCCACTAACAAGGGCTGATTTCTTTGTCTAAGTGTACAATATAGTCAAACTAAGCTTTATTTCCCAAGAGATGAGATACTTCGTTTATTTGTGTAACTTCCTCAGACTTTATATTCTTGTGTGTTTCAGGACTTCAGTAGTTGCCTTCTTGTAATATTTCAGCTTTTAAGCTGTTTTCTTGCCTCACTGAACTCACATAAGATACATCTGAAAGCTTTAGTACAAATTTACTTCGAATAAAGTCTTCAATTCATTTTCATGGCACCAAAAAGACAGCTTTAATAACTGCAATGACAAATAAACTGGAAATCATTCCAGGCCTTTTCACTTAACTGACAAGTAGAACGCTCTCATAATGAGCCGCAGGTTTTACGTTTTCTCTTTGACCATAATAGCTTCATTTAAGAGCGTCAGACCCTGACACTTCATCATTTATCTACATTATTTCTCATCTTCTTTCAAATAAATTATGGAATACTAGACTGAGCACATAAAAACAAAGTGACTTGTTATCTGTAAACAGCAAGATAAATTGTCCAGAAGTTCCTCATTTAGTTCCTTTTAAATTTAAGGGCAAGTTATTGGATGTACCTTTTTTTTTTTCCCCTATCCCAATTTTTTGCATTTTTTTACAGCCATCTTATTCTGTTGCCAGTGGCCTTTGTGCAGCCATCCAGAGCCTGATGATAGTGCAAAAGGCATAAAATAATTCCATTATCCCAAGGTTGGACGGGGTAGCGCGGAAAAGAAAAAAATAAAAATACTGAAAAAAATCAAATAAACAACTTCCATGGATATTTCTCTCCATCTGTAAAACTCCTCGTCCGTAATACATCTTGTCACACTGGCAAATGTGACACATCCAAAGTAATGAACAGTGGGGCTGTGACTGTCCTCGCCCTCAGAAGGAGCTGATATTTCCCGCCAGCCAAGCCCCCCTTCCCGCCTGGAATACATTAATTCCTGGCTCCGAGCACCACGGAATGCTCCGAGTTCACATTTCCTTTATTTTCCAGCCACATTGTCCTGAACGCAATTAGCAACCTTGTGTTTGCGTTTTAATTAGCGGTGACGGATGAAATCAAGAGAGGTTGGGTTTGACGACACCCCGTGTGTTCCCAGCACACCTCTCCCTGTGAAAATCACATTTTCCCAATATTCCAGGGTGTGGAGACCCCCCTGGAGCCCAAGCCGAGTCCTCAGCTGGAATTTGTGAGGCCACACCGGTGGCACAAGGCCCTCAACACGTTTAACCCTGCCGGGGGGGATTCTCTGGGAGGACAGTCAGACTATTCCTGGTTTAGGGACAGGGAAATGAGCACAGAGCATGTCTCCAGCAGAATTCCCATGGATAAACCCAACAGCCTCAATTCCAGCTGTTTTTAAGCCTTGTGTTTCAAGACAATTGAAAACCAGAGAAGCAAAATGTAGGTAGGAATCCTTCTCAGGTTTGTCCTTCTTTTTACCTTGAGGGATTTCTTTAAAAAGTACAAAATTATAGTGTCAATGGATTCTCTGTGTATTCCTCATCCCAAGAGAGACTCTGTCACTCATCACCATCCTTGGGAAGACGAGGAACTGAGAAGGGCATGAAAACCTGGAAAGGACACCTCAGCCAAGTGATGCAGCTCATTGGACTTTGGGTTTTGGTGGCAATTTTAGACAGAGTCTTCACTGAGCTGGGCTGAGACACGAGGACACTCCCTGGTGTAGAGCCAACATCCCAAGCTTTGGGTGATGCTCAGTTTGGGGACAAACCAGGCAGTGGAATCACAAGGGTCATTAACAGGTGAATAAATTCATTAACAGGTGAATAATCCATGCATGAACTCCGTCAACCCCACAGAGCAGAAAGGCACCTACACCACTGCCATTCCCACCACGGAGCCGTGGAATTCCGAGATTCCCAACCCCACGGACACGACCAGCACTGCAGAAAAAAAAATGGCAATATCAGAGAAGGGCTTTCACAGGACTCCTCAGCACATTTAAGGTCATACCTTGACCTGTTTGATTTTCCAGGTAATTTTCCTTCCAAGCTCTTCCTTTCCCTCTCCAAATCCTGGCGCTGCGGGCACACAGCAGTCTTGCAATTCAATCGTGTTCTCTGTGCAGAGCAGGCAACAATCAAATAAAGACAAAAATAAGAGTTTAAGCCGAGGTTCCCATCAGCTGCAATTCCATATACATAACATTTTAATTATATCTCATCTCCAGTGTAATAGTTAGAGATGCCATTTGATACAGCTTCTTTTTTTATTATTTTATTTGAAAAATTAACTCTAACTAAATTAGCAAAAATAAAGTAGTAAAAGTTAATTGGGAATTATCTACTCCAAAATAACTCTTACTGGTAAATGCTTTGTGTGGTTATAAAAGGCTGATAAATATAATTGTATTTATGTAATGAGGATCATGTTTAATTTACTGTACTTGGTTGTTAGACAGCATTTTATGCAGGCCTCATAAGTGAGCTTCAGATTATTGCTTGTATTGCTTTTAAAACAAAAAACACCATCAGATGCAGCACATGGGAAACGTCCAGATTTCAGACAAGGTGGCGATGAGTTGTCCAGAGAAATATTTGGGATGAGCTGCATCTGCCTGACCTAAAAATGAGAGTGTTTAGGAACACTCTGCAGGCTGATGGGTCGTGCTCAGTGCCCTGATTTAAGGACTGGGATGATTTCTGAGATCCATGTGCAGTTACAGCCCAGTGCATGACAGTGGGGTGATGCTTGCTCCTGGCAACGCTGGAAAAATGGGGAATTTATCTCTTTTTTAAACACTTGTTCTTCAGTTAATGCGATTTTGGTCAGATGTTTTTACATTCCAGAATGCACAAGTCAAGGCAGCCGCTTATTTTGTGGGTTTCTCAGTTTGCTCTGGTTTAGGAGCAGACCTGAGACTGCCACTTTTCTGTTACTGTTACTCAAAATTATCCACAAAAAAAGCCTTGGCATAACTGGAAACACGGGAAATCTGTACATATAAAAATTATCCACAAAAAAAAAGCCTTGGCATGACTGGAAACACTGGAAATCTGTACCTGCCATGTGCTGTTTCATACCATTTACACTGGAGATCTGTACATGTTCTGTGCTGTTTCATACCACTGAAAAAATAAAGAGAAACCCTAAAAAGAAGGTAGAATTTCTCTTTATTAAAGTTAAGACTTGAAAAAAACCCAGACTGGACAAAATGCTGCTGGTCTCAGAAAAACATAAATGTGAAATCCAGGCCCTGATCCCTGTGGAGCAAATCAGTCCCAATCTCAATATTCCCAGTAACATCCTTAAAGCAGATAAATAAAGAGGAACATGCATACTGATTTTTGTCACAATTTTAAGATTTTTCCATTATTCTTCTCATTCCTAAATAAATGAGTGCTGGCAATACTCAGAGGCCATGAAAATCCCTAATTCCCATCACTGGTGTGTGACATATGGAATGGATAAAGCTGCTTCATTCTTCAGGAGAAATGTCACAGGGCTCCACACTTCGCCCTCTCCTCTTGGTCACCACCTACTGTATCCTCTCTCTAGACAAATTTCTGAAGTAACCTTGCTCCATTAAAAAAAAATTCTCAAAAATTCATAATATTATAAAAATAATTAATATTGAACGTTCAGATTTCCTTTTAAATCACTGCAGCTCACGAGGCAGCTGAAAATTTGAGATTCTCATGCGATTACGGCAGTGGGGCCAGAGCACAAACTCTCAAAATGAATGTTGAAAATTCCAAAACACATGTGGATCTGGAAGATATTAGGCAAAGAATCCAACCAAAAATCCTCTCTTTGGAGCAAAGTGATTGGCAGCAACTTGGCAGCAATGACTTTTTGACTCTGGAATACCAGAAAATCACCATGTATTTTTAATTAAAGAAAGAGAATGTTTCTCTTCAACTCCCCCACATCTCCTCCAGCTTGGCCTGGTTTCTGTTATTTCTGTTCTGGATACATGGCTGCAAGATTTATTGTATCAGATTAAAAGTAAAGGCTATTAATGTCAGATTCCGTAGGGATTTTTCGTTAAGGCTTCTTGGTTTTACTTTATTTATAAACTATCATCTTGAGGCTTGTAAAAAGGGCTTTCCCCCCTCTTATTCCAGTGACATTGTAATTTATATTGCTGGTAGTTCCATAGGAGAATTCAATTAAGAATTACAATTTGTTTCCTTATAACAGGAGCTAAACAGGGGCTGTGTCTCTACACGCAGGCTGTTAACAGATTTTACACTGTTAGAGTGACAAAAAAATAATATATTGTGCACCAAAACCTTAAAAAAGCAGTTAAGTCACTTAGTTTGTGTGGATACAAATGTGATTGTGCAGTTTGCATGATATTTACCTACCTACCTACCCCAGGAGAGGGGGCAGAACCCCCTTGTACTGTGACTTTTAACAGCTCTAGAGGGAAAAATAGAAAAAGTTCTCTTGAGTTCATCTTCCTCTGCTCTCATTTGAGGTGACCTACTTGGTTATTGGGAAGGAATTCTTCCCTGTGAGGGTGGGGAGGAGTGGGAATGGATTTCCCAGAGAAGCTGTGGCTGCCCCTGGATCCCTGGAAGTGTCCAAGGCCAGGCTGGACAGGGCTTGGAGCAACCTGGGACAGTGGAAGGTGTCCCTGCCCGTGTCAGGGGTGGCACTGGATGATCCTTAAGGTCCCTTCCAACCCAAACCATTCCATGATTCTATGATGTCTTAAGCCTTGTAATGTCATTTGTTCCAAATACTACTTTTCCTATAGTTTGGGTTCACAAACACTGTGCTTATGTTCCCTTGACTTTCTCCATCAGCACCCCTGAGGCATTTCATGGCATTAAATTACTATTTGGCACAAACCTGGAGGATAATAATTAACCAAGAGCAAAAATTCCATGGACAGAAATCAATCAGGAAAAGAGAAAGGAAGCTCTTGCCCCAGCCAGTCCTGTCTTCCAGTTCAGTGCCCCAGCACGAGGCTGTAACATCACAGGTCCCAGCAAAGGCCAGTGAACACAGAACAACCATCAAGTGGCTCACAATTACAGACACATCTGCTCCAGATGTTTGTGTTGTGCTGTGCATCACCGTTTTTTAACAATAGCTTGCAAAAGTTTACATTTCTTCTCTACAGCAGGTTGGTTATTATTCTTATTATTTCCAGTAGAATTAATGCTCATGAAAGGGATTAGATGACAGCTGTAAAGACTGAGAGCCTTCATTTATTGCCAGACAAATGATGTTATGACAGCTTCAGCAGTGCAGGTTTTTCTCAATGCTGTGCACATCTGCACAAAATTATGGACTCCTCAGTGTGGGAAGTTTTCGTGGACATGGCTGGATCCCACAAGGAGCCCTGGAATGGTCCCACCAATCCATGGCTTCACTCAAGGACTGGTGAGGTTTCAATCAAATGTTGTCTGACATGGAACACACAGAAAGGAACATCCTGATCATCCAAGTTCTACAGCAAACCCAGTGATTTAAGAGAAAATTATGCTTTTAAAAGGTTTTAAAGTCATTTGGGAACACAGCATTTTACAGAATCACAGAATCATTTGGGTAGGAAAAGCTCTCCAGGATATCAAGTCCAACCTGCGACTGGTGCCCACCTTGTCCCCAGCTCAGAGCACTGAGTGCCACATCCAGTCATTCCTTGGACACCTCCAGAGGTGTCCAAACCTCTCTGGGCAGCCCCTGCCAACGCCTGACCACCCCTTCCATGGAGAAATTCCTCCTCATGTCCAGCCTGACCCTCCCCTTGTGCAGCTTGAGGGGACAATTCCTCTTTTCCTGTCGCTGGCTGCCTGGGAGAAGAGTCCAACCCCCACCTTCCTACAACAAACATTTGCAATGAAATTCACAAACCTGTTCTCACACACAAAAAAAATACTGATTTTTTCCTGTTTTGACAGAGTCAAAGGTGCCTCAGACACCGGAATGAGGCAGTGAGAAATGAAGCGATTGAGTCACGATGAGCTTGGCAAGGTAAGCGAGCATCAGTTTCCTTTTCCCTTTTAAAGCTGTCACATTCCTCCTGCTCCCTGGGTTTTTAGCAGTGAAGGATCCCTGCGTTTCCCCGAGACAAAGGATGGGGCTCAGAAACTCTGTCTTCTGAAGTGATGAGTTAAAGAACACCGCAGGAGTACTTGCCAAATCATACCACCATTATTAATTCAGGCATGATGAAAGTGTTCATTTTAGCTGTAATCATGTAATTCATCAAAATACTACTAGAGCATATCATTGGGAACTATTACACTGATAGAGCACCTTATTGCACCTTCCCCGAAAGCAGGAAATGTAGTTTTTGATGCTTATCTGCTGAAAAGCAATTCAGTTTGGGATTTTGGATGTGCTATCTTATGGTACAATAAAAAAAAAAAAAAAGGACATTTCAAACATATTTTCTTGTACTTGGATGATGTTGTTATTATGTTTTGGGGTGATTATCTTCAACTGTGATGTTTAAAATTGGTGGAGCACCGAAATGTTGCGTTTACCCAGCGCTGAAGGAACGATTGGGTTATGAATATACAATATATTAAATTCAAATGTAGATTTTCGATCTGCCCACTTTTAAAATTACTTCAGAGGCCAGAATCTGTCTGACACAAGAACCTTCCCAAATTTTGGAGTTTTTTCAGTGACAAACAATACTTATTAAAAAAACCTGTATCCTGTGATAATTCTCAGGATGTTCAAAGGAATATGAGCGACTTGGGCTCTGAGGGAACAGCAGATCCTGATTCCATCACGATTGTCCTCATGCTCTTCCTGACTCCTGCTTGCCACACACTTCCTGAGCAAGTTGGAATTAGAGGAAAATAAATAAATGATGGGAAGAAATGTGAGATTCAGTTGATTCCCTTCCCGGATTACCCGCGGGCGCCGCAGCCGTGCCGAGTGAGGCACATCGGCAATTTCCAAAGAACAAAAAGTCACTAATTGTCCACATCAGGAGAGCTCCATTACTGCAAACAGAACAGCAAAAAGTTTTCACTCCCACTCTCAGACCAAACCAAAGAAAAGCAGATGAATGCAGGCGAGAGGCAGAAGGAGACGTGTTTGGGGGAGTTGGCATTGAGCTCAGAACCCCTTTTCCTCTCTCTGCCCTTTTCCATCCTCCAGCATGGATATAAATTAGAATTTGGGGGTTGGAGGTGTAGGAATGACCATGCACAGGTACACACACCCCTACATCGCCTTGTGAAGATGCCTGATGGCCCCCACACAAATTAGGTGCCAACCTGTCAAAGTTCAGTCCATTGGGATTTATCAAAAATCTTTTGATCTAGAGCAAAACACCCTTGGCAAAGGAATAAGGTGTAAATTCACATCTAACAGGTCTTGTAAACAGAACTGTCCTTTGGGGACTTCACAAATTTTTCTGGATAATACCCCCTGAACTATAGCAGGTTTTTACCCTTAATATATCAAACCTCAAACTCTTTTCCTTCAGGAAAAAAATGGGGTCTCAAGTCAGTTGAAGAGGGCAAAGATATGTAAAAACTCTCCAAAGATGATGATGAATACAAGTATTAATATGATGAATGAATAATGAAGATAATTCTAATATTATTAGAATATAAATTAGGCCTCTAATTCTGGAAATCAGAACCATAGTTCCACATCTAACTCTTTTTTTTCGCTCTGAGTGTGAGGATTTTGATTTATCTTTTAGTACCTAAATCTGCTTCTACACTAAATGGATGAGAATTTTAACTCTGATACAAGCAGGGAATGTGACTTTAGAGGTCTTTTCCAGCCTTAAAAATTCCATGATTCCCTGGGCCTACAGTGTACAGGTCTCCTCCACAGAACCCTCAGAATAATTTCATTTATTACAAATGTTTATGAAGCAAGCCAGTTTTACATGTGTTTATATTAAAACTGAAGAAACAGTAAATTATTGTTGGAAGCAATGTTTTATGTTGAATATTAAAGTAAGCTAATAACATTTACTATTCTATTCAGTAATTATTTGAGAGTAATTAGGAGCTAATAGCTACCAGTTTATAGCTATTAAGTCTCTTCAGCACTCCAACTTGGCTTTTATGTGATCCTTTCGTTTATTTTCATTGTAATTGTCTCTGCAGACGCTTCCATGCAAACACAACCCCCTTCTCCTCCACTCCTTAAAGAACTCAAAATCCAGGGAAATTAGTTGGCCACAGAAAAAAAAAAATATTTCCCCTTCAAGGAAGCTCTTTCAATTCTCCAGCTGCAAAAGTGATTAAATTTAAGCATATGACTAATTGTGTGAAGTGATTTACTGGGATGAGCAGGAGTGTGAGGTACATCCACACACACCTGGCTCCTCCAGGATTTTATGTCTCATGGAAAGAGAGACTGCAGCTTGTTTTGTCCCTTTTTTCTCAGTAAGAAACGGATGCTGTTCCATTGCTGGAGCAATCCCACACCAGGAGGATGAAGCAAATTCACAGCACGGGGATGCAAAATGAGGTCTTCACATGATTCCCTTTGAACAAGTTCCTAAATGCTGCAGTGGATCCCAGATTTTCAATAGTTCAAGGAGTTGTTGTCCATCTGCAGGTGGAACAGCTGGAGCAGCACATCTGAGCTTGGGACAAATGAGCTTTGCAGCCCAGGCTGGCCCTCAGCCTGGCACAGCTTCACAGACACTTCCACGTGGCACCAGCCTGGCAGCAAAGGATTATTTCATTTCATAACAAATGAATGATCAGTAATTTCATAATAAATAAACTTCACGTGTCAAACGGCAAAATTCCCATGGAGCAAGACAAAATGCCAGGATTAAGTTAAATGTATATGGAACCATAGAGTGGGTTGGGATGGAAGGGACCTTAAATCTCATCTCATCCCACCCCTGCCATGAGCAGGGACAACTTCC
Organism: Aleadryas rufinucha; assembly: GCA_013397815.1. NCBI lineage: Eukaryota > Metazoa > Chordata > Aves > Passeriformes > Aleadryas > Aleadryas rufinucha. The sequence continues at coordinate 26,874 of VZTH01018234.1, forward strand.
ACTATCCCAGGGTGCTCCAAGCCCCAACCTGGGGCATCCAGCCTGGCCTTGGACATTTTCAGGGGTCCAGGGGCAGCCACAGCTGCTCTGGGCACCCTGTGCCAGGGCCTCCCCACCCTCCCAGCCAGGAATTCCTTCCCAATATCCCATCCAGCCCTGCCCTCTGCCAGTGGGAAGCCATTCCCTGTGTCCTGTCCCTCCATGCCTTGTCCCCAGTCCCTCTCCAGCTCTCCTGGAGCCCCTTTAGGCCCTGCAAGGGGCTCTGAGCTCTCCCTGGAGCCTTCTCCTCTCCAGGTGAACATTCCCAGCTCTCCCAGCCTGGCTCCAGAGGGGTTCCAGCATCTCCATGGCCTCTGTGGATTCACTCCAGCAGTTCCATGTCCTTATTCTGGGATGCCAGAGTGGGACACAGGGCTCCAGGTGGGGCCATCGAGTGGACCAGGCTCTGAAGACAAAGTGTCCTACAATGCACATCTCCGAAAAGTTGAAGCAAACCCTGAACCACGAGGATTTGGTGCCAGCTGCCCTGCAGACATTTTTAACCAGGAAATTTTCATTCCATTCAAGGAAGACTTCCAGGGGAAAAAAAAAAAGCATGCAGCAGAAAAAGTTTAAGCAACCACGTTTACAAAATCAAGAGAAAAGCCATTATTTAGCTCTAAAAATCTGTTTTGTTGCACCAAACCTCTGGAGAGAAAAACTCTGCAGTGCTTCCCAAGCTTCTCCACACCTCAGTCTGGGAAAGGAGCCTCAGAAACAGAGCTGCACCTTCAGGTATCAGAAAGTGCTCTGGAGGAAAAGCCCAAATGACAAAAAATAGTCAAATAAGGTGTGAGAAGAGTGACCCCAAAGCATCACTGCACTGTGGGGGAACAGGGGACAGCAGCCTCTGGGCCACTCCTCACCTTCCTAACGCTGGAAACCATCAGCAAAGTGACAGCAATAACCATGGATTTAACTACTCCTGAACTTTTTCATTAGGCTACATTTTGCTATAAAATATGCTCACTTGTGGTATTTTTTCTTTTTAAATCATTGTCTAAGCTCATAAGTAATATTTCTGAAAGAAGAGACTGGTAGATATAACAAAATAATGATGAAAATCTCATTTGCTTAATAAAATTCCTTTGATTTTAAATCAAAACTGATCTCCATCCATTTGAACTTTAACTACCTAATTTTGTCTTGCATTTCAGATAACACACAGTAAATGCAATTTGTCATCATAAACGTATTATTATTTAATCATATGAAACTTTTGGTTTATCTTGAGAAAATATTTATGGTAGTTTTAATACACGGGGTCCATTCTTGACAGAAATGATGAAACAGATTTATCACCCTTGACAAATTATATTGCAAAACGTCCTCTCCTGACTGCTTACAACAGGAATATTAACAACACACACAACTGGAAAACCACCTGTGATCCTCAATTTTTTTAGGCTCAAATCCCCTTTCATGGACACTCTGCAGTACTTGGAATGTGAGTTACTTACAAGAGTAATTCTATGAGTGACTGAAACCTGTAGCCCTTTAAATCAAACTAAGTAGTGCTTTATTAAAGTGCCCAGCAAATCAATCTAAATCCAAGGATAATAAAGCCCTAATCAGGTGGTAGAAAAAATAATAGGTTGTCATGCATGAGGAAAAATAGGCAATCATGGAATGTTTTCTTTAATTAGGTTGTGTAAAGTGGAAGGACTGAGTAGGAACTGGCAAGACATTCATCATGAGCAAGGTGGGAAATTATTGAGATTACTGAGGAAGGAGAATTGAGTGTGAAATACCAAGATTTGACTGGACAGAAAATTAAAACTGGTTTGCTGTTCGTGTCACTTGCTCTTGGCAACTCCTTGGCAGGTAGGGCTTTTCCAAGGAGTGGGAATCCAGAGACTTCTGTAGTTTAGAGACCCCAAATAACTCCTTCTAACTTTTAATGGCATTTAAGTGTGCAGGTTCTGCCTGTGCCTCCCAGAGAGACGGAGTGGAAATTCATGTCCATGGAGTTTTAGCTGGAAAAATCATGTGGATTCAATTGCTTCTCTAAAGTAAAGTGGTTACTCCTCCTATCCCAGGTCATCAGGACATTGTCATGTATTGGAGCTGCTTGAAAAATTACAAACACCATGAGAGAGATTGTTTAGGCACGCAATGCATTTTCCTAAGTTAAGGAAAACGTCTTAGCCCATTAATTAATTATTATCATTATTATTATTATTATTATTATTATAAAATTATTTCTGAGCCATGCAGTGCTGAATTCACAACTGTCACGCAGAGAAATATCAACAGCATTAAGACAAGATTATAAATATCCTGAAAAAAAAATCTTGGAGCATTTTGTAGATATTCTAATTAAGGAATTTCTAATACACTTTAATTTAGGCAGTATTTTTAATACCTGTCCTAAGTTTTAGGCAGCATAGGATACACAGAGAACTCCTGATTTCACCCCAGCTGTGATAATTTTTAGTTTGAGAGCAAGATATGCTGTCTTTGTCTTCTCTTGCATTTCATCAAGAAAATTATCATTTTGGAATTCCATAATTATAAATGTTATCAAAACAGGGGGGTTTTTTTTCATCATTGGCTTATGAGGGAGAGAGATCTTGACTCTTGCTGATCCCTCCTCTCACCATTATGTTTGGTGGTGTTTTCCATAATATAAATGCAGAGGAAATTCCTAAACATCTTTAATGATGATATTACCAGCGAAAGCTGCCTCCTTCCAAAATCAGTACAAGAGCAGAAGTCATTTCAAACTTAAGCTGACTTCAAACCTTCTTTTAGGCAGAGTTTCTGTTTCATGACAATTTCATCAATGTCTAAGACCTCCAAACATTTTGCTCAACTGAAATCTCACTGTTTCCTCGTGAAAACTGCAGCTGAGGGGTATCCACAAATGAATTACACTCCACGGATTTTCTTGGAGTGATGGAAACTGGGAGGTCTTCAGTAAGAGGCAACAGAGACATTCCCCCAGTTTTCAGCCAGTAACTCCAGAAAAACAAACATGGGAGCAGGGCAGGAACTGGAAAATCAAAATCTGGCATTATTGTCAGATTTGTACACAAAGTTTGTTTGGAGAAAGTCTTCAGGAAAAAACTAAGTTTGAGCTTAAAACCTGGTATTGCTCCTCCCCAAATGAGTGTTCTCTGTTTTTTCACAGGAGCACTAAAATTGTGTGGCAATTGACAAACAGAGCTGTTTTCCCTTCGTTGTTGTTTTAAGAGTAAATAAAAACGCTTCATAGAAGAATTTTCACATCAAAAAGAAGTTTCAAGACCATTTTCTTCTTATTAACTGGCCTGACCTCAGGACTGGCACTGAGGGTTTCCTTGGGAGGCTGCTCGGCTGGGCGAGGATGTGAGGGGCCGCCTGGTTCGGGATCACGGGATCATGGAACCGTTAAGTTTGGAAAAGACCTTTAGGATCATCAAGTCCAACCTCCAGCCCTCCACTCCCACAGAACAGACCTACAAATCACTTGTCACCAACTTTGATCTACCTTGTTTCAGGTGGTTTCCCCTCTGCCTATTATTTCTGCCAAGAGACCCGTGAAAATTAAATACAGCCCCCATCCCTGCTCGAGTGACCCGGCGCTCCATCATCCCACAGCGTAATGGCAATAAATCATTTCAACTTTAATCTATTGTTATTGATGAATGTACAATTATTTGTCATCTAATATGCTGAAAATGATGACCAAAGAAATAGATCAACTTTTTTTTCTTCTCCCAAGTACGGCATTGATGGATTGTATCCCTAAACTGTTATTACACTTATAATGTACTCCTCTGCTATGACAGCACAGCTAGTTTTTTAATCATTCCATAGTAATCAACTTAAGACAACACAGCAAGACTCATAACTCATGTTCTTTTCATTTTTGGCAGTGATGGGAAATGAAAATGTTTTTATTCTTTTGAAATAATTCTTACCTGACTAGGCTGAAGATTGCTTTAAAATTGTAAATAAATGGTTGTTTATTGAGCTGGAACTGAAAAGTGACACATTAAAATGCCCGTTTCTGAAGAAAAAATAATAATTTAGGCCTGAGTGGAGCTAGAGTTGGTTAAAGAAATACTTTGTTTTTGTTTTAACTGGTTCAGTGCTAACTAAAAGCTGCACTTACTGGTTAAGGGATATAAGCACGGCTCTTGTTTTCATATTTAGGAGCAAAGTTAGTCTGCAAAGAGAGACTGGCTCAGGAAAGAAACCTCAGGGTGCATTTTCCAAAACTCCCTTTGAAAATCTGTGGGCCTGGGAGCCACTTTGCACTTCCAGCAGCAACTCAGAGGTAGGACATGAACTAGAAATTGTCATCTGCTTAAGTCCAGCAGATCAATTGGAACTTGTAAAAATCCCCTGGAAGAGGAAAACTTCAGTCATTCCTCCAGGAATTGCAAGGATAGGAAAATCAGATGCTGCTTTCTAGGGGTTACCTTGCTTCTGCAACGTGCAAGAAATATATGAGAGGAGAAAATACTGCAGGAAACTCTTTCTTGATTAAAAAAAAATGGTCTGGAAAAATCAGGCATTGGAACACTACCAAAAAACATACACTAATAACAACAAAATTTTTAAATAAAACAATGGCAATTCTGTTCTGTATATATACACACATAAACCCATCATACATATATATATAAAATTATGGGATTTGTCCCATTAAATGGACTGATGAGAACTTTCTGAACTACTTTATTGCCCAACAGCCTTTGCACTGCTCACAGCAGCTTTCCCTCACCTCACCTTTATCTCCATATAATTCTGTCTATTTCTCTGGCATTTTTCAGCTCGTTTGCAGTGCCATATCCTTTGCTGAGCAAAACCCACCCTCCTTCCTTGCTTCTGCTGTGGCTCCAAGGTTTGTCCCACCCCACCTGGGCACTGGTGGCTGCTGGCTTGGGAGTGCCCTGGCCCTCCCTGGTGTCCCAGGGACACCCTCCTCAGCCTCACATCGAGTTGTGTTTGTGTAGGGTTTGTTTTCCAAAGCGAGAATTTGGCAATGAACTCTGACATCACTTTTGCCTCGAAATCCCTCCACTGTTATGGTTTGTTCCCCATGGCCATTTAGGAACCAACGAAACCATATCCCAGTTTTCCTGACAACCATTGTGACCAACTGTTTCCTCATCCACCAAGACTCTTCTTTTTCACTGCCATCAACACAACTTCAGTAAAAGACCCAGAAACAACAGACAGGGCTGAAAGTTCAAAAAGGACACTCCACTGATGAAGCAGCAGGGACCTAAAAGCCCATCTGGTCCCACCTCACCATGGGCAGGGGCACCTTCCACTAGACCTGGCTTCTCCAACCTGGCTTTGAACACTTGCCAAGGCCTCACCACCCCCACAGCCAACAATTTCATCTCAATATCCCACCTAAATCCACCATCCTGCAGTTTAAAGCTATTCTCCCTTGTCCTGTCACTCCACCCCTTGTCCCAAGTCCCTCTCCAGCTCTCCTAGAGCCCCTTTAGGCCATGGAAGGGGCTCTAAGGTCTCCCTGGAGCCTTCTCTTGCCTCCTTTTTAAACACCTAAGAAAAACACTTCCCCACAAAAGGAACCCTTGCTCCATCCCTGAGTCACTTGCAAAGGAAACTTTGCCAGGACCAATCCTCCAAAGAAAAACTGGGATTTAAGCACTGCTCTGACCATGAGTGCTCCTTTATGGCCTTTTAAAAATCTTAACCTTCCCAAGTGCCCTGCCTGAGTACCAGAGCTGGTCAACACCCAGCTGGTAAAGAAATGAGAGTGAAAACGCTGCTGTAAGCCACGAGAAATGCAGATTCCTGGATTTAACAAGGCTCCACAAATCACCACCAGGTCACAAAGGTCAGCCCTGGCTTGGATCCTGATCCATCCCACTTGGTGCTGGCTGGAATGGGCCCTTCTCTGTCACCCAGACCGGGGCTGGGCTGAGGACAAGCAAAGACATGGCTCTAAAAACAGTCCAAATCCCTCCCTTGGAACGCAGGAAAGTCACCTGTCAAGAGCTTGTCTGCCATCCTAAAAGGTCCATAAGTAGCACAGAATTCCCAAAAAAACCCTCTTTTAATTGCCTACACTTTCAAAAGTTGTTAAAATCAATAGAGTTTTGTTCTGATAATCAGTATATAACATATATATATATATGTATATATGTATATATAGCATATATATATTTAAAAACGTAATTTTTAAAAATGAGAGAAGGGGTTCCCAGCAAGCATGGGAATGTTGTTTAAAATCACTTTGTGCTCTGTCTCCATTGGGAAGCTCACACACAGATTCCAGAGTATCCATCAATCGCTCCCAAAAACAGATGAGTTACAGAGGAAAAACTGGACTGGGGTATTTTTCTAGTCTTGCAAAATGTCAAGACCTTTTAAAAGATTATTTTATGGAGAAAGTAGAGCAAAGCTTGCAGAGCACACAGGAGAGGTGCAGGCAGCAAGTCCGAGCTCTGGAGTGACTCCAGCCTCACACCAAGGCACACAGGGATCAGCTCTCTCCATGAGGGAACTGGGATAATAATAATGGGGGATAAATCCATCCCTGTTTAACAACTTTCCAACAATCCTTCACATGGCCTAATTTCAAGCCAGTCCTGTCATATAAAACACATCTTTCTAGAGTGAGGAACATTTCCTTTTCCTTACGAGCCTTAATTCCCTGCCTGTTTTGGTTGGATTTCTCACCCCTCACTTGTTGCAAATGCCTGCAGCAATTTTCGTCACATCACCTCCAGTATCCATCACAAAGCATTTCCTTATCAATGCACAGCGCTGGGGCAGCAGAGATCCACTCAACAACTCCTTACCAACAACAGCCAGTGCTGGAATATAAATTATTACATCTGCACCAAAAGCACGCGGTACTCAACTCCAGAAATCTGCTTTCTTTTACTAAATGTGGGGAAAACCATCAATCATGCCCTTTTTAATGGGAAATGACTAACAAATAATTGATGGGGAATGTTACACTTAAAACAGCAACGAAAATGCCCAACAAACAACACCTAAAGTGCTGCCTGTTTAGCCACCCGACACACTAAGCTCTGTTTGCTTTTCCACTGAGTTTACTTAGGGAATTATGGATGTTGCTAACTTGCTCGGATCTCCTTGCCTTCAGCCATCATTATCAGTTATCTTTAGGGGTAATCATTTTTCTTAAAATCATGACCCATTTGATATCTTAAAAACAGCAACATTAATTTTCATTTGTCACAGAGCAGGGTATAAATTGGCTAAATGATAATAGCATTCTTCTCAAGTAATCAGTTCTACATGATTAACCTAAATATTGCCAAAATATTGTTTACCATTCATTTGTATCCGAGGCAAAGGAGAGCCACGATCCATGAGTTGGAGCAGGATTAATTTAGGTTCTGATCTGTATTAAAACTTGCCACAATGATTCATAATCATCTGACTCGATATTTATCCTGACAAAACAGTCTCATTTGGGGAGCTCCTCATCACATGATAATGCTGCCTGAAAGCAGCACTGCTTTCTCATGCTTGCACTGGGTTGCAATGTACACCACAGAAAGGCAAATATGGGTTTAGGGTTGGATTTGGGTTTTTTTATATACTCCTAACTTTTTTCACTTCTGCATTTTATTTCCTTGCTGCAGGAGGATGAAGTCGATGGTCTTTACCACCATCTAGTGGATTTAATGACTTACAACAAGCCACGATTGTATCAAAAAATAGGGATAGAAATATTTAATCTGTAATATAGATGGAATTTGTCCATTTTATGGCAAATATGGCATTGTTTATCACATTGTGTGCATTCATGTGTGTTGTGACTTGTAGTACAACACTGTCTGAAAACGGACAAAACCAAATTCTGAATCAGTGACTCATTGATACAAGCAATAGGACAGGAGAAAATGACCTTAAGGGGAGGTTTAGATTGGATAATAGGGAAAATTTCTGCATGGAAAGGGTTATCCAGCCTTGGCACAGCTGCCCAGAGCAGTGTTGGAGTCCCCCATCCCTGGAGGGATTTAAAAGATGTGTGGATGTGGCACTTGGGGACACGGGGCAGTGGTGGCCTTGGCAATGCTGGGAAGGGTTGGACTCGATGGTCTGGAAGGGCTTTTCCAACCCAAACCATTCCCTGGTTCCATATTCTCCTTTTCAAAACGCCTGGTCACCTTTTCCCTCAAGCAGCAAAAACATCTACACCTAAAGCGCACTTTCAAATAACAGATTTTTTCCCTCATCTTATCAAAATTGATTCCAATCCCCCAAAAACACTTCTCAAATGGACACTGCTGCCCACTACCTGGAGGTGGGAAAGAGGAGGGAGTTTTCTGTGCTGGATTTAGGGATAAAGGTCCGGCTGGTCTTTGTGCTACAGGATCCAGATATGATTTCTGAGACGGGACTTTTAGATTATATTCCTTTATCTGCACATTGGAAAAGATACCTCCATTATAAAAGGAGACTGCCCCCATGGTGGAAAAAATAGAAAAAGTTTGACTGGCTTAATCGTAATTTTAAAATAAAGAATAATTGTTTGGCACTTAGAGAAACCTATTTTCCTTTCTCCACATGCAGCAGGATGGACCTAAATTGATTCCTGTGCTTTACATGACACCACAAAATATGGACCAATATTTCATCCCTGAAGAACTTGGTGGCCCAGGGACTTTTCAGATCTCTTCTCAGGAAAAGGATGGGCAGCACCACCTGCACTTCCCTCTCACACCACCGGCCTTTTGTGATACCTGACAGGTCAGAAAATGCACCTCCAAAACCAAATTAACTCAAGATTTGCTTCCAGCCTTCTTCCAGATTGCTGCAAGCCGCATCCAACCTGGCCTTGGACACTTCCAGGGATGGGGCATTCACCACCTTTCTGGAAAACTTTTGCCAGTGTTTCACCACCCTCACAGTAAAAACTTTCTCATCTCTAACCTAAACCAACCCACTTTTAAATTAAAACACTGAATTACCAGTCTCCTTCCCAGCTACCCAAGGTTTTATTTTAAACTCTGGCCTTTAAAAAAAAAAAAA
>VZTH01018234.1:35932-53286 GCA_013397815.1 Aleadryas rufinucha
AAAAGAAGGAAAAAAAAATTAAAATGAAGCAAAAACCCTGAAGCAGCTTCTCTCATTGATACCCAGCAGAGGACTGTGTCCTTCCTGGAGGGACCTCCTCGGATTTTGCACCTGATTAAGTCGTAACTCAGGGTTAGAGTCACGCTCTCGGTGACTCAGTGCTCTGGTTGACTGCCTGACAATCTCCACAGGGTACAGTGCAATTTACTTGTGTGCCCCAATTAGCACTGCTAATTGGGGCACAAAATCTGTGTAATTTTTTTTTTTTTCATTTTTTTAAAATCAACCACCATTCTGAGAAGAGCAAGTGGGCACTGGAACAGGAGAGGGCTGATCTGCCCTGCCCTTCAAACGTGCCACAGAGAGTGGGGAAAGTTCAAAGGTTTGCAGAATCATGGAATTCCAGGATGGTTTGGGTGGGAAGGGACCTGAAAGATCATCTTCCAACCCCCTGCCATGGGCAGGGACACCTCCCACTATCCCAGGCTGCTCCAAGCCCTGTCCAACCTGGCCTTGGACACTTCCAGGGATCCAGGGGCAGCCACAGCTTCTCTGGGCACCCTGGGCCAGGGCCTCCCCACCCTCCCAGCCAACAATTTCTTTCTAAAATCCAATCTAAATCTACTTTTTTTTCCTTTTAAATCCATAACATGTGGATAAAGGCAGCACTTTTCTGATAATATCAAGTTCCATAAGTTTTTATTCGAACAATCCAGAAGTATTTCTGATGAAAATGTGCAGGGGATTGCAGAGGTTTATACACAATTATTTCAGCTGTATGCCACATTCCACAGGTACTGAGTGATCCACTAACTCTTTCAACATCAGTATTCTGGTATTTTCACACATAAAAGGCTCCTCAAATGCCATTAGCATGCATTAATAGTTGGTTTTAATCCAGAGCTGTAATTTTGCTTATGTAAAGTCAGGCAGAAAAACCTTTGCACACTTTTGCACACACAGAAATCAGCTCATTTGAGTTCAAGTGATACTCACTGGATCATTGTTGTGGCTGATGCTCCAAACAGAATCCCAGATTTCAATATAAATATTTATCAATTCAAAGAGGATATGCAAAAAAAACAGCCTAGAAAATGAGATGCTTTTTGCTTTTCAATGATGCCGTTTGATAACACTGGAAAAGAATTATTGTACATTCCTCCAGCTAAAAAACTCCCCACTGCAGAAGTGCAAACTGAGTTTATTGCAATCTATTATAATAATAAAAGAATAATTATCTCTACCCAAGAAGCTTCAAGCCCAAATCACCTCACATGCTTAATTCAGGATTTTGGAAGTTTTGGCAGTCCTTTAGAAAGGACCCTGTCCATTGCTCCAGTCAGGAACTGAAGGGTATAAAACCAGGATATTGAGAACCTGAACTTGTTATTTGTGGGTGTTGTTTCATGGTGACTGAAACAGCACAAGGAAAAGCACTTTAGCTATGAAATTTCGTGAACATCCTGCTCCAAACTCTCCATCCCCACTGGACAAGATGGGACATGGAGGAAGGGTTGGTCCTGAGAGCTCAACTTTAAAAACCTCCATTGTTTCACTTCCCATGGGCTTTTTACTTTGAAATAAAAAATAAAATAAAATATACATAAGATATAAAATAAATTAAAAATAAAAATAAAATAAATTTATCTGCTTTTATAGCTCTATCATAAATGACAAGAAGAAAAATTTTGCTCCTATTTTTTTGGGACTTTACTTTTTCATACTATTCCACTTAAAGTAATTAAGCTCACACATCTACTAAGGTGCCAGGGGAACAAATGTTGAGCCAAAAACACACAACCAGATAATTTTTAACATCCCAGAGTTCCACTTTCCAGGTGGTACCTCTGGAGCACTTCTCCACGGCACCAGGTCCTGCCCATAGCCCGAGTGCAGGAGGCATTTTCTCCCCTCTCTAAATTATCCCTCTTGTAAAAAGCTGACTCCAGGGTGGGTGTGGAGGCCCCTGGTTCTTCAGCTGAGCCAAAGGCTGTCTTTGCCATGGATTTGGAAATAAGAGAGTGACTCTACATCCTCCCCTGAGCAGAAAGATCCGTCTTTATCAGGAGCCCAGCAGGGCCATGGATCTGGCCCGTTTTAATCACACACAAACACAGCCAAAGGCTTCTGGAGCTGCTCAACAAAAGGGTTAAAACAACCACAGGCAAAAGCAAAAGCAAAGAGAAACAGAAGCCGTTGCAGGACTGCTTTGGTCCCAGTAAAAATCTGTGGCTTCCTCTGGATCACACCCAGAACTCGAGGTTTGTGACATGGACATTGCCGTCCTTTGTCACCCACCCCTTCAGCACCCAGGATTGCACAATGACATTTTTGATGCAGCCTGGGTGAATTATTCCCACATCTTTGCCTGTAAAGTAATTCCCTTTCTCTGGCCATCATTCACTTTGCTGCTGCAACACTTGTGTCACTTATTGCAGAGGGATGAGAGGGACCCTCAGCTCCAATTCCTGTCTCAGGATTCACTTCCCAACCATCCCAGGGTCAGTGTGGTCCAGAGACACAAGCAAGTAGCAAAGGAGCCATCCAGCAGATGTTTCTCTGCCAGGACACTAAAACCTGTCTCGTTTTATCTCCCAACCAGGTTGCTCCAAGCCCCATCCAACCTGGCCTTGAACACTTCCAGGGATGGGGCAGCCAAAACTGAAATTCATGTTCTGAAATAAATTTTTTAATTTATATTGAGAACAATTCTTTCAGTAAAACAAGTTTTCAACTATTTTGTTTCCCCCACAGGAAGATAAAAGCTCGAAATGGTTGGAGTGTGATACAAAGGAAAGCCCAAAGGGGAAGGAGCTGCAGGAACTGGGTGGAATTGGGAAGGAAAAGTTTTTGGAACAGTAATTAGTATGGAAATAATCTTCACCCACCCTGTGGAAAGCCTGACATATGTTAAGGTCAGGCTCGTGCTAACTCAGAAAATCTTTTCTAAGCTGAACCCTTAAAGGAGGATGATTTAAATTAATAGGTACAAATACCCTCAGCTCCCAGGGACTGCAATCAGAGGCAGAGGNTCCAGCAGATGTTTCTCTGCCAGGACACTAAAACCTGTCTCGTTTTATCTCCCAACCAGGTTGCTCCAAGCCCCATCCAACCTGGCCTTGAACACTTCCAGGGATGGGGCAGCCAAAACTGAAATTCATGTTCTGAAATAAATTTTTTAATTTATATTGAGAACAATTCTTTCAGTAAAACAAGTTTTCAACTATTTTGTTTCCCCCACAGGAAGATAAAAGCTCGAAATGGTTGGAGTGTGATACAAAGGAAAGCCCAAAGGGGAAGGAGCTGCAGGAACTGGGTGGAATTGGGAAGGAAAAGTTTTTGGAACAGTAATTAGTATGGAAATAATCTTCACCCACCCTGTGGAAAGCCTGACATATGTTAAGGTCAGGCTCGTGCTAACTCAGAAAATCTTTTCTAAGCTGAACCCTTAAAGGAGGATGATTTAAATTAATAGGTACAAATACCCTCAGCTCCCAGGGACTGCAATCAGAGGCAGAGGCCAGGGGACAAGAAAGAAGATTGGACAAGGCATGGTTTGACCTGACAGCATCCTCTTGATGTGTGATTTTGGGGTTGTCCTGTGCAGGGCCAGGAGTTGGACTCGATGATCTTTGTGGGTCCCTTCCAAATCATAGGAAGTACAAAGAAAGGGATCCTTGAAAATCCAATCTCTGGACACAGAGATGGAAATGGGGAACTGTAAAATCAGGAGTTCTGCACCAGAATTCCTTCTACAGGATATTTGGGATGAGCACAGAGGAGTTGCAGGGATCAAACCCTCAGAGCAGGCTGGCAATGACCCTTCTCCAAACTGAGCCCCAGCCACCACCAGGAAGGGCACAGACAATCCCACTGGACCTGCACTGGTCTGTCTGTCCCTCTGGTGGCTCCAACACCACCCCGTGCTCTTCCTGGGAGTGACAAACCCTCTGCCTCCAACACAAACCAGGATTTCCTATGCAAATCACACAGGCAAAAATACATTCAACATGACAGAGCTAATCAATGACAACACTGCGGGGACAGCCGAGCAGCGCTTCCGTGGAGCAGCCCTCGTTGGGAGAAACTCTGGGCCACAAATAATTCATCTCCCCTTTATTAAATAATTAGATATTAACAGAGAACCACTGATTAGGCTGCACTGCTATGATAGTGTGTATTTTCTCTCTTGACTTTGTCACCGAGGTCACCAAACCACCCAAAGCCAAGGAGGAGAGAGGGAGACAGTGCATGGGCATGGCTGGAGAGAGAAGCCTTTCATTAACCTCCCTGATCCCCCATAATTTCATGTGTCAGCAGCTAATCAGCCACTCACTGACATCATCAAGGGACAGGGAGAAAAGATGTCCCGAGGGACCGATCACTCCTCACAGGAGAAAATCTACACTTACACCGCGAGCGTGAGCGGATTTTGCAGATAAATAAAGTGGGTTTGCATTATAATCACTGCTCCAATTTATGTTTATGCTGTTGGCAACAAAGATTTATATCCAGCATGATGGAGATCGTCGTTAAAGGAGACAGTCCTTGGTAGCCCAACCCTTCCAGACTTTGTCTCATATTTTTGTCACTTAAAAGACACAAGAAAATCATCTCCTTGCTGACTCCTGGTCCGCAGCTTTATTAATTCACTGGTTTCCCAGACAGAGGGGGAAATACAGGGGATGCTGCATTTTTCAGAGTTGGATTTTAATCATTCTGTGTTTCCTTAATACTTTTATCCCGAGAGATTTTGTAAATCTAATCAACACAGCAGTTAATTCATCTACAGCCAACAGAAAGCCCCTCTTAAGCAGGATAGAGACGTGTCTTTAACAGTGCTACCAAAAGGGCAGGGACACGGGGGGGGGTCACCCCATCAGCCTGGGGTCCCCAGGGCACAGCAAAGGGTGCTGGGCAGGGGCTGGGGGGCTGTACACCTGAATTTCCAGGATTACACTGGATCTACAGGGATCACAGACGGACAAACCGAGCCTGGGTCATGCAAGAGGCTTCCCAAAGCTGAGGGAGAAGGGAACGTCCTGCTGAGCATCCCTGGCTCTGCCCAGGAGCAGTGGCAGCTTGTCTGTCTGTCTGTCCAGCCTAGAGCCTGCCCTGGATGGGGTTTAAGGGACCCCCCTGGAGCTGCAGGGTGTTTCCAGCACTGGGTGTGGGTGGGGAGTGTCCCACAGCTCATTAACACTCACAGAAGGCACTTGCCAACAGGGAAGAGAAAAAATCAGGGACTGAAGTCCTTCACACCCCAAAAACAAGGCTTGAAACTCTGAATCACTTTCCATGGGGATATATTTTATATTTGGACATAGGCATGCTGCCTGCACAGTCTTTCCATGGTCCAGGCATCAATTTAACAAAACCCACCCATTAGGTTGGACTTGTTCTTAAAGGTCTTTTCCATATTAAATGATTCCATGATCCCGTGATCTGTTTGGAAAACCAGAGGACATTCTCCCTCACACACCTCCCACAGCCCCTCCTTACAGCACCCTCAAGTCCAGCTCAGCATCAGCTGCACAGCCACCGAGAAATAAACCAAAAATAATCTAAAATATCTCTTCCTTGGTCATCATTATCTCATGGACCGATGGATTTGTGCAGCTGGACCTGATTTTGCAGGATGCTGGAGCTTCTAAATCCTTAATCACCCCACGTGAGCTGATGCCCAGGGTTTCTGTCCCTCTGTACAACAATTGACCATCCAAGAGGAGAAATCCCATGACCCCATATGGAAAAATGTCCCCTACCCCAAGTAGCCATTATGAATTTATAATTAACACATCCCCCTCAACAATCTAAATAAAGACTTTCCAAACAGCCACATTATCTTGGATGTGGGAGATTGACTTGGATCCAAAAGGGTACCCAAAATTTAATCAAAATAGTGCTTAATAATGGTTGAAGAGCAGAAAAACCTCACCTTGCAGTCCTTCAAAATGGAAAAAATAGGCATTCCTGCCCTGCACTGGCAAAGAACTTTGAAGAAATACAGCCCTAGAACAGAGATCACTGTATGGGGGGGAAAAAAAAAAAGAAATAAGTAAAAAAAATTATGGAAAAAATAATTTTGGAGTGTGGGGAATAATATTGTTGAATTCTACTTGGAATTGGCCACTTTTTTCTACTGGAATAGGTGTTGCCCTTCCAGCAAGCAGATCTTACAGAGCAGATTCCTATTCATTTATCTGAGTTTTGGAGAGTTATGAGCTAAAAAATAACTCATAGAGGGACAGATACTGAATTTTTCTTAACTGATTAACAGTAATAAACCAGTGACAACCCAAATCACTGAATTAAGTAACTTTACAAACGCACTCAGGTGATAACATGAAACATCTGCACTTATATTGACTGCAAAACAAGAGTGGAAAATGTTATTTTTGTGAAGACTTGCACCTCTATTTTTTGGATTGTAATTACGTATTTCCAAATATATATATATATATGGAAATAAATCTATTCAAAATTCCATTTTTATTAGCACCTCTTCTCTTAGCACTGACAGATTCTGCACCTACAGATCTCGTGTTTCCCACTAAACAGTCCTAACCAGGAATTGAAAATGTTAGGAATACAGAATTACTCCTTGGAATCTCCATTCTAGTTGTTCATTTACAGCTATGTTGCAAAATTCAAATTTGGGAAAAAAAGCAACAACAAAATTTTCATTGCTTTAAAATTGATTTTTTTTTTCAGCATGGTATTGATTTATCATTATCGTGAGACCTTATCTCTACTTATTAGGGTTTTTTCCTCACATCAAGTTCTACAAGGTTTATTTATAAATAAAAAACTTAATTCAGCCCAGTTTTACTCTAATTAAACAGGTTCATAATTGAGAATAAGAATTTTTGAACTCAGCACCAAATAATCCCATTTTCTCTGTGATCTGGGTATCACCTTTAGGCATAAAAACAACCTTAAATGATCACACCCTTAAAGAAAACTTATTCAAAAAGAGATACAAGCAATAAATGCAGCAAAATCAAAACCCAAGGAAAAAAAAGGTTTTCCAAGACTAATCTTTTCCATGGGTCCATAAAAGTGAATTTGCCAAATGCAGACCAAGGTTCCCCAGAGTTCTGGGGTTGCCATGGGATAGGAAATTCAGCAAATTTATATATAAACAACATATAAATTCTCAGCATATGCAGAAGCTACATCTGACACAGCCTCATTATACAGTTTGTTCTTCTGGGGAGAGAATAAATTTCACACCTAAAAATAAGTATTTTCAGGTACTAAATGTTAAATATCTGTTCTCCATTCCCACCTACCTCAACACTACCAAAATCTCTTTTTTTTGCTGTTATCCACCTACCCTGAAGTTACCAAAAAGCTCTTTTTTTGCTGTTGGGGCTGCGAAGAGGATTCAGCCAACCTTCTAATTTTAATTTTCTTGAAGAATCCCCGGAAAGACGTGGAAATTGTTTCTTTCAGGACACAGAGTGCTTTCTTTGGCTTTAAAACCCCTCACCAGGAGCAAAGTCTGGGCTTCAGTAACTCCTCAATGTCAGCACATCTCTGATTCCCAAAATATGTGGTTTAGGGGAGGGATATGGAGCCCGTTCCGACTCCGGAATAATTCCAGCATTAATTTTCACCTCTAATTGTTTCCTCCTCAAACAGCCCCACGGAGAGGGACTCCCAGCCCTTCATTATACATAACTTATCACAGCATTAAATTTGCCTAAATTGTGCTCCAGTGCTGCCACACTGCTGACCCTTAAGTCTGTAAACAAATACATTTGTTCTCCATATATTTATGTTTTGTCTTCTAAATGGTGAGAAAATGAGCCCAGAATCTTCATATTGTAATTGTATCATCAAAGCCTGTTGAGAATACGATAAAGTAACCAGAAGTTAAATTATCAATAAGAGTCATTTATTTTGCATTTTTATTTTAAAGAATACTTATGAGAATTGTGATAAATTAGCAGTGACAAACTACTTCTTGCAGGCTGATTTTGTGTGGAGAGTTTAATTAAACATTGCAGCTGTTTATCTCTATGGTGATTAAATTTTCATATGTAAATTACATGTATTAAGATCAAGATACTTATGTAAATGTCACTTGCCTTAATGTTTTGTGTTACTGTTATTAACATCTCACCATCAGCTTGTAATCTTCTTGTATTGCATTACGCCGCCGCGCACTACATGACTAAAATAAGTAGATTTATATCTTAATAACAAACAAGTTTTTAAAAAGAACATCTCGCTGTGTAATTGAGATGTAGATTAAAAAAAAAAAATTAGGAAAAAAAAATAAAACTGTTGAGGGGGAACTGCTGGAAATTCGAGAACCTCGTTGGTTCGAGTTGTGTTTGTTTGTGGATGTGGCACCTGGGGACGTGGTTCAGGGATGGGCTCGACAGCCTTGGAGGGGTTCTCCAAGCTGAACAATTCCACTGGTGCCTCCCATCTGTCTGCAAGAAATATTTGAACTGGGAGGAAGCATTTTCACACACAGGGGCCAAAAAACAGCCCCCAGGGGCAATTGTGTTACTCCCATAGTGAGGGAGAACAGGGTAATTTCACTGCACCTACCTGAGAACAAAACAAACTTCATGTGGACACCTAAAAATCCACTTAGAATAACTCTCCCACCTGCTTAGAGCAGCTGAGGGAGAATGAAATACAGAATGTTTTATTCTGTGTTTTCTCCACCAACTAAAAAGCAGAATTCTATTGTAGATCTGACATGAACACTTTTTAAACAACCACAAACTGGATTTATATTTCAAAAAGAGAAAACAAGCTCAAGATCCACCCACAACCATTTCCAAAAACCAAAAGAAACCCCCTAATAGGTCACAAATGTTTCTTTAGCAACAGAACTTTAAACTCCTGGATCTTATAGTGAGTCAAAAGAGGAACATTACTGAGATTTGTCATTTACTAAATTTTCCACCTATTTTTTCTACTCTTGCTGTACCCTGATCAGTATCATTGTTATTCCCTTTGATGATAAAGATTAACTACAACTAGGAGTGAAGAAACAGGAAGATCTGCCATCTGATCTTAGTTATCAGACAGAGGGAAGCTCTTGATACACAAAGTTCCAACTCGGATGCGAGAAACACTTTTCATTATGCCAGTCATGCTTGGAGCCTTCCGACAGGCAGACACTCATTGATAGCAGGAAATCAAATTCATCCTTCGCAAAAACAAATTAAGAGCCCAAATTGCAGTAGGCAATACACAGAAAATGAGATAAAACCACTTGGGATTAATTTCTTTTGAGGAATCCACAGGTTCTGCGTGGCCTCAGAGCTTGCACTCGCTGGTGTGGTGGGCAGGAAGGAAGGGAAGGATCCCTGGGAGGTGAGGGGTTCATTTTCCCCCACTGCCATCCAGAGGCACGTGGAACTATCAGAGGAGAGCACGTTATCTCCAGGATCTACTCCAAAGAAAGGGAAGGATTCCCGGGAGGTGAAGGGTTCATTTTCCCCCACTGCCATCCAGAGGCACGTGGAACTATCAAAGGAGAGCACGTTATCTCCAGGATCTACTCCCTCACACTGAAACACTTTGAAGATGCCCCAAATAACCACGTGGATGTTCTGATGGCTAAATTGACGATGAGGCTCAGAAGGAGTCCAGTAACTCTCTCCCAACACAATGAGATTTGAAGGAAGTGCAGTTGGCACAAGGAATTAGAAGTTATTTTAATGGGCACCATCCCTCAGTGCCAGTAATTCCATCTGATGAGAGCCTGACTTTGTACTCTCAGGGTGTCACAAACACATCTCTCCCAACAGCTGCAACCCTAAATCCACTCCGAGTTGCCTTTTTATTTTAGAGTCTTCAATTGCACCCCAGGCACACTTCAGGGATTGATTCCATTTCCGTACAAAATTTTCTATTTCCAAATTTAAAATGGACCATATCTGTCCTTTAAATCCACTCACACTTTAAACTGCTCAAAATGTGGTTGTTTTTTTTTCCTTTTCCCAGCCCTAGATTTCAGGTCTTGCAATGTTTAGACTATCCTAAAAGTCCTTATCCATGGCTTGATGCTCCCATACATCCCAGCTCTGCTCTGCCTCTAGCACATCATTCCACGTTATTCCTGCCTTCATCTGTTCAGCTAAAAAAGATGAAAGCAACATTTTGGAGATTACCAACCCTCCATTAAGGAATGTGATGGATTCTTGAAAGCCAACTGTTCCAGAAGGAATTGGTGCTGTGTCCCACTCACTCTGCTCTGAAGAGGCATGAGAACAATCTACCCTGAAGACCACTGAAAATTTACCTTTAAAATTTATTTTTCAAATTAAAAGTTTTGTGGGGTTTTGCTTCATTGAAATAAATATCTGTATTTGCAACTGTTCCTTCCCATGGAAAAACTGCTGTGGCAGAAGAATAAATCTTTCCAACTTTCATAAATAGCAACAACCTCAATTAATTGGAAATCGGATATCACAACATTTTGGGAGATTTTTTTCCTGCACAGGGAACATCTTTGATGGGAAACTCCAACCTGTGACACTTTCCCAGCTGAAATGGGGCAGAATTCTTGCAGCTGCAGAAAGACCTCATCCAGACACAGAAAATTGCTTCTGAGTGCCACCTCCAATGTGGGAGAAGCCTCCCAGGCTACCAAGGGGAAAGACAAAATCACAAGTTCATTTCACAGATCCTTCTTCACCGGCAGCTCCACACTCCAATGGATTTCTCGGGCACTAAAGTGTCTTTCAGATAAGTGAAGGATTTGTCCCTGCATCCACCAATGGATGCATTTTCTGTCTCAGGGTTTACAGCAGTTCAGGCTGGAGTGTCCTGGTTTATCACCACTGCAACCATGGCATGAAAAATGGAGTGTGGGGCCATAAAGAGATGGAGACAAGAGGAGCAGGCTGATTGAGAGGGAGAAAGCTTCTGCTTCTCCACACAAATCTCACTCATCATCCCCAGTCAAGGAGAAAGAGTGAAATATTGTTTATGGGGGGTTTGGAAATTACTGCATTATCCTAAAAATTGCCTGGATCTCTCCACAGCCCTTACACACGGACAGATCATGATGAAGTTCACCACGAGGCATTTTTCTTCAGCAAGAAAACCTTGTGCTATTTAAGTTTAGTTTGCCATAAAACTTCCTCTATTCACTGGCTGACTGTCTACAGAAAATAATAACCCTGAGTAATGATCATAGCCGGGATAGTTGGCAGCAGGTCCACCACAATTACCAGAAGTTAATTAGAATTATTAAAGTAACAAACACGAGGCCACCGATATTATACATCTACATTTAATAATGGAACCCAACGGTGCATCTGATTCATGAACTACATTTATTATTTTAAAGCCTTTTCTTTCTCACCAAATTAAATATTGATGGATTATCCTCTCCAAATCAGTTGGTGGATTGGATTCTATTTATACAGGTCCTAAAAATTAAGCTTTGGAGCAGAACTATAAAGAGTCTCTTGTCTCCCCGAACAGTAAAATAACTTGCAGTTCATTTTTTGCTTGTTGCTGCCCTCTCCGCAGTGTTCTGTTTGGAAAATGAAATTCCAGACTTAAAATCAATTTGCCAGACAATTTCATCAAACACAGTTTCACCTCCTGTTGCTGATTTAATCCAAATTTATTTAAGGCCACACTTGTAAGAAATTTCAAGTTCAAGTTGTCAACATCTTTGCACCCACGTGAACCCTAATAATTTTAACATGCACAGCCTCCACAGTTTTAATTTTCAAGGGCATTTCAACACCTCTCTGCTCTCTGAAATGCTCGGCTGTGCCCCTCCTGCCTCCTTCCTTCACACCACGATTATTTTAATCAGACAACTCGGAACAGATTGAACACGTGTTTACTCCACTCCAGCATGTGCACAGTGTTGTAAAGAGCCTGGCTTTATTTTTAGATCCTAAAAGTGAATTATGCAGCACATGGGATCAGGAGAGAGTTTTTAAGCTTTTATATTGGCGGGTTTGAGGAGGAATTGCTGACACACATCACGCTGCCTCACACAGCCAAGCATTGTCAGGGCCATGCATCATCATATTTTCTGCTCATTTTTTTTAACCAAATCAACCCCTTTTCAGGCCACTGTTCTCCCCAGTCATTTGGCAAAAGGCAAATATCAGTTTAATTGCAATAATTGAAAATATACAGAGCTCCCTGAGCTGCCCAGAAGGTTTTCTTTTGAGGTATAATGAAGAATTCGATTTTTCTTTCCCTAACCAGATACCTTGGTCATCAGCCTTCCTCTAATCTTTGTGTATGAAAGGAAAACACATAAATAGGTAAAGTTTTATATATATGTATATATAATTATCATTTCTCAATATTTTAAAGAAAACTATTCCTAAAGGAAATTAGTAACAAAAGCAAAAATACAAATGTTATCTATTCAAACACCAAAAATTACAAGCCAGATACTGGATTTGCATCCACTCTCCCTTCAATTAGTTACTGTGGGTTCAAATGACCCCAAGTAATTAAGGAAAAAGGAATAAAAGATTCAGGAGAACCATTTAAAATGTTGAGAGATCTTCAGGCTATAAATTGCTTTTCCAAACCTCACAGGAGCAAAAGGGATAAAGAGGTAGGAAATGCAGCTCCACTAAAATAACTTAAAAATAAAGATTTACACTTCCTATAAAAGGAAGTGCCTCCAGATTATTTTCACTGTGAGTTAAAACCCTTCCAACCCAAACTATCCAAGGATTCCACAAAAGTTTAAAATTAATAGAGGAAGGAAAGAGCAAGAGGGAAGAGCTTTCCCTGCTGCTGCAACTTGAACCTGATTTTAGTGTCAAATATGGTGGGACCAACCCAACCGAGGTAGAGCAAAACACAGCAAAGAGCTGAGCTCCCAAAAAAAGGTTCTGCAGAAATTCTGGGGGAAATACATGCGAGTCTGGGAAACAGCTTGCTGTGAGAACAAGTTAGAGACGCTCAGGCTTAAAATAAAAGTTCAACAACAACTTCGCCACAGTGTAAAAGCCCTAATAAAGATCAGCCTTTGAACAGAAGCTCTCCAGAACGAGCCCCACACAGCAGATCCAACAGGACTCCAGCCCACCAGGGAACACAGTTTTCCCTTTTCCTCACTCCTCCAGCAACAACACGAGGCCGTGGAGACTCCCACACTCACTCCTTGACCACTTCGACATTGCCTCCCTTCCAATCTGCTCCTTTGTGTTTCCCAGAATATCTGGGGATTTTCCCTAATTAAATGATTTCACACCACATTATCTCTGGTTAACACGAAACCCAGCTTTGCTAATTTGATCTCCCCCTGTCCGGCACCATTTGCTCTTGCTCTGTCACCACCTCTGAGCACAGCCTGCGTTTGACCTCTTGGGCTCGGTCCTAAAGCTTTCACAGCACCCTCGGCTGCCCAAAGCCAAGGGTTGAACAGAACCCAGTATTGGGGCTGAGAAAGCATCCAGCTGAATTGCAGATCGATTAGATAATCGTTATTTTTTAATAAATTTACATCATTTTCCAAGGAAGTTTGTCCTTCAAGTGAGGCACTGGAAAAGAAGCAATTTTGGGACTTCATTATCCTCTTTTCCCCCTCTTTCCTTCTCACCATTCCTCTATGTTTCAAAACTCGGCCATTATTGGTGATCAGTTCTTTTGGTTTTCATCATGAAAACACTTTTTTAATTGCCATTCCATCATGAACTTTTCCCATTTTCCTGCTGTAGATGGAGTGCCCCATCCCCTGAACGACATGAGGATGTGCACATCCGGCATGGGCTCCCCTGAACACAGGGAAATGTCCAATTTGTTCAACTTTTACCCAGAGTACACACATGGATTCTGTCCCTCTGATTTTTGAAATCTCCCTTTTATAAATTTTCAAGTGTTGATGTCAGGTTTGCTGTTTGGGGCAAGAAGAAAGAGCTTCAAGTTGCACCAGAGGAGGTTTAAGTTGGATAAGCAGGAAAATTTCTTCCCTCAAAGGTTTGTCCAGCCCTGGCACAGCTGCCCAGGGCAGTGGGGGTGTCCCCATCCCTGCAGGGATTTAAAACCCTGTGGATGTGGCACTTGGGGAAGGGGCAGTGGTGGCCTTGGCAGTGCTGGGAAGGGTTGGACTTGATGGTCTGAGAGGGTTTTCCAACCTGAATGGTTCTGGGGTTTTATGATCATCATTCCCTAAGGATGCTAAACCCAATTTTAATGTTTTCACTTTTCTCCAATCCAAATCCCCACTCTGCATTCCCATGAGAGCTGCTCCCTGTTGGACAACAACTAAATGATCCTTGAAACTTGTCCAAACTCTGGGACATCACAGTTCGAACAGCTG
The DNA here is from genome assembly GCA_013397815.1 of Aleadryas rufinucha. NCBI lineage: Eukaryota > Metazoa > Chordata > Aves > Passeriformes > Aleadryas > Aleadryas rufinucha. Next base: position 50,220 of record VZTH01018234.1, read on the forward strand.
AGAAGTTTTAGAAGTCGAATCCCTCACTGAAACCTACACAGCGAGTCCTGTGAGGACCCAAAATAACAAACCACTGAAACTTTGAGGTGGGGGGTGTCAATTTTAACATTGATTTCCGCTGCTGGGGCTGAGTCAAAGGGAGCCTTGTCACCGACTCCGAAGTTTCCGTGAAGCCAGGCCTTTGTGCCCCAGCTCCCGAATCAAAATTCCACCCAGCAGAAGTGTGAGAATATTTTCAGCGTATTTATTAGCACCTCCTCTCGCTCAGAAGGCAAACAGAACGACGAGATTTCAGGAGAGTGAAAGACAGAATATTAGCCCCCTGTGCTGCCAGTGCTCCCAGATTTCTGCCAATACTTGTCACTCCCGACCCGGGCGGCCTCACGCGATTTTATTTAATCTGCCCATTTCCAAATCCTTCGGAAATAAAAAAAAACAAATGAAGTTAAATAACAAACAGCATAAATATTTTAATAGGCCTTCACATTACCAACTGCCAGACCAGCTGTCTAAACCACAAGGGTTTTGGTGGCTTTTTTTTTTTGTAATATATTTTAATTTTTTTTTCCCCGAAGCAGAAACACATACGTCTGCGCCTCCAAAGGCATCTGCCTCGGGAGCGATCCCTGGCCTCGGGCACCGCGGCACAGACGCTCCGTGGGGACACTTGGAGGGTGCTGGGTGCCACCTCTGCAGCCTCTCCACGCTCCCATGGCAAGTGGGAAGAGGACAAAACGAGTCCCGAGCTCAGGGTCAAAAGCTCAGCCTCCTCACTGAATAATTTTCAGCAGAAAGGAAGATGGAAAATAATTCCGATATTGTATATTTACCATCAGGCAAGAAAAAGCAGCTTTGCTTGCGGTCCTCTACTTGTGGAAAGTCTGGTTGTCCACAGCCATGATCCCAAAGAGCAGATCTGACTTCATCCAGACAATGTTTTGGGAATTTGGCTTTTGTGACAGCCTGGGGTAGTGGGAGGTGTCCCTGCCCATGGCAGGGGGTGGAGAGAGATGAGCTTTAAGGTCCTTTTCCAACCCAAACCAGTTTGGGATTCTATAATTTTGGAGTATTTTACAAAATGCTGCTGGAAAACTTGAGGAAGAGAATGCTCAGAACCCCACGTCCCCCAAAGGGACCAGCTCAGGACGAGGGGGGTTGAGTATCTACAACTGAATATTTAATTGTATGTTCAGAGAAAGAAATAAAGAGGCTTTGAAACTGTCAGTGAAATACCTGTAATTGAACTGAAAATAAAAATAGAAAATCTTAATAAATACTCCCAAGTCCAAACCTTTTAAGGCAAATCTAATTTTAAATATTGTGGAATTAGGAGAGAGGGAATGGTAATTTCTCAAAAGAAGAAAATACCTACAATTAAAAAAATAATTTGATGATTCAAGTTTTGGCTATGAAATATGAAAACACTCTCGGCCCCCTTATGACACTGAAACAGTGAGAGGAGGATGAAAATTCCTTCTTCCCTTTGCGTCTCATCTAGGCTGAGCTCCATGAAAATTCAGTTTTTAAAGACAGGACTAATTCCCACCAACTGCAGAAGAGAGATGAGCTCACCAGCTGAATTTTAAGGAAAAAAAAATAAGTTCCACTGCAGAAACTGGAAGTGCCCCATGCAATGGACACTGAGTAGACCCAAGATCCACATCATGAAGGTGCATGTGGATAACCACAGCCAAAGTTTTCAATCTGAACTGATAATACATTAAATATATATTTTATATATCTATATTTATATAGCAGTTTAATGATTATAAATAATTTATTAAAATATATTTTTTATATGTATTTAATGTATTATCAGTTCATATATAGTGTCTATATATACTATATAGACACACTATATATACTGACGTACCTCAATTAATATTCATGAAGCAACAGTAGTTAATTGCCAAATTTTGTCCTATTCTGAGCATGCTGATTTTCATTAGGAACGTTGATTTTCCTACAACACCATATTAATAACCTGCTCTCTATTTTCTACAACTCTAAGTCAAAAACTTATTTGGAGCCTCGGGAGGAGTTAACATTCAGGGAAAGAAAAATAAAAATAAATTCTTTAAACACTTGCTTAGCTTGAAATACTCTAGAATTGTGTATAACACAACAACTATTCTGATTTTTTGGGGGTTATAATCCCAGAGGGGTTTGGGTTGGAAGGAACAGCAGAGCTCAGCGATGCTTTTCCCTTTTCTCAGCCTCTCCAGCAGTGGGAAAGGTCCTTACACAACTGCGTGAAAACTGCTGTTCTCGGGAGAAAAAAAGGGAATTTTGGGTTTTCCTTGCAGAGGAAGCGGCTGAGGTTTGTGTGGTGCCACCACGCGAGGGAGCCCTGTCCTCAAAAATTCACACTTTTAGGGGCGACGAAACCAAAGCAGGAACGAACCTGCGGGTCCGTTCAAAAACCAGAGACCCTGGTCCTTCACAAACCCCAAATGATCCCAGCCAAGCCTTGGGAGACCTGGGGAGAGAGGAAATCCTCAACTGGAGAGAAAAAAGCACATTTTTATACTATCTTAATTTAGACTTGAGCACATAGGAAGTTAAAACAGAGGGGTGCATTATTTCTGTCTGAAAACCAAGATATAATGATAGCAATCAAATTCACTGGCAAAGAGTAAGACAAAGCTGAGCCTGGAAATTTGAGAGACATAAAACTTTTATATTTTGCCCCACAAATTTTGTTGCTGTCCCCCAGTGAGTATTTTCAAGTACCCATGCAAAGGGGTGTAACCACACAGCCCAAACATCTCCCATCAACCTATTCTGACATAATTCATTACCAAGTAGGGGCTAAAGCAGCCAAGGGGGTTTTTCACCGCACAGAAACATTTGCAATATTTAAATCACAACTTAAATGAGTCAAATTGAGCTTGCCTTGGCATCGTGGTCCTCCCCTCCCTGCTGCATTGAACATGACCTGGGGTTCCCATGGAAAAGGGAACTGTAATTACAGCCTGAAACACCACGAGCAGCGAAGGGAGCTGGATGGGCTTCCCACAGCCTTAAATCCACTCCTTCCTGATGTCAAACACTCAATTCCAAACCT
>VZTH01018236.1:0-58303 GCA_013397815.1 Aleadryas rufinucha
CTGTTTGTCTGTCTCTACTGGTTCCTCCTGACAGTCAGAGAGAAGCCCTTCCGGCTCGCCCTGCCCATGCAAACTGCCCTGCAAACTGCTGTGCCGTGCCCTCACTGCTGTGCCACACCCTCCCTGACATGCCACACCCTCTCTGACGTGCCGGGCTCCTGTTTGTTCAGGCTTCTTTACAGACATTTAAATAGCCTCATCATTCCAAACTCCAGTACCGGCTGGCTGCTGATGCTTCTGGGTCCTGATGGGGTTCAGGGCTGCTGCTCAGATGCCTGTGAGCTCAGGTTCCCCTGTATGGCTCAGTCCAGTTTTCTCCCCTGGACTTACCGTGGTCACCATTGCTGCTTCTGTAGCTTACTAATTTGCATAACATTGTGCCTAAGTTATTTGAAATATGATAAATATTATACAAATAAAACTAGCTTTGTAAGAAAACACAATAAAAAACCAACCAAACAAAGAATAAAATCCACAGCAATGGACCAGAACATAATTTTTGGGGCAAAAAATATTCTTAAAATGTGTCAAAGAGATGGAAATATGTCTCTGCTCTCATTTACCAGTATCATATGTTGCAGTTAAGACTTATACTACTCACTTTTGTCACTAATGAGCACTTGAGGAAAAATACAATCCAAATGCAGTCATGCCCTGGTTTTTGTGGTTTGCAAAAGAATTGCTTGGGATGGAAAAAAAAGGGATTACCAACAGGAAGACCAAGGGTTTCAAAACATTCTCTCTTCATATGAAACTATACTTTGACACATGCTACAAATGTAGAAGAAAGAAATAGATGTAGCATTTCTCCAAAAAGATTCACAAGTCTGAGTTTCTGTATCTAAACAAAGCTTTAACTGAGATCTATAGAGAGATACTGCAGTCTTTGGTTTGCCTTTGCCTAAGGTGATTTATTTTCCCTCTAAAAGTCTGTGGTATGTTAAATAGAGGTAATTAGAGAAGGGAACCAGCTCAAGAAAATAAATCTGTAATAATAAAATAAAAGATATCTTTTGGAATCCTAACACCATTCTGGAGTTAGGGTAAAATTTTGCATGCAAATATATATTAACACTCATATATTGTATAGAATAGGATCCCATGAATATATTTCCCCCCTTAGCTCTCCCAGTGCTATGCCCATGTTGTGTTGTAACAAAAGTGCATCTGCATATAACAGCAAGAAGCAAACCTCATCACAAAAATATTTCTGCATGCAATCATACATTACAAAAAATCATTTAAAGACAAGCAGTCCTAGCTGAATTACTTTTGCAATGGAAACAGTCTTGACTCGGGGAACTTATTTTTAGTAAAATTTATGCCCTGTTAGCAATGATTTCTGATCATTTATTTCAGTACTGGGTGGGGGGGAAAACTTCACATTACAACAAAATAAATACCAAATTAAATAGTTTTCCTCTCCCTTCTCAACATTCAACTTCAGACAAACACCTATTCTCATTTATTGCCTCAGCTTTTCTTGTTTTCACTCCAGGGAACTCTCATTCTGTCCCATTTTCTCCAATGAGGTGATGGGCAGCACTGGAGTTGGGGTGTGGGGTCATGTGCTTTAGGGTTTTCGTACTGCTGCTTTTTGCTCATTAGTGTCCCTGCCTTGGCATGTGCTGCCCACAGGCCTCAGTCCCTCAGAGGTCACCCAGACTCAGCATTGCTCACCTGTGGACACAGTCTTTCAGCAGTGTCCTTCCTTTGGTGTGGAATGCATCCTTTCAAGAGTGCTTCCCCAGCTTGCTAGTATTATCAACAGCAAAATTTCCTGCTATCCTAGGAAAAAAAGACTGTAAGAGTGAGTAGCATGGATCAGAAGGAGCAGATCTAAAATCCAAAACATTTGGTGTTGGGGATCTGACATTTATTTTACTTACATTGACTGAGTGCCCTTTTGCAGCTGGAGTGCATCAGGTGTCCATCTGACTTTATCTCCCATTTCAGTAATGTCTGGAAATAAAGCAGCTTGTGCACACGATGATGTGAAACAAAGCACGGTAACTGGACACAAATATGAGATTTAATTTAAATATTTCCCCTGATCTGAATAAAATGCTTATGTGGACTGTAAGTAAGAAGTACCAAAAGAAAATAAATTACACGTAAGTGTAGTGGGTTTAGTTCGCTTTCCCGGCCAATGCACCAGATTTGTAGGGGTTTCGATTCGAAAGCGGGTGGAAACACCAATTTTGTAGTGGTTACAGTTCACCGCTTTATCTTTTGTGAGATAGGAGATTTGGAGGAATGCAAAACAGGCTCAAAACTTAAAGAAAATGAAAAGTTTATTAACAGAATTAAAAGAGAAATGAAAATAATAAGAAAATCAAAGCAAAATCCCTCTTTTTACTCTCACACCCCCCTCCTCCTTTCCTCCTCCCAAAAACAGCACAAAGGACTTTACATAATTCTTGGTCAGTATCCACAATTTTCAAGAATCTCTCCACTAGTTAAGGAGAAAGAGGTTTCCNTACTTGCAGCGAATATAGTTGTTTCTCAGCTGCCAAGCTCTGAGGAGATTCTCCCGCCGGCATGCCGGGGTCTTGCCCCGGCACCGGAGGGAGAGGGAGGGGGGGCTTGAGGCCGCTCCAAGGAGCGAAAACCTCAGCAGCCATTTCCTGCCCCCCCTGAGGGAATGGCACAACTCCCCGGAAGAGAGAGGCACTTCCTGTCCTCTCCAGCCTTCAAATATGGAAATTTCGAAAAGCGCCACTGGTCAAACGAGCTGTCCATCAGCTCAGGCTCAACCTACCACAGTAAGTCATATATGGCAATAACATTTTTACTATTTGAAACATGTGCATTGCAGAAAGTCTGAGAGCACTCTTTTATATCACCGTGCTATATATTTTTCTTTTGTCCAAATATATTGTCTCAAAGGATACTGGCTGACTTTACTCTTCCTTGTAAGTATACATCCTGCAGACTACAGTGAAATGTCATGTTTGGGAAAAGCACATGAAAAAGAATAGTAAGATGCATACATTTGGCCCAAAATGTCCTATACGGAAATCCATGAATGAAATTCATCAACTGTAATCCCACTGAATTATAAACAAAGGCCAGCTCCTAATGTAGTGTCAGCTGCATAGACTACTGGATTGTCAGAACAGACAAAAAGAAAGAAAAAAGAAAAAGTGAGAGCGTTCCTAAAAATGAAATTTTCAGTATTACTTACTTTGTCTGCAGAATTGAGGTGAATTTCACAAAAATTATATTAAAATGCATAATTTCAACTGCATATGCAATGAAATAACAATGCTGTCTAAAACAGGCTATTATGATCATACACAGAGTTGGTGTAAATCTACGTGCAACCGCTGACTGAAATGCCTTTAATGTTCTGCAAATGTGATGCTTTCTCTAAAATCTTTTAGTTGAAACATAACTAATATGGCCTTGGGTATCAGGCTGATTTATATTGGTATGATTTATATTTTCTCATTGTCTCATTGTGATTACTCAGCAGTAGCCAAATAAAAGTCAGCATCCTTCAAGATGGAGTATCAGAGAACTGAAAGGTAGTTCAATGTCAGCTGAAATTTACTTCTTATTTATCTATAACTTTCTTCTGGTATTATTCATTTTCATTATTGCTGTTTGCTGATGCTGACAAAATACCTCATAGCTATACAACTTTTTTTTTTTTTTTCCTGCACATGGAAGCAGAAAAGAAGGTGTCAAGAGGAAATGATGGTGTGGATACATGCATTTTTTGACAGATCAAAATGTTGATGGCCATGTTGACTGGTTTGCAAACTGTCACAGTTTGTTACACATCAGTAATGTCAAGAAACATTTATTGTGAAAGGTACTGGTTTTGAAATAACCTTTAATGGCCTTATTTTATATATATTGTGTACAATGAGCATCTAATGAAAATTACTACCAAAATTTTAAAATATTTTATGTTCTTTTATGATTAATCATCTCTCATTTGGTGAATATAATGCTTATAATTTTTTTCTCAGTTCCACAGTTAAATAAAAGTTACTACTTTTAAAGAATAAAGAATTCGAGGAGCTTTATGGATTTGACAAAAATAAAACTATATTGAAGAGGTTTGTGCTTTATGAGTAAATGGAAAGATAATCACAGACGTATCACACCAATCACCTCTTAATGCCTTTCAGGTGTTAAATGAAAGTTGTGCTCTTACTATTATTATTTATATAATTAGCCTTATTTCCCAAATATCAAGAAGAAACATAAAGTTCATGACTTAAGAGAGATAAGTGAGGCCAGTGTCCAATGCAAGGCTATATTTTATTGATAAGATTTTTTTGCACTGACCTTTCCTTTTTCGTATCTTCTGTTTAGAGAAGGCCTACTCTAATGGTGTAATTTAGTCTTTCGATATAAACTGGTAGTCTGAATTCCGATTGGAGAAGTCTATTTGTCTTTATTGATTAAGGAATGCAGGAACTGAAGTTCCACATCAGAATTCATTTCTTAACCCACAAGACACACAATCAGTAATTTCCACCCTTTGCAAATCACAAAGCACTTCTCTGCTCTTGAGGAGATCAGTCATGGGTACATGGAGGCTTGGATGGGAATAGCCAAGTCTTATCTTTCTGAGACACCCTCAGGCAAATCCCTTGGTTAGGCTACATTTTGTTTTCTACAATGTATGACAGAAATTCCATTCATCCTTCTGGCAACCTCAGAGACATTGATACATCCATCTTTCACTCCTTATACACCTATGTATTGTATGCGTATATATACGTATTGGAATTCTCCTCTCTGTGAATCCTATGGAGATTCTATTCTGAAGCTGATAGACAAATACATTTTATCTTCACTAAAGTCACCCTTACTAAAGCATGAATTCTTCCTCCATTCATCCCTGTCTGCAAGCAACAGCTAGTAGTACAGAGGTCAAATGTATGATTTTTGATGCTTTTAAGGGAAATATACAAATAAGTCTAGATTTTTTTTCTATTGATGGAAAAAAAAATGTGATTTCACACAAAATGAAATGTTCCTAAGATTCTTAGACTGCTTAAGTCTTGTTCATGTTTATACTAACAAGATAAAAGAAGGATTTGGTTTATATTTTCCTTTAGGAAAAATAAGTACTGATGGTTTTTATTTTTCAGTAATTTTGGCAGACACTGTAAGTGGGACTCATAAAAAATCTGATGGAATAGAATGTATAAGTGGTAAAAGCAATCCATGAGCTGTGAAGAATTATTGATCATGTTGTTGCTGATTTCAAGATGTGCAAATAGTGTGAATCAGCTCTGATTTGACACAAAACTTATTTACATAAATTATTTTAAATTGTGTTTTAAATGACTTTTCAAGTGAAATTCTAAAAAATTACAAGGAAAATAAGTTACACTGGAAAGATTGTGGCTTCAAATACTGACAGTGACATATGTGCCTTTGACCTGACTATTGAGATAAATTACATTAAAAAAAAGTCCCTAACAGAACAAGAAATCCAGAACAAAACTGACCAGAACTGGACCATCCTCACAACATCACTGGAATGAAATGCCTCATTTCAAGGTAACAAAATACAGCAGCTATCCTTTCATGAGAAGCTAAAGCTCGTATGCTAGGCTCATACGTATGCTAAAAGGACTGAACGTCAAGGAGGAAGCCACATTTTATAGATCAGCTGTGCTCAGTAAACTAATTAACTAAAAGCAGAATAAAACTGAAGATAGATTTATTTTGAGGAAGTTGAATTAGTTACTTAGATATGTTTAATTTTTTTTTAATGTATGATTTTTTTAAAAGACAATTCCTGAGATATATTTGAAATTAAAGCATTCATCTTTTTTTTTTTTTTTTTTTAAATCAAAAAGGTAAAAAATATACTTTATTATACTACGAAAATGTTTTGTTTTTTTCCTAGTTGAAATGTTGCAATAAGATTTGTGCTTTTGGTCAATAATATGTTCTGATGAAATATAATTTTATTATAAAACCTGTTTGAAGAAATATCTTCTGTCTTTCTTCAGGTGTATTTAAAGATGATATAGAAATGTAAAGAGTCTTCAGGTAGCTAAAGTTTTCATCCACTTTTAGAAGCAAAAAGGGGTCAGCTCTCTGGTTCCTGCTGGCTAACCCAAATAACGTAAGTTGAAGCCTGCAATTAATAAAGAAACTTAGGGGCTCATTGAGGGAATTCTTGAAAGGCTATTACTGTAGAATTATTTAAAGTAAGGTTCAATTTTGGATTTAATCTGATTAACTAATGAGGAAGTCATCTGGTACTACAAAGCCAGGTAAAATAAATTTAATTAAGTTTCTGTAAAAGAGCATCTGAAACTAAAACCTTCTACCATTTTAGAATTGTAAAAGAGGAAGAAAATAAAAACTAATTTGAGGAGTAGCAGTGAGGAAACTGAGGACACGTCACGTTTAACTTAACTGATGAATCACAAATTGAAAGATGAGCAATTCTGAAGCATTCAATCCAGAAAACATGTCAGACTTGTAATGACACAGCACTGTAAAAGATATTAATACTTTATCTACTCATAAAAAACAGAGATCTGTGGTTTGCTATTTTATCAATACATATAAATGTAGTGTGACCACATACAAAATGGAACTTCAACTTTAAAGATTTTGAAGAGCAGTTTCCTCCTATCCCAACAAATTCTCTTCAGTGTAGATAAAGTTCATTTGGGAGATTGAAGATGGAATTTTGAGAAGAAATAGAAAGAAATGAGTTGGACTTCAATAAGGATTGATAATTACTGAAAAATGTCCATATTCCTCTTCAATACACCAAACATTTCTTTATTCTTTATTACTCTTTTATATAGTTTCATTATTACTCTTTTATATAGTTAGTCAAGCAATAACAAAAATCTTAAGAAAGTCTGTTTCAAACTAAAATCAAGAGAACATATTAGTTCACTGTTTTTCAAAATCCATATTAAATATATATCATCTATAGCTACAAAGCCTTGGATGAGCTGACGTCAGAAAAGATATTACACCTACCTTACTTGTACTAAACTCTGTTGCAAAGAATTTTAAAAATACCGTGGTTTTGTAAATCATTCCTTCTTGAACTAAAACCTTTTGGATTCTCTTTTCAGAACCTGAAATTTGGTTGTGAAGTTTTTCATAAACATCACTTTCTTTTTTTCTGAGTGGAAATTCATAATATTAAAAAATTCTAATTGAACTTCTCTCCACTATGCTAAGCAATCTTTGGTTTGAAACTGAAATTTGGCATCTTCCCTCAATTTTTATGTTACTTTCCAGAAGGGTATCAAAAGTAACTCCTTTCATTAGGAAAAATAATGACAGGCTGTTTCCATTCCACTTTACCCCTTTGAGTTAATAGCTGAAAATAGTTTACTGAGGGAAAACAAAACTCAAAGAAGTGAATATATTTTGTTCAAGACGTGATGATGTTTGAGGACTTTATCATCATATCAGCGAATTCCTTAATCTTATTTCTAGTGCTCTTTTCTTAGAAGTCTGATGAGCTGTAGGTGTCAGGTGGATGAAGACTGCAAAATAGAACAAAAAATCAGTTACCTAATTTATCAGTCTCACAAAGTGCTTTGAAGCACAGACAGAAATATTGAAGAGAGATGAACATTTAATATGAATGCACTGGAAAGTGATTAAGGCCCTGGAGACCTGACTTTCTCAGAAAACAATCTTCAGCAGTGTGTGCAAATATGGGCAGGGGAAGGAGTTTTTGTTGTTTTACTTTTCTAGTACATCAATTTTTTTTCAGAGAAGAGAAAAATAAGCCTGTAAATCACAAATGGCAAAATAGCTCACACTGAGTCTTAACAGATGGACAAATCTTCCAATCCTTCATAGATCATATGGAACTGTTGATGAGGCTTGACGGCCCCCTCAGCACTGGATTCACTCAACCCGCAGTTTCTGCAGGAGAATATTTTACTTGATGTGCTCCCCTTACTTCAGTACTCTCAATTTTGTAGCAACAGACATATTCCTTTCATGGATTATCTAATTCAGTGACATTCTCTAAACAATGTAGTGAAAAACTTTTGAGGCTACAATCCATTTCGGCTTCACCAGTATTCCATACAGTGAGCTTGAAACACACCCTCAGAAATGGGGGTTGTTTGTATGCCCTCCAGAGTATGTAATATTCTGTTTAGCAGCCTTCATTTGCTAACTCATTAGAGAGAATCCTTCAGATAGGAAAACCTGGTAACTCGGAGCATTCTGTGCTCACAGCCTCTCAGAAGGAGCTATAAAAATAGTGTAGACCTAGTCAGTTTAATGTTGAACAAATTGAGATGGTGTGGCTAATATTTGTCTGAAAAAAGATGAGGAGCTAAGCAGCAGTGCTTTCATGCAAATGACATTTCATAATTCCTATGTCAGTAGTAACTGGCAATATTGCTTGAAATAAAAATGTTGAACCATAAGCCAAGTTGCTTAGCAATAACTTCATTAAATAATTCAATTATCTTTCAAGGATAGAGGTCTTACATTTTAAATCAATTAACCTTGATTTTTAGTCCAGTATTGTAGTCTCCAGCCACTTAAAGTAAAGATGAAACTGCTGCTTTAAATGATGCCTTATGCATAGATTTATAGAACTACAATAGAAAATAAAAAGGAGAGGAAGAAAAGTCTGTTCATATCAAAAGCAGCTGAAATGGCTCTGGCTGTCAACACATCTAATTCAGCTGGATAGTTCAAAAAATGTGTCATTGAAGCATTTATCAGTGATATTATGGGAGGTTCATTTTGTTTTCCAGTCTGAGGAACTGGGACACGCTGACTCCTAAAACACTCCAATAGTGTACTGTTTTGTATATTTGTTTGTTTTCCCAAAAAGGGGTTGTTAGTGTTCTTCCCTAACAGCTTAACTGATTCAAAAATTTGCTTCTTATTGAAGTCAAATAAACTAAAGTCTGTGGAAAGTTCTGTGTTTAGTTCTTTAGAATAATTCTGGAAATATGTGTTGCACAATTTTGTTTGCTCCAACTTATTTTCATTGTATTAACTCAGACAGGTATTAACTAATGGTATTATTTTCTAGATATAAAAAAATAATTGGACATACGGATGGATTTAATTTATATCCCCATAATCAAGCATAATAAAACTAGAAAAAAATTAACTTTCTCCTAGAGATAGTCTCCTGACTTGCTTGAGGATTACAATTACTGAACAGGACCAACAGATTTAAGCGTGGCATGCAAAAATATAAAGCCAGGAAGAAATGAATTTAAAATCATTCCATTTCATGTATATGCTTTATAACATAAGAAATATCAATGGCCAATGAATTACTACCGTTATCATTATTTGGAAAATGATCACTATGGAAAAAAAGCTGTCAAGAATTTGTGTAAATAGCCTCACTTTTGATTTATAGGATTTTTGACAAAGAAAAGTATGAATTATTTTTATAGCACTGTCTTTCCTGTTTATAAACTGTCTTTATTGCTGTTTCCTAATGTACATGGTTTTAAACTCTGGAGTAGTTGTTAATTTGTATTGTCAGATAGATCAGCTTGTTGTTGTAGATGACCACATTTGGACCCAAACGCCTAAAACCTTTTTCCATACCTTTTAAAAAATAATATTCTCGGTGTTGCCTTTGATCTACTTTTCCCCTTTTCTCTACTAAACAAAAACGTACTATTATAGCAACTTTTTAATGGTTTGAAACCTCCATGTAAGCAAAAGGCCCAGAAGAAATACCATGTGCTTTCAAACATAGTTCTTTGTTACTATTTCATGCTGCATTTTTCATAAACACAGTGACTCAGAATACCTATTAAAGACATTTGTTTGACATTTTGATATTTTTGCAATAATTTTACTTTGATTTATAGTTTTTCTTAACTCTGTCTTTCTGTTTAATGCATCAGTTAGAAGACAGAACTACAGTTTCCAGAATGATCTTTTGCTTGTTTATCCAACAATGTATGCAGTTGTTATACAAAAGATGAGTATATCTCCAAGCATATTCTGCTTTATAAATACTGCAACCTATGACATGGCAAGGCAAGCTATGGAAAGATATACTGTAGTTATAAACAGTTGTTTCCTGAAATAACCATTTTCATGTTCAGTGGCAGCCAGAAAAGCCAATGAAGTATGCAGAATGAACAGGAAAGACATTAAGATGAAGACAGAGAACATTATTTCCTACCAAAAAAAATACCATCATCCTGGGAACTGTGTTTATTTCTGCTCTCTTTGTCTCAAGAACTTTGAAGAGGGTATAGAAGAGGTACAGAAAAGGACAGCTATACACTGATGATCAGGATATTGTAACTGACTTAAGAGCAGGACTTAACAAAACCGGAGTTCTTGGAATAGAGCAGGATGAGAAGAAATATGGCTAAGATTTAGAAAATCATGAAAGGAGTAAATAGTTGAACATGAGCAGTCAGTCTCTAAGGGACAATTTGTGAAACTTGAAGGACATTGGTTTCAGGTATATAAAGGGGGCCATTTTTTGAAACAGGTTAGGAAACCTCAGAAACACACTGACCAAAAAAGTGTGGATGTAAAAAAGGTCTATGAAAAAGACACGTCCAAAAAAACAGTTAAACATCTTCCAGGAGGGCAACTCCAAAACCACATTTCAAGCAGATTTTACTGGGCTTATGGCAAGGTTTTTGTAGCAGTAGAGCTGCAAAGGTGGTGGTTGTGGAAAGATACCAGGAGCTGCCCCTTTGTGTTAAGAAAGACAGCTCTAGGTGGCTCCAAGGCAGATATGCCACTGGCCAAAGTTGAGTCAATCATCAATTTTGGTGGCGTCTCTATGATAACATATTTGAGAAAGGGAAAAAAAAAAATACTGGGCTGGAGCTGTATAAGAGATGAGTGAGAAAAATGTGAGAGGAAAAACTCTGCAGACACTAAGGTCAGCGAGGAAGAAGGGGGAGGAGGTGCTCCAGATGCCTGCAGCCCATGGAGAAGATGGTGGTGAGGCAGGGTTGTCCTACTGCAGCCTGTGGAAAGAACCACACCAAAAGCAGATAGCCACCCTGCAAGTCATGAAGGTCGGCATGTTGTGGTGGATGTGCCCTGAAGGAAGCTGCAGTCCATAAAGACCCAGCACAGGAATATACTTTCTGGGAGAATCTGTAACCTGTGGGAGAGGTTCTTTAAAGAAGTACTTCCTATGGGAAGGGGAAGTAGGAATAGCAGAGGAATAGCATGAAGAGAAAGGAGCAGCAGAGACAAAGTATTATGAATTAACCACAACCCCATCCCCATCCCACTGCACCACTCAAGGGTAGTGAGTAGGTAGAAGAGTAAGAAGTGACGCTGATCCTTGGAAGAAAGGAGAGTTGGGGAAGAAGGAGGTTTTAGTTTTGTTCTTATTTCCTGCTATATTAGTGTCTTTTTAATTGGCAATAAATTAAATTAATCTTCCCCAAGTAAATTCATTTTTTCCTGTGTCTATAATTTGTGAGTGATCTCCCTGTCTTTATCTTGACCCATGAGCTCTTTCTCATTATTTTTCTCTGCCTTTGTTGCTGAACAGTGAGAGTGAGAGCAGCAGATGGATATCTGGAAGCCAGCCAAGGTTAACTTACCACAAGGACTATGCAAGGATATACTGTGTAATGCCCCTATTACAATAATTCTGGATAATGGAGAAATACAAAGGGGTTGGAGCAAGCCATTGCCTTGGCTCATGTTCTTTTCCTTAACAGCATCCCCTCTTGTCACTGTCTGAGACAGTATATTTAGCTAGATAGATTGACCCAGACTGTCTGACCCAGTAGGATATTTCATAAGTTCTGGTATTATTGTGTAGTAATGGTAGGAGCACGAGACCTTTTTTTGTATTTTTTTTTCCTTTAAAAAAATTGCTGGTTATGAAATGAAGCTGACTTGTGCATGTGTGGCATGATGTCAGAAAGACAGATACTGACAAAGATTAGATGTTGATATAGATAGATAAAAAAAGCCACACATAGTCAGAACTTATTCTTCTGGGAGTGTTTTCAGTATGATAGATAGAAAAGCTTGCAAACCTGTGCAGTTTATTAACAATTCATGGCATCGGATGTCAGGAGGTATAATCAGTCATTATTTCAGTCATTATCTTACCTGAACAAAGTGGCAAAGACCTTTGTCCTGCTTGACTTGGAATTAAATGAGGTAAGACTCGTAGGGAGAGGTAATATATTTTGTTTGACTGGGATAACTGAGAAAAATAGTTAAGCTTTTGTACAACAAAGGATTTCTATGGCTCCACAAGAGAGTTTAAGTGGATTGCATTGTCTCCTCTTTTCTTATGATCCTCTTATTCACCACATGAGCTGATGTCAAGAGATATGATCTCAGGAACCACAGCTCCATTCCTCTATTTATAAAAAGGACACATTTATTTCTAGTGTCACAGTAGTATTCCAACATCTTCTATCATATGGAAAATTGATGACCAGAACAGAAGGAAAATTAACACATTCTTTTCACTTTCTTCCTTCTTAATGGCAGAGAAGAATGTCAGAAAACTATTGCTATGAATAATTTCAATATATTTTCTTTTTATATGTTTAATGGGTGAAAGATTAAGGACAACAGAATGCTCACAAACCATGATAAAGTTGAAACTTGGATTTTGCATCATAATTAAACAGAATTTGGAAATTCCTTTCAGGTTCTTGTAATAATAATATCGCAGAGCAGGGAAGAAAGAATAATCCATGTATCATGAATTTTAAAAACAAGTTTAAAGTCAAAGGCTTTCTTTCTAGACTAGAAGAAAATATCAGATGATTTTATTACAAAAATCAGTAACAAACCAGTTGATCTCAAATCTGCTACTGGGGTGCTCTTGCCCCATTGGTTCTGATTCTCCAGTTACCACCAACAGCAGTTCTCTGGTTCCTCAATGCACTTGTAAATACAGATAGAAGGCAAAGAGAAGCAAGCACTGAATGATTTACTGTGCTGATTCTCTTTCACAGTGTAATCATTCTACTCTAAATGAAAATAGAATTGAGCACTCACTCATCCAGGTTTGGTTTATTAGCAAAATCAGCAAAAAACAAACAAAATGCATGCCGAGGTATTAAAATCCAGCTGAAGTTTTGAAATGTTTGGCTGCTTGAATTTGTATAATCAAGATAATATCTCTTATACATCAGCTTCAGGTTATAAACCACATTGTTATTCTTGTAGGTGGTCAGAACTGCCTAGTAACTTTCTTAGAACAAAAAAGAAAAAAAAAATTGGCAACAACTCCTGCCTTAAAAAACCTCTGTATAACCCTATCCTCTGCCCTCCCCCTAAACCCTCAAATAGTCAGCAAATTAATACTAATTCTACGGATGTCACAAAACAACCCGCAAAACAATGAGTTCTCCTTTATAGGATAACACAGTACTTGCAGGTCAGGTTTAGTTGATTTATCGCTGTTCATGCAAAGGAAAGGCACTGTAAGTTAGATTGATGTCTGTGAGAAAGAAGAGTGGCGGCAGCCTTGATAAGGGTGGGTAGGAAACTGAGCATTACAATCCTGTAATATGAGTTGGACTTCTGTCCCTGTGTCAGATGTGACAATGGAAGTATGGCCTCATCAGATTGTTGCAGGTCTCTTAAGGCTGCACTTGGGAAGAACCATACAACTTCGTACAATATCTTTTTACCTTCTATAGGATACTTACAGGTGATTGTCACACTTATTAGTTTAATCTAGTTCATAGGATTGACAATGCAGCGAAAACTGCAGCTCTGCAGGACTCACTGTGGGAGGGGCATGGGAAATAAGAGTGTACAGAGGGAACAAATTCCTTGTTAGTCTCAATTAAAATAGCATGTATGTACATATAAGAGAATACAGGTCTTGATACATTGTATTAAAATCAGATCAAGGTCCTCATCTGCATGTCACTTAACCTTTAAGGCATACCGACTTTGTATACTATTAAATAAAAAAATCTATATTAAATACACAGACTTAAACAAAAGTATAGAAAAATGCTGAATTTCTCTTTTTTCCACCCTTTTATTTTTCTTTGTTTTGTAGATTTATGATTCCACAACACAGAGTAAAGAAAAAAAAAGTGGCTTCTTCATAGTCTGATTTGCATTGTACATCATATAAAGGATATTTTAAAAACATAAAATTTCTCAGGAGGGCTTTTCTTGAAAGCTTTACAGCATCTCCAGAAAACTGAAAATAATGTAAAACAATTTATTTTAAAATAAGTAAAGGATGAAGAATGTTTTTAAGTTTGGTTCAGATGTGCATAGAAAAATTGGCATTTTCTGAAATGTATCTAAATATAATAACTTCTGAATTTATTAATTGAGCTGTGAATTAAAACAAACAAACAAAACAAAACATGTCTCATAAAACTTATGTTTCCAAAAGTAGTTTCGACACACTTGGAAGTCTGACAGTACCTTCTTTCTCTATCATATGTCACTGTTTCTGTTCTGAATCATGAACGAATCCAGACAGTGCAGATAAATACACATACTGGGGAGGGAGTGGGAGTGGGAAAGCAGAGGAGGAAGTAAAATTTAAAAAACCTCACATGTTAGCAGTATTCACTGAGCTAATCAAATTTCACCTTAAGTATTGAAATATCCTTTTAAAATATCTGAACTGCCAGACTAATTTAAAGATTAAGTAGAGTGCAAAGAAGTAAATACATACCAGGCATTCTTAAGGAATTATTCTCTCGGACATAAAAAAATAATCCCAGGTGCTAAAGAAATCCCAAAGCAACCTTGAAGTGGTGAAATCAGGTATCTATGGCCATGAGAAAAGACACATAATATGGCTTGTGCTTTGTCCGCTTTCTTCTCTTTCCACTCTCTATTTCCCATGAGGAACAGAACAGCTTTCAAAATTGGTTCCAATTTTGGTAAAAATTCCTTTTCACCAAAGTGTAATTACTTGACTTTTTGCCAGAAAATGACAGGGTTTGAACTGTTTGGGAGATTGCTTGCTTTCTTGTTAATTTTTCACCTTCCAGCTATACTTACTGTGGTCTAATGCAGATCCAAGTGCGAATTTTTGTATAGTGTGGACATGGCTAATATGCTCTTGAGGGTAACAGAATATCTACAAGCCAGTCTGTGTGATTTGACCTGTGACTAGGAAACACTCTGCAGCCCAGGAAGAGTGTGAAGAGTCCGGTTCTGAGGAGAAAGTAGCGACAGTGACAACCTCTGATGAACTGACTGCAACCCCCATTCCCTGTTCCACTGGAGGGGAAGGAGGTACAGAAAGTCAGGAGTAATGCTGAGCCCCGGAAGAAGGGAAAGGTGGAGTGCTTTTAAGATTTGGTTTTATGTCTTATTATCCTATTCTTATTTGTTTGGTAATTAATTTATTTCCCCAAGTCAGTTCTGTTTCGCCCATGATTGTGATTGGAATTGTTCTCTCCCTGTCCTTATCTTGTTCCATGAGTCCTTTATTATATCTCTCCACTTTCCAGTTGTGAATGATAGAATGACTTTAGTGCGCACAGGGTGTTCAGCCAGAGTCAACCCTCCCTCCCTTCCTTCCTTCCTTCCTTCCTTCCTTCCATCCTTCCTTCCTTCCTTCCCTTTTTCCTTCCCTTCTGATAACTTAATTTGACATCCTCTAGTTCTTATTGAGGGAGAAGTATTAATGTCCACTCATGTATATGATTTTGCTGCGTATCCCAAGGCTGAGACATCAAAATAATTGTAGACCAGTATAATTGCATTCCAGTCCTATATTGAAAGTAAATTCTGGGGATTATACTGAAGAAAATCATGAAGTATCTTAATGAAGGTCCAGAACTGTAAAGCAAACCTTTCCCTTAGAGCATCATTCCAGTTGTTTATTTTCTAAAGACATTTGCAAGAAGCTATTATATAGTTTCTTTAAAAATTTATTCAGAGGAAGAAGAACGTGAAAAGGATACCAGAATAAGGAGCTCTCAGAAAAAAAAAAAAAACCCAAAACCAACCTAGAAACATTTCAAGTCAAAGATTTTATGAGGGTTCTACAGCACCTGAGATATTTATACTGGTTGTTTTTAGCCCATGTATCTCAAGCTTCATTTCAGAAGGTCCTAGAAGAATTGATTCTACTAGAATACACAATTTAATGAAGCGCAACTCAAAAATCGTCAATCCATAGAAAATCTTCAAAATTTTATGCAATGTTCTAATAGAAGTATACTTTGAGAAATAAAATTAATAAGTAATGAAAAAAATAGGATCTCAAGATGAACCAAAAATTTTAACATCCTGGAGAAAAGATATGTTCTTCTGCTTTGGGATTATAGGATGACCTGGACCAAGGTTTATAGTGATTTTAATTTTTTTATTATTATTATTTAAAAAACATTTACTTGTCTGCATAGTTGACTTAATAGAACATAATTCTTGTAAAGAAAGAGAAAGTGAAATAGTCTTATGCATATAGTCACTGTATTCTATTCTGACTAGAACTTCCTACGTTTTGTCCTCTTTGGTACCCACTAATGACCAATAATATTGAAAAACCTAATATTTTGTCTTCAAGATAATGTTATGGAAATAGAATTTGAGATAAATTACTCACAAATATTAAAGCATTTTTTATTTTTCCCACGTCTATATAGTAGAGAAAAAATCCTGTATCTTTCTGATTTTGGTTTAATTAGGAAATTGTATTTTTATTTTCCTATACAACTTAAAATGCATAAGATTTATAGTCCCGAGAAACTAGGAAACTAAAAATCTGAAAGTTCAGATTTAGTAAGGAAATTTCATTGAGCTAACCCAGACTGTGATATTTATCTAATTAGATGCAGATATTTGCACTAAACAGTTTACGTCAATCTCCTTTAAATTACAGTAAAGAGAAATAATTTTTAGGATGCAATTCATGTTATCCTTATGTGGACATCATTATTTTATCAAGTTAATTCATTAATTAAAATTCTCCCTCTGCTTCACTCTTTGTAGAGGGAGGCAAGAATGCCTACTTCAGCCACAAATATCTACACTGGAGACCTTTAAGAAGGATGATTCCTCTAAGAGAGTCCTTCCAAGACTGATTAATTATGAAGTCATTACCCTTAACATATCCACTGTATGCCAATTAAATCTATTATTTCAAGGTTTATGGTAAACTCAAATGATCTATCGAATGTTCAGATTTAGTCTGAATGGCACTGCATTAATAAAAAGAGAAATATACTGTATCAGTAAACTTAAGTATAGGTCTACCATCAGATCACTAATGTATTTTGTCTTTTTTATTTTTTTGCAAAAAATCAGAAATTGTAAATCTGAACAGATTTTCTCTTGGTTGAAAAGTATAACAGATACTGGAAGCTGAATGTCTTAGCATAAATGTAGGGAACACTTGTTCAGGAAAGTATGTTCAGCATTCCTGTTTGAAATGTCATCAGCTCACTGTGATTTAGCCTACTCCTTATATTTATTGATGCATTATTCTTCCACCTCTTCTCCTCTAAACAAACTTGTAATTGCTATGTCTTCATTTTCATAATTTTGTATTTTTTTATGCAAAGGTCTGTTTTCATCTGGAATGGTCTGTTTTCTCAGACATTCATATATTCCTTCAAAAATTCACCTCAATATATAAGACTTCAGATTGATTAAAATTCATCACCTCAGCCTTTTCCATCAGCAAATTGCTTATGTAGTAATTCATGCTCATTTTGGAAACAAGTCGGGTCCCTGGCTGATATAATTTAGAGTTAAACTTTGAGGTACATTGATCAACACCATTTGAAGATTTAGTTAGTTATTTTTAACAGATGAATGACAAAAGTACATTCCAGCTTCTGAGGGCTTTTAAATGCCAAAAGAGGTGCACAGAACTTGCATTTTCTGTTGAACTATTTATTGTGAGTGTACTCTAATATCATCAACATCAGTCTTGTTATACAAGACTCAAGAAGATTCAATGTAAGCAAGCTGTAAATAAAATAAATCTCTTGACAAAGTGAAGGTTCTTTCTCTAGTTTTCCCCTGTCAGCGCTTTCAGAATAGAACATAAATGAATTAATATTAAAAAGTGCTTTCAGAAGATGATTCCATATGTAAGAAAGCGGTTTTTATCAATTGCTTCTGAGATTTATTTGACTGGTCTTTAGATAACTGAGGTTTTTATTTCTTGTTCTAATACAATGTATAAACAACATGAGCATGAGTGCAGCTGCCAAGGAATATGTTTTCACAAGAGCTATGCACATAAGGCATAGTGTCTTTTTGTTAAAATCTGAAGAAGAAGAATTCTAGAAACTTTGATGTCCACTGTATCATGTTTAATATGCAGTTATGTTCTGTATGAACTTCAGTACCCATGAAATTCTGTACTGTGAGAACTACAGCTCTGCTTCATTAAAGTCTCTTAAGCATCATGTACTTTTTAAAGCATTCATGAATAAATGAACTCTATGGCTGCTAAGCTGAAATTGTGCTAAATAGCACTTTCTTCTCTCCAGTCTTCTTTGCAAAGTACAAAATCCTCACATGGGTTATGTTAGTCTTTTGGGAAAAAGCAAAATTGACAGCACAGCAGGCTGTGCTGATGACCTAATTCAACATCTCTTTCAAGGAATTACTTTTTCAGTACCATTGTTAGAGGATTTCTATAAAAGTAGTATTCCTTCCAGAATTATCCTTTGAACAAAATACGAACCAGTGACCTCTCTGGCACTAATATGCGTAACGTACTGTATTATCTCTGTGAAGATAATTCTCAGCCATGCATTATATTAAATTTGAATGTGTTCATTCACACTGAATGATCTGCTGAGACTTTCTTCTATCTGCAATAGCCCAGGAACTTTCATGTGTTTCTGTAACCAATCCTAGGTGACAATAATAGATCTTGAAGAAATAATAACATATACAGGACAGCAGAAATGAAGACATATTTCTTTTTCATTGTGATAATACAACTGAATAATAACTGGCTTTTATGCGAAAACATATTAAGTTACTTAAAAAGACTGCTTTCTTTGGTTAATCCCTACTTTTTCTTTATATACTTAAAGGGTTAATATTGTACAAACACTTTTGTTGTAGTGGAGTTTCAGCTGATAGTTAGGGAATATTGTAAGGATGAGGGGGAAAAAAAAGTTGCAAAAAAAAGATGACCTGCACATTATTCTAGTCTTTGTATTCTTTCAGATAGGTAAGTACTGAATACTGCCATAAAGATCTAGAAGTTCTAGGCTAGTGCTAGTTAAAGTGAATATTTAAACACAGAGAGGAAGCATAGAAATGAACTGATGTTCAGCTCTTGAACAATGGACAAGCAGACTGGCACAATTAAAATAACTCTTAACCCTAAGAACAGATGTATTTATTTCTGCTTTATTATTAAACATGCAATAAATAACTTTACAAACCTACTCCCTGGTATAACAACAGCAGAAATATTCATATTTTTTTTTTTACTAAGCATCTAGATTTAAAAGGATTTCTACATTGTTTGCCAAATAATGTCCAGCATATTTCTAATTTGATTCTCAAGTGTGAACAAAAGCAAAATACCAGGAAAAGCATAAAAAATTTATTGAGTTGAAACATATAACCAAAACTGAGTATGAATAATGATTATATAAGGATTAGAAAACAGAGATTAGATACTAATTAGGAATTTTTGCAGCTGTTTAGAATAATTGCCTTTTTTATTGTAATACTCTTGCTTAGAAAGACCCAAAATGAAAGTCTGAACAGAAGCAACCAGAGAAAGTGTTCTGGAACACAGGACTGCATCCTGCAGTCCAATGTCCTTACATTTCAGAGGAATTTAGGTGAACGTATCAATTGTCTGCTGTGAGTCACATTAGTAACTCTGTCTCCCTACAGCATATCCCCAAGCATAATAATTTATTTTAGTATTTTATTTGGTGTCCAGACAAGGTAATTGATTCTCTACAGTCATTTGAACTCAACTCAAACTAACACAAACTTGTTTTCTTGTAGTATAAAACTTTTCAGCCTTCCCTGTGGATCTTGTGAGTGTTTTCCTAGAATTCTTGAGCCAGTTCTGCACCAGAATTCATCTAACTCATGCTTCAGTCAGAAGTTTCCTGCCTAGCCATTTCAGTGTAAGTGAAAGAAGTAATAGTTTTTGTGGCATATTAATTGAGACATTAAATGGAAGGCAAGGTCAGATTTTTATTTTTATTCGAATAACCTAATGCTTGATGCACTTTGTTCAACTTCTTTACCTCAAAAGATTCCAGTGATTAATTTTACTGAAATTTTTTTTTCACATAGCAGGTATTGTTAGCTAAGCTTATAAAAGTCTATATAATGAAGTTTAAACTATGGCACTTGAACTTCATTTTTAAGATGAAGAGTTCATGTAAAACTTTAAAAAACCCCGCCTTATATTGGAAATCAGCTGTCAGGTTTCAAGTCTTTTAAAAAAGTTTTATTTAACCTTAGCTTTCTAGCATAATGCAGCTTGAGATGGTAATCCTATATACTACCTTTCCTTTGGGATACAGCTACTTTCTAAACTGGAAATTACAGACCATGTTGGCAGCTAGTTGGATCTGATATTCTTCTACATTATTGGAGAGGATAAAGAAAGTAGGTCACCCGTAGTAGTTTACAGTAACAAAGCACGGGAAAGAAAGCCTTGATTGTCTGAGTGTCTCAGCAGGAACACTTCATCCTGTTATCTTGCAGGAGGGCCAGGTTTGAGTATTCCCTCTATTGGCTGACAAACAGAACTACCTTATCATCAAGCTCAGCTGTCAGCAGCTCTGCTCAATTTAAAGGAGGAGAGCGAGATGGTAAGAAAATAGGAAAGCAAAGTAGGATCTTCGAAAAAAAATCTGTTTTCTACTGTATTTCAGAGGGCAAAGAAGAAATTTTAATACTTCTGAAATTTGTCATATTACAATGCCACATTTTCTGCAATAATTGAAACAATTGTTTTAATTATTATATTTTATTATTCAAAACATATGAAAATATATCTTCAAATTAATGCTGTACAAAGATGTCACATTTTAAATGTATTATCTATTTACACATTGCAGAATTTCTATTTGTAGAATAGATTGCAACATGGAAGAAAGTTGAGAGATGGAAGTGTAACACCATGCTCCTTTATCAGTCTGGCCTGTAATGCGCGAGAAATTGGTAGCAATGTATCTGACAAACACAATTTGCTTTACAAACAGAAGCTTAGTGAAGATTTAGCATGCTGTTTAGACACAGCCCAAAGGAAGAAGTGTTGTAGGACTTCACTGGTCTGGGTCAGTGTCCTACAGGTCTCTGCCCAAAGGGAAAGATTATTTTCCAGAGTCTCAAAGTGTACAGCTAGTTGGTAAACAGAGAGGTCAGATCATAGTCATCTTTTTCTTTCCTCATATGTCTATTTGCATTCAAGAGTAGGAAGCACAGTATAGTAAGGACATATATGGGTACTTGAGGCTGAATTCAGCTCTCTAAATATAAGCATCTGTAAACACTTAATACAGCCTTGGGTGTTCTACATGAGTCACAGTTGCTTCTCCCTAAAAGAAGGAGATCCCTGTAAATCATAGAGTCATAGAATCATTAAGATTGGAAAAACCCTCCAAGATCACTGTCCAATCCTTGACCAAACAGCACCATGCCACCTTGATACCATAGCACTAAGTGCCACTTCCAGTCATTTCTTCGACATTTCCACAGGTAGTGGCTCCACCTCTTCTCTGGGCAGCTCATTCCAATGCTTAACCACATTTTGAGTGAAGAAATTCTTCATAGTGCCCAACCTCCCTTGGTGCATCTTGAGGCCATTTCCTCTTGTCCTGTTGATAGTTGCCTGGGAGAAGAGGCCAACAGTATTTGAACATCTTCAGTCATTTGTGTCAAACTACTTTAAGACTGCCATTCTTCCCCACATTCTCTTTCTCCTGTATCTATCTCTTTCTAAAAGGTTTACAAAATGCCATTGATTTATAGATTACTGACTACTTAGTGAACTTTTTGCATTATTACTCCCTTAGAATCTTGTCTCATGATCCTTTAAAAGGAAGCAAAATGAATGTACGTGATCATCTAGTCTTACTGGCTGTCTGAGGAGACAATTATTAGACTCACAGAAACCTACAGGGTCTTCTGTTGTGTCATCAAGTAGATATTGCTAAGGTGTCTTTTGTTCCCCAAATTTGTAGGTACATCTAAAACAGTAAAAGAAGTCATGATCAGAAACCTTCCTCTGTACTGTTTAGTTTACCATTATACTTGTTGAATGCAATTAAATCTAAATATAAGGTCAACTTATTTTCCTCAATCCTTGCTTTTGAATCTCTGTGATAATTTTAGAAGTGTGATTGTTGTCACGGCAGAAAGGTGTATTATTATTACTTTCTGGATGAAATGGCACAGTGTCTGTTACTGAAACATATAATATATTTTTATCATTAAGTGAAAAAGCACAAAATAGTACCAGCACATGTTGTTTAATGGCCAGACCTCTTTCTTGGAGAAAATTATTTGTTCTCTTGTCACCCCCATGTGTCATTCTCCACATTTCATCCTCAATTTTTTTAGTTGTGGCATCCCTACTGACTTCAGGTGTAATGAAAAACTTTAAACAAAATAAATATAGCAAATATTTGTATTTTTAAAATAATTTTGAATGACTAAACTGATGAAAAATTTGACTGTGCGATTTCAGATTTAGACTACAATGGTCTTTGACCTGAAATTGCTTTCATATATACGTGTGTATATATTTATATATATATATGCACACACTGTTACAACAGAATCACACTAAGAATTGCTGGTTTATACCCGAAAGCCATACAGTAAATGAGGGCAAGGCATAGGAACTCATAATCCCAGCATTTTAGACCACTCATGACTTTATTCTTTTCAATTCTAGGATTATGTCTGGGTGGCCTATCTCAGGAATGGCTGTCTAAGTTGCTTATATACCTATTATATATGGACAAAGTGAAGCACAGAAATGGGCTGTCTAAAACAATGTCATCTAACTTTACAGTATCCTTAAAAGTCTCAGTCAAGTTAAAGGCAGCTGTGAAAATATTTTGGATTTTAGAGACAAGTACTCTACCTTTCAGCTCAGACTGTTTTGGGGTTGTTTGAAAGTATGTGAGCAAAGACTACATGTTATCCATTGATCTTATAGCGAATTAAAAGGTGCCAGGTATATAATTATATATTTTGTTTCTCTCTCCATTTACTCCTTCTTTGTAATGACTTATAGACAAAATCACTACTTATAGAACATAAAATGAATAATATTCCATGTAGAATTACAGTTTAGTCCTTGAGCTGAAACTGTTGTTGGCAGTACCAAAATGTTCAAAACATCCAAGGAGAAGTAAAACCAGAAAGCAAACAGTCTTTACAAAACAATCCCTCAAAATAAATAAAACCCATATTACTGAGATTCCAAATTATTGTTGTCTACATTGTGATTATTTAATAAACTAGATTGATTTTAGAAGTGATAAAATTTAGAAGGGATTATTTAGTAGCAAATGATACCTTCAGATGTTTATGAGAAATTATATATTGTGGAGTGGGCTATATTTTGCCAAAAAAAAAAAAAAGAAAAAAAAATCTAGCATCCTCTTTATGGGCTCTGTCTAAACCATAAAGTGATTTTTTTTTTATTTTTAACTCTTCAGAATGGACCTAAACAGTATGGTACAATAGAGGTAATTTCTGTATTTTTGTTGAGAGATGTGGTCCCATGCAGGATTTTTACTCTGCATGTGCAAGAGGGCAAAAATATTTTGTTGAATCTTGTGAAATTTATAAGACTTTTTATGACCAGAGAAGCTGTTTCTCATCTTCACCACACTCTGTTGCCTGTATCACAGAGATTTAAAAATCTTTCCAAGTCTCTTCCTATTCAATGCAGTTCAATTTCCAAACTCTTATGTATCCGAAAACATTATTCTGAAAAAAAAATCCTCCTACTGATTTAAGGAGAAGCCTGTTTTAAATACTCACATCTAACATTTATGGAATTGGTTTTGGTACCCATGAAGAAGGTGTAATGTAATCACAATCTTTGTATATGTGCTCATCATGCAAATTTTCACTAAAGAAGCATCTGTAACAACAAGTTTGAATTTCTGCAGTGCTCAGAGGCTGTGTTTTCTAGTATACAATTGATTTGATAGGATCACACCCACACACCCCCCTTCTCAGTTCCATACTTTTACCATAATACTTTCTAATCATATGGTGAAGCTGCCTCACTGTTAAGATTAATATTTTCTGGTTCAGAGAATTTCTATTCTTTGTACTCTTACTTTTTTATTAGTTTCATATTATACATCAGAATTACTCAGTCATATGGTGACCATAACTCCTGGAAATGATGTGGTGTTCTCCAGATGAAGATTATCTGTCTTTGAGGTTAGCCTAAATTTCTGTATATTCTGTCATTATAAGGCTTTTGCATATTCTAAAACATGTCTGAACATTTTCTTCCTTCTTTTAAAACTGAGGGATGGTTTGAGGGAAGTTGTGATAAAACTGGTATTTTTTGACAACCCTTTTTCCTTGGATACTCAGTGATTTGTAGGTAATACTTACCATATCTTTATAAACACTTTTTGCATGTACTTATGACTGAGTAAATTTAGCCTGAAAGCCAAGGCATGGTGATATCTGATTTCCATCTCAAAAGGCTGGACTAATGTAGTAAATGCTATCTGAATATAAACATTAAAACCACCTAGGAGTAAATGGAATCAACAACCCACCTCCATGCTCCCCCAAAAAAACCCGTAAACCACCCCCCAAAACCCCACTGCAATAAAAATGAAGATCACATTGTTTTATGTTCAAAGACCTAATATATCTATTTTCAACCCCAGAAGAAATTTCCTTCCTTTAACACACACAAAATTGCCTACGTAGGACACACATATATGCTCCTATGTAGGGCAATTTACTGTTAGATCCTAAAAGCACTCAGGATCCCTGCAGTGATTTTTGAAGATGGGCCCCAAACTCTTCTGGATATGTTTCAAACATGTTGCTGGTTATCTACGTTACAAGCTGCAATCATTTATCTTTTAAAATGGGTAACCCAGATCCAGTTGTTTCTACGTGTCATACCAACAGCTGATGGGATCTTATAAAGAGGTTACTGATGTTTTAATGCCTATCCCTCAAAGCAGAGTACAAACCCAACATTTAGTACTTTTAGTGTTGGAGGAGGCTTTACAGTCTGAAATGGTCAAAAAATTGTCTAAAGTTAGACACTAGAAGACATAGGCTGCAGAAAATGCCTGAATCCCCATCTCTTTGCATAGCTCTAGCCCCTCAATTAGATTAGCAAGGCTATATCTTCACCTAAGATGGAGAACACAGAATACTCTTCAAATTTCCATAATTTTTTTCTTTCAAGGAACCAATTACAAGATATTACTCCCTATCTTTCATGTAATAGCCCAGAAACCAGAAACGTTGACAAAAACTTGACATCAGGATTTCAGAATGCCTAAAACACATCTTCATTACGAATTATAACAGGCACCTGTCTGATGAGTGTGTTAATGCTCATACTAAAAGAAGTTTCATTCTGAGCTTAAAAAATTGTTTTGTTTGCTTCTTTGTTTGAGTTTATGTTGGGGGATTTTTGTGATGGTTTAAGAAGTTTATGGGAGTTGTACTGGCAACATCACTGAAAGCATACATTACATACCTATAAGCTTTATAACTAGGGGAAGGATTGTTGAAAGGTATTTTTAAAATCCTTTTTATATTCCTGCTTGTGTGAGAAGTGTCATTACTTTATGACTGATAATACTTATGACCTGACTTCCTTAGTGAGAAATAGGAGTACAGAACAGTAAAACACTTGCCAAAATGCAACTTTATTTTCTGCTTTCCTGTGGTTTTAGAACCATATTTTGAACCACTTTCATAATTTCACACACATGAAGAGACATCCATCTCACCGAACATTAACTATTTTGCTGGCATTTGCTCTGACCTGTTTGGCCTGACTTCTTTTATAAGTGATAGAAAAATAAAGGACTTCTTGAACTTAATTCATCCAAAATATTTCACAGATTTGTGTTAAGATGAGATGAATCACTCAGCTATACACATTTACATATATGCCACCCTTGTTTACTCATGTTGTGAGGTCTCCTAAGTATTTACTCTTTTTTATGCATGCCAGAATCTTGGGGGTGTTAACTCTTTGCAGCTTAAGACAGAGCAGTTAAAACAGAAAACAGATTTCTGTATCTTTTTACAATAACCTCACAAGGGCTTTAAATGGATGTCCAGCAGTCCTGGCATCATCTAGTCTAACTCTTTCCACTGCTGAAATGATAGGTGTCTAAAAGGTGTCTATGACAGCATTGGTGATGTTAGAAAGAAATTATAGTACAGGACTTTTTCTGGTAAATTAAATTACTTGCTTTAAAATACATTATTGCCACTAAAATTGTTTTGCTGAACTGCTGACAAGTTCAACAGCTTCCTCTATGAATTCAAGCAAACTTATAGCTGTCACTGTGATCATGAAGTTGACTGCTACTTGAGGCTTTTGCTTCCTGCAATCAGTCTTAACATATCACCCAGTTTTATAGGGGAAAGGTGAGAATAGGCAGTATATGATCAGGGCAGTAAATAAATGCAATATTTCTTGGTCCCAGAGGCTTGGATGTTAGAGTTCTTGAGCAGTCAATTGATGGGAAAATAAATTAAATTTTAGAAATGGCAGAAGTCTTCAACTGCTGGCTATTGTCACCTAGGACTACCAAGACTTAAACACAGACAGAGCTCTCAACCATTGCTCATTTATTCTGCTATAGATCTGTCTTCTCATTTTCATTTTTAATTTAAGATCTTTTGTGCTCAGAGGCATATAAATACACTGCAAGTTATGATTAGCAAATTACCTTTTATTTTTATTCATGACATTTGCTTGCTGGGGTTAAGAAACACATTTGATGTAACTATGAGTTGCAGTAAATAAGCCCTTGGCATATTCTTCAGTGTCTCCAAATAGGAGCTAACATGCAGCTACTGAGTTTGTGACTCCTTCCTTTTATTTTAACATAGTAATTGCTATTTCAGACTATGTGAGAACTTCCACAGCAAAAATGGCAACTCCAAAGTGGAAAAAGGTTTTCTTCTGCAAGCAATTGTACTGACTTCTGGTGACAGGGGAATACCCAAATGGACTTGGATGTCACTCAAAGAATTTGTTTAAAAATAAGAGGTAATATCAAGACATATCTTACTTGGCAAAACACTGGATAGCAATATTCAAGATAATGGCAAAAAGTGAGTTTATTTGTGAAGGCTCTATTTGTCCAGCAATAACAATTTGTTCCTTCTTGTCTTTAACAGTACTGCTAACACTTCATTTATCGTGCCTACTATTTATTATATTTCTAGAGAGAAATTTATATTTGCTGATTATTGATTACAAAATCTGCTGGTTTTTTGTATCACCAGAAGCTTACCTAGTCTGTTTCCTGGAGCATGGTTACTGATTGAAGTACCCTTATTTACCCTGTGCTTCTACAGTCCCTTGTAAATACAAACAAAAGCACTTTTATGTGAAAAATATTTTTCTACAGTGATACTCTGAGTTCATTCTGTTATTCCACTCTTTCCTGGGCATTTGCTGCTGGCCACTGCCAGAGGTAGACCTTGGTGGAATTTGATCAGTTCTTATTTGTGGACCAGATTCCTGAAATGTCACTTCTAGAGAAGGATCTTCCATCAGGGCACAAGAAAAGGGCAAACATCAGTTCCATCACTTTTTCATCCTCCACGTTATGACCAACAATAGCCTCTGTGAGGAATCAATATCTAAAGGAATGAACAATCATTCACAGAATAGTTCTCAATGTTTCTGACCTAGTTTTTGAGTATCCTGTTCCTTTTAAAAGAAACACAGAGCCTGCCAGATGGTAAAATAAAATAAAAAACACTGACAACAATAAATCCAGCACAAACTAATTATATCTGCATCAATTTTAAAATCAGGTCATCTACCAAAATTGCAAAGGTATGCTCAGCAGCTTGTATCACCATTTACAGATTCTTGCTACGCTGAAACTAAAACTGAAAAAACTGAACACAGAAAGCAGCAAAGAAACCAGCACAAAAGTTAATGAAAACAACAGCATGGTAAGAAATTACAGTTAAAACTGAGGACAGATTTCAGTCCCTGTTGGAAGTGGAAAGAGGTGAGACATAGTGTGGACTTCAAGAGAAAGCAGCATGAAGGACCAGGCATAAATACATCAGCATCATTTGTCTGAAGCATTCTGACTGTTGCAACAGGAGAGTTCTGATTGGAAGAGAGGGTCCCGTGGAGGTGGGGGAGTGCTGTTCTGAGCCAAATTCCTTTCTACTTGCGAGGCTCTCAAGTTAACCTTGAGACTCATGCTCAGTGCATCTGCATCAAGGGAAGGGTCGAGCCCCAGGTACCTCTATAAAAGGGGCTTCAGGACCACCACAGACTCCCAGTTTCCCCCGACTCACTTCCTGGAGGGCTCTGAATGGTTGTGCATGTGTGAACATATGGCACAAATGGTACAAAAAATCTATTTTACACAAGAGACATATACCAGGTAAACAAGGTAAACTGTAAACTGATCGGTCCTTCTCTCTCTCTCTTCCTTTCATTGAGTCCAGATCCAGACCATCCATGGCAGCAAGAAGGACATGGGATCTAAGGACTGGTCTTTTTCCTCTTTTCTCTCTTTTGTTTTTCTTTTTCTTATTCTCTTCTCTCTAGTTTTATCCACTCAAGTGCAGCAATCATATTCTACTCCTTACTTCATATCTGAAGTCTCTGCTGAGAGTTGGGAGCTTAGTAAAGCTTGTTGTAAAAGTTTAGAGCTTGTTTGCCAACACTTTTGACACTAAATAGGAGGCTAGTTCCTGGAGTTAAGATGATTTTACAATGAAGCGTAGGAGTTCCCCGTTACATGGACTGATGCCTTTGCTCAGCCTGGCAATTACTTGTAATGAAGATCACACCTGCTTCTGGGTTATGACAGAGGGTGATTGCCAACTTGTAGTGTAAGATAATCTGCATCTTTCACAGTTAGATACTGACAAAGAATCATAAAAACTCAGAACCATACAACAGCTTGTGTTGAATGGGACTTTAAAGATCATGTAATTCTAATGATCCTTCCACAGTCAGGGACACCTCCCACCAGACCAGGTTGCTCAGAGCTCCTTCTAACCTGACCCTGAACACTTCCAGGGATGGAACATCTACGGCTTCTCTGGGGAACCTGTTGCATTGTCTCACCACTCTCATAGGGATGAACTTTCTCTTAACAACTAATCTAAACTTACCCTTTCTCAGTTTAAAACCATTACCTTTTGTCCTGTCACTAGATGCATTTGAAAAAAGTCCCTATCCATCTTTCTTGTAGGACTTGGAATGCTGCAGTAAGGTCTCCTCAGAGTCTTCTCCAGGCTGAGTAAGCCCAACTCTCTCAGCCTGTCTTCACAGGACATATATTCTGGCCCTCTGATCATCTTTGTGTCCCTCCTGTGGATTTGCTCCAACAGGCACAGGTCCTTCTTCTGTTGGGAACCCCAGAGCTGGATGCACAACTCCAGGGGAGTGCTCAGAAAGTGGAAGTAGAGGGGCAGAAACATGTCCCTTTTCCTGATGGCCATCCTTCAATGCATTCCAGGATACAGTTGGCTTTCTGGGCTGCAAATTCACATTGCCAGATCATATTGAGCTTCTTGTCAAAGACCACCTCTTTCTCCTCAAGGCTGCTCTCACTCCATACTCTGATCATCCTGCATTTGTGCTTGGGATTGCCTTGACCTATGTGCAGCACCTTGTACACTTGCCCTATTGAACTTCATGAGGTTTTCACAGGACCATCTCTCAAGTCAAGGTCCCACTTGACAGAAAATGTGAACTAGAAAAATCTCACATTAACAAGGAAGCCTTAAAGGTATCTAAAAGCCAATCTTCAGTCAAGATGCTTAAAAACAACAAGGTGACTGGAAGCAGTCAAATGATAATGAACATGCTGACAGCATCTTCTGCTTTTTGACACTAACAGGTGATACAAGAAAAATGGGTAGAATAACAAGCTTGGACACAGGGATCTGTGACCCTCTAATTCAGCAAATATGATACTGTCCATGCTACAGGCCACAGTCCATAATAACTCTGTGAGGCCTTGGGACTAATCCTGGGTATGTGTTCTGTGTCTGGTCCTACTTTGGTCTTGGTTAGAATTTTGTTTCAGTTTGTTTGGGTGCAACAACAATTGCCTAAACCTCGTGATTATTACTGAACTTCAGTACAGTTTTGTTTTGCGAAGTCCCATTGCAGCAATGTTTTTAATATAGTGAAATATTACTATAAATAACATATAAAAGCCACTTACTCTGTGTAAAATAAATGCTCTGCAGCCCTAAAATTAAAAAGCAATTTACAGAAGTACAAAATTGTGATGACAGTTCCAGAACTATAAACAAACCACTAATAACCATTTATTTGTTATAAAAGAAATATAACGTTGGAAGCTGGGCAAAGCCCTTTTTTTTCAGCTGTAACAGGGAACAAGTACCCAAAGAACAAGTATCCAAAGTCAATAAACCCAACACGTATAGTAAATAAAGATAAAATGGGGAATTGTGGAGCAATAGAGAAAGATCAAGGTATAGGCAGTGTTACAAAATGTATGGAAATAACCCCAAGTGAACCTATGGACGTGAAGCACTTCCCCATAACATCATATTCTCATGGGAAAGGGCTCATAAAGCTGACAACTTGGTGTAACACACCCTCACAGCCCCTGAGGGCATCAGGCTTAGGAATCACACAGGCAGTGTGTGAGCATAACAACATCAGAAAGAAAGGAGTAGATGCATGAAATGTGAGCACAGCAATTCTAGTCAAATCGTTCATCAGAGAGGTTTTTTGTCTGTCTTTGGCTGGTTTTGGATTTGCAGTTTGGTTTATGTTTTCAATTTTATTTGTTTATCTTTTCTCTAATAATTAGATCTGGATTACAGATAATTAAACTCTCGAGATTAAAATCAGATTGACCATTAAGTCTTGGCTTTAAGTATACGGTGTATATATTTTGTTCTCATAAATTGTATAAGTTGCAGTGCAATAAATTGGTGGAGAATGCATGCAGGCAAAGATGTAATTCAGATGCAATAAGTCAAAACAAAAACCACAATAGGATCAGATGGGAAATCTCAAAATTACCTAGGCTTCCCTGATTATATTATACTACAAACCTAAACCTTTGAAAATGTTCCTTCAGTAGTGGAGACAGTAATTCTGATAAACATATTAAAGCATTTGCACAATGTGGAAAGGCTTTAGTGAGGAAAAAAAGCAATCTAGAACATCTCTTATAGGAGAGAGAATTGAAACAGGTCAGCTGCATCATTAGTAATGATTGAAGAGTTAGTTCATGTCTAAAAGAAAGGGGAAGTATGTTTGGAGTAATGGACTTTGCCCTCACAAGTAGCCATTGCATGTGATGGAGTCCTGCTTTCCTGGAGATGGTTGAACACTTGCCTGGGAAATCGTGAATTAATTCCTTATTTTATCTTTTGCTTTACTTATTAAACTGTCCTTCTCTCAATGCGTGAGTTTTCCAGTGACAGATACATCCCATTCATCACCACAGGGAGATGAAAAGTAAATATTACACTGCACTGAAATCTACATAGATCATACATATTCAACTTCTAACTTTTAAGAACACCATTAACACACGTTAGCCTTGAACAGTTCACCTTTAAGACCCCCCAGTAAACAAACAAAGGAACAAACCCCCCAAACATTAATTACACCTATTTTTATTAGGACTGCTTTTTGTTATCATTCTCGATAACACTAGGTACTGTGAAAAAAACTGGAATTGTGTCAAACTTCAAGAAAATTCATGTATCAGAAGGGCAAAAATCCTTCATGAGAACTAAGCTCTTTGAGCTACTGGCACATTTTCTTCATGCTTATCTCTAAGAATTTAAAGCATTATAGTATCATGTTCAGAAGGAAGTTTGTAAGAAATTTAGATGTTATTTAAGTAGAAAGAGTCAATAAACCCCTCCTCTCTTGATAATACAAGCACCTTTTGTACAGTGCACCTGGTCTCGTGAACTGTTTGCCACTGAGGAATCCAAATAATTTTTGTTAGGCAAATATTTGCAAAGTGAATATGAATAGCATTAGCCTCAACTGACTTCACAAAAATAGTACATTGTACTTACTGAGATTGTATTTGCTAACTTACCCCTTTTCAATTGTGACTAAGGCTTAGAAGGAACATTTATGTTTAAGTGTTGAAAGCAGAGAATGGAACCTAAAGTCCATCTCCAGGTTCTTTACTTCTATTGACCATGGAAACAACAGGTGCTTCAAAAAGTCTCCTCACTGAAGAACCACTGAGACTGTGACTAGACCACACCACTTTATCTCTAAACCAAAAAACACAGACTAGAGCTAACTGACTCTAGCTCAGGTCAGTCTAATTCCTTCTCTTAGTTTCCTAACACAGGATGGCCTTATCCATATCAACTATTGAGAAGAATCCTTGGCTTGTGTTTTATTCCTGACACCACAGTGTTGTCGGAGAAAGTGTACACAGGGCAAGAGTATACAAACAAGTATGTTAAATTTAAGGAGTGTGGAAAATTTATTTTATGCTTAAGCCTAGTTGGCCAACTCTCACTTTTCAACTTAGACAAGTTGGGAAGCTGGAATCAGTTCCAGAAACTGAATCAACTACTTTTACTTTTATTTAACTGTGTCCCAGTCACAGCTGTCTCATACCATTCGAGATGCCTAAGGGTACAGTGGCTGTCATCCCAGTGCCACACTGAGAATCTCCAATAGGCTCCATGCCAGATCTGCAGCAATCATATCTGTTAGATGTCTCAACTACCTCCATGCTTAGGTAGATGAATCGAGACTCTGATCTCCGCTGCCTGTGGTGGGAATTTAAATATCTAACTTATGCACAGACTGTAGCATATAGGTATTTACATACAGTCTAAACACAAACTGCATTATGACTGTACTTTTAATTTCTTTTCAGAAAAATCTTTAAAATCCATCTCTCTTATGAAGATATCTCTTCTCCTCCTATCATATACTAACCTTAATATTGTTGTAGTCTGTCAGTCATTTAGAATGTACAGTGCTGACAGAATTTCTTGTTTATGTGCATTGTGATATAGACTTTAATGACCTGTTTATGCCTCTCATTTGCTATCTATTTGGAGTTTAGATCGTGTTTTATTGATCAACTATGACTGTAGATTGTTATTCTACTCATTGTTCAATTTGAAATCTCACAATTTATTCAACTCACATTGTGTGAACACTGCTGTGAACAGAGAATTATGGACTAATGCACCACCAAAACAGTTTTTACAGGCATCAACTACTTTATATTCACAACAGTGTTATAAGAAAATTAATGCCATCCCATTTCTACAAAGGAAGAATTGAAGGACCAATATTTAAGGTCAAGCTATCTGCCAGTTTAGAATAGCAAATTAAAATTACATGCTCTGGTGGTGTATGGAGCACACAGCAATAGATATTAACTCCGTGTAACACCTCATTCCTTCAAATCTTAATTTTCATTG
The DNA here is from genome assembly GCA_013397815.1 of Aleadryas rufinucha. NCBI lineage: Eukaryota > Metazoa > Chordata > Aves > Passeriformes > Aleadryas > Aleadryas rufinucha. The sequence goes on from VZTH01018236.1 coordinate 33,550, forward strand.
ATTTTTCAGTTACAGCTATAAGTATTCAGCAATAACGTAGCTCATACCAATGAGGCAACTAATGGATATAGGAAATAAGAAACATCATGATTAACAGGTCTTCAAATCACTTTAAAATAAATTAATATATATAAAATAGCAAATAAAGCACAAGCACAAAGAACCTTACCATAGAGAGAGGTGGAATTTAGCTATTAAAATCTTCATAACATCTCAGGCCACCCAGTGTACAAGACTTTGCAATTTTCTAAGAACCTAATAATGACAGGGAACTCAAAGGTGAGACTTAACAGTCTCAGAATTTCCTAAGGGTAAACACTTTGTTTATTCATGGAAAAGTTAGAGTTGTAGTGTCTTGTTTAGTTAGTTTTGGTTTGTTTTGTTTTTCAAAGATTAGAGAATTCAAGATTAATTCTCTATTTCAACATTAGAGAATTTTCTGAGGTGTGTAAACCTGGAATCTAAGTCCTTTTTCTGGGTCCACAGTTCTTAATTTTTTGAACAGTGTCCTAGTTATCCTGTCTATGATTTTGAATAGAATTTGGAGGTACCTCCTGAAGTACAGCAGCGGAGACACTTCCCCCATAACAGGGAGTTTCTGAGGGTGCATGAGTTTATCTCCATTTACATTTTACTTGCACATCACCTCATGCAGATTTCACAACTCTACCTTTGTACTAGAAATCCCCTATTTTGTATCTCAGGTGCCACTCTTTCTAACGTGCATGCATGCAAAGAGAAGTTGAATATAAAATTAAATAATTAATATGATTATGATACATCAGATGTCATTAATAAAAGAGCAGAAATAGAGAGATGATACAGAAATAAAAGGTCCAGTGGCATAATTTAAGTATTTTAAGGATTGATTTACATGTGCACTCATAAAACTTACATATTTTACCAGCTGAATGTGGTATAAAGTGAACTGTGAAAAAGGAAAGCAAGGTCCATCCTTTCATATAGTTCCTGAAGACTCACCAAATCAAGAATAGTCATAATTTATTTGTTGTCTTTAAAGGTTTAGATATGAGGGGTCCCCTAACTATATAAATTTTGATTGATTAATTGCCATGTCAGTAAAGGGATGAAGCAGAATAGGAAGATTTTTGAAACAAAAAGGTAAATAAATAAATTGATTAGAAATTGGATATTCCTTTCCACATAGCTTCACCAAGGCTGCTGTACAGCAAGCCTCCTGTTCTGCCACTGATACATCTGACAGACTTACTAATTAAATAGAGGTGACTGAGCATGATTGAACACTGGGATTTAGTTCCAGAAGTGACACATACCTTTGTCCTTAATAAGACACTGATTTTGCATTTTTTAGAAATAAAGTTGTCTTTCTTTCACTTGATTGATAAAGCATAACAAGGGGTGATACCCAAGCTGATTTTCAAAATGCTGGAGGCTGATCTGCTCCCCTGTGTGATTAATATGAACTCCTTTGTAACAAGGTGATAGACAAGAAAGTATTTAATCATGAAGATGACATGGAAGTGCTTTAAAATTAATTTTATTAATGTTCATTATGGTTTATATTCCTTATAATTTATTTTAAGTCATGAAAAGAAGGGGCTATTAAATCTGCAGGTAACATAGAGAAACACAGATAGGTTTGGCACTAAAGTAAACAATACCCATCAGTTAATTAGGGCTTTTGGAGGTATCAGGAACTTTTATACATTGAAGCACTATGACTAGACTTCTGGAGGATAAAAACAGGAAATTAAAAAATATTACCAAAAAGTATGATGGTTTTATTTATATTCCTAAGGCCTTAAAGGGCAGTATTATCACTTTCATTTCAGGTAGTCACTGAGATTTTTCTGCATATAGCACATCTATGAATTTTTAAACAGAAAATCAAATTTCTACATAATGAGAAAGTGAGCATTGAAAAATCATGACTTTAGGCAAAGGAACTTTGTATTGTACCTTAACAGCATAAATGTGCATAATCCTTTACCAGAACAGTTAACTAGAGTGTAGAGTCCTTTAAAAAATATTTTAATGTCACCCTAAATAGAGGTAGTGCTTTCTGACTCATCACATGACTGCATTCAGAAATTAATTTCTTAATGTTTATAACTCATTCTGAGGATGAAAACCCAAATAAATTAATCATATTGTCATGTGTAAGCTGTAGCTGCATACATATGCATTTTTTCAACATTCTTCTATCCTCAGGTCCTAACTGAGCCTTTCCCTATGGCTTCTAAACTCTGATCTCCTAAATTGGATGTTAGCATTAACAAATCATATCAATATAATGACAGTATAGAAGCAAATTATACAGGTTGGATAGTCTAATAACCAAGCTCCTTTTATTAAAATAGTGAAATTTTAAATATTAATATATGACATTAAAATTAAAACAACTGTGGCATTATTCTGGTAATTATTATTTCTTTAAATTAGTTCAGAATACATATAAATATTTAGTTTCAGAATTTCTTTACACTTTGTGTTGTATATAAGAAATTTCTTGGTGCATTGAACGTGTTAGGATTCAAATATGTTCACTGCATAAATCTATTATCTAACTGCACATATACAGACCTAAATTTAATGTCTTTGATGTATTGTCTACATGAGCATAAATAATTATTTTTTGGTTCTTCAAGTGTGTGTTATAAGTAGCATTAGTAAAACACCTAATGGACTTGATTCTGACTCTTATTTGAGAGGTACTAGTTGAGGAGTTTGCATATTCAGAGAAAGGAGAGAAGAAAGGAGTTGCAGAATGAAATTTCTTGTCTGGCAAGGTGAATGTCATATACACTTAGGAAGAAATGTATTTTTATCAAAGACTACTAATGGTTTATTTCAAATGATTGGAAATTGTTTCATTGAGTTGCAATGAGAGTTTGCATATCTTTTTTTAGCTTTGTTAAAGTTTTGGGAACTATAAAATGAAATACAGGCCTATAGAGAGAAACAGAACAAAACCACAATGAAAAAAAAAAAAGACAGGACAGGTTTTTCTTCCTGCAACTCACGAGAGCATGACATTATTTGTAATAGAATGAACAGATCCTGTGGCTCAGGAAAGCAGAAACTTTTTGTTACAGCTGACCTAAATTTCACTACAGATACTCTGATGGAGAGAGAAAGGATGTGTTAGAGTCACATTGATATGTCAATTGGACAAAAGACACATAAGGTGCTTCAAGTGCTAAGTTGAATTTTGAATAACCTAATAATAAAGGTTTCACAAAATATTTCTTTTCTCAACTTTTCAACAGAAAAAAAAAGGATAAATTATTAAAGAAATTGTTTTGAGTTTGACACTTAGAAAGATTAATTACTACAAGAATGCCAATGCATTGCAAGTTTGCTTGTCTTGGAATTGTGTCATTTCTAACATTTTTAAGATGATAATATCTGGGGGCAGTGTCTCAAAAATAAAACTGAAGACTGATATGGTAATGAGCATAAGTTAATTAATTTCTCTTGATTTCTATTGACTTTAACTGAGATGGTGGTGAAATATATACTTCCACTTGTAAAGAGTGATCCAAATGAAAAAAGGGCTTATCATTTTTGTTCAAAGATATGGCAGAATAGTCAGCAAACATTTTGGTGTCATACAACTGACTTACGTTCTTTCTATTTTTCTTTAGTTTTATTTTTTTTTCCAAGAGGTTTTGGTGACTTTTCATTTGTTTGATTCATATGTTGTCTTTGACAAATTTCAAGGCATTTTGCATTTTAGATGAACAGTGTGGATAAGCTGGGACAGTCTTCTCATTGCTTTTGCTATGAGGTTCTCTGAAGAAAAAATGAGATGAAGGAAGGATCAAGTTGGTAGAAAAATTGTATGTTCCTATTCTCAACTCAAAACTTAAAGGCAGATTTTATTTGTCTGAAACAAAATTCCTTCTGAAAGCTGCCACAGGCAAGTTCTGCATCTCCCATAACTAAGGGTATACTTAAACAAAACTATTTACCCTACAGTATTTTAACAGAGTTTTCTTGCCCTTTGGGTTTTGTGCCACTTTCTTAAATTCAGGTTGCTGGATATCTTCAAGATTACTCCTATTGTTAAAGTATAATTCTGTGGTTTAGTTTTGTGTTTGGTTTGGAATTTTTCTGGGGGGATTGTTGTTTTTCTTTTCAAAAATCTGCAAGCTTAAACTGCTCTGCATTTTAGCTTTTACTTAGGAAAAGTAACAGCTTTGTGAAGTAAATACAGATATCTAAACTTTCTGTGCTGCATAATTTTATGATTGGCTTACTAAATGTGTATTTTCACTGGCAGCTTTCACCTAAAGTCATCCGAGTCCCTGTAATATTTGGCAAAGTGTTCTTTCAACTACGTAATGAATCTAAAATATAAGATGACCTAGATTTTTTTTTGTTGCTTCTTTTATTATGCTGATTTAAACCTATATTATATCTATCAAATACAACATTGATTCAACAGGTAGAATAATAAAATCCTAAGAGTATCGTGCCCTACAATACTTAATTTGTGGCATTAGATAATATATTTCAGAAAAGAATAGTGTGCGACTAATTTGCCTTGTTCTACATACAATAAGTCTCATAGCACTAGATTTCCTTTAAATATTAAAACTCTAGTATTTTCCTTAAATTAAGAATTATCAATGTTGACATCTTGCATATAAAGAAGAAATTGAGTCATCAGGTATAATCGTGAAATATTTTCCATAGAATCATAGCCATTAAAAAACCTCTACTATCATAATCATGACATATTAAGCTATTTTTCAAAGGAAGAAAGCACTAACAAATTCAGAATTAAAAAATGCAGCTGAAGAATTAGAAAGTATCAAATAACTCAGCATTAAAATTAGGACAAAATCTAAATTCTTTGAAGTCAAGAGAAACACATAAAAAATAAAACATTTCAGATACAACCACAAGGAAAAACTAAAAGAATTATCATTTTTTCAGGAAATCTGGGCTGTGTATTCTGTATCTCTGAATAAAATACAAATTATTGTGATGACACTGAAAAGATACAGCTAGCCATTATTTCTCTTTCTCTCTCCCACTTCCTATACTCGGCAACCGTGAAAGCAGCTTCCACTCTGAAGTGGTGCTGAAAAAGAAAGGAGCAGGTGCAGAGTACCCATGTCTGATCACATAGCCTTTTCTTCTCTCTCTGAGGTAGGACTGTGAGCAAGAGCAGTCAGCTTGCCATATGGCCCTTTGTCCCAGGAGAGCAGGAGAGAATTTAGGTCCTAATTCACTGGCCTCTGAAATTACTGGTAGTAATTTCACTGATCTCAATAGGTGCGGGACTGAATCTTTTAATTATGGTCCATGAGTCAGAGAGGAAATTTAAACAGGCAGGATTTTTCTTGGCTAATGGCTAAAACATGCTGTCAGCTATGTAAAAACCTAGGCACCTGCTCTCCAACTATTTTTCAGTGTTCTATGCCCCGCCTCATATTACCTCTTCAGATACACAGTTAAAAGCCTCAGTTAAAGGGTTAGAGGTCTTATTTCAGCTGGTAGTATAACACTTTGGTCATAAAATTATAGTGGCATAAACTCCATAGCTGAGGCTGCAGTAGAGTAATAGGTAAAAGCATCATAGAGCAGAAATATGCTCATCGTGACATGTAAATCTTTAAAAGTGCAAACAGCTCAGGTTTCACTTTCCTGTGGATCTATGTTTCTGTATATAATTTCCATAATAGACATGAATAATTCTAGTTAATTTCCATAATTTCATGTTTATACAATAATTATTTGTATATTATATATAACAATTGTAAATATAATAATAATTATTTTAATTAATTTTCTTAATTTACATGTCAGAATGGACATCTCCAGGTACACTTGCACTTAATATATGGTTAAATTTAGTTTTAGAGAAACTGATCTTTCCAAATCTATCGAATTCTTATCCTAGATATATCTCCTACGAAGAAATGTGCACATACCCTGGTGAGCACAAAAGGCAGGTAATCACAAGTACTTCAGTAATCTACTTTAAGAACTCCATCTCTTACAATATTTCATGTATTATTTAAATAAATTATTTAGAAATAAACTATTAGTTATCCTTGATAAAAATACATTTCTGCCTGAGTGTGTGCAGCATTCACTTTGCCGGACAAGAAATTTCATGCTGCAATGCCCGATTCAGCTTCACTAGAAAGAAGAGTCAAGAGTAACCCACAGCTGTATGAAATTCAGCTTTGCAGGCTTTGCTCAGACTCATAACCTTCCTTTTGTCTATAACGTACCAGTACCGGTAAGGCTGGGCTGACACTGCCTCCTGTCAACATGATTCTGCACGTAGGAAAAATAGTACATATTGCACATCCTGTGTGTGCCTCTGCTTCTGGCCATCAAATCTTTTTATTTTGTCAGCTGTTTTAATAGATTCTGTCCCTCAGGGAATCTCTATCCCGCTGAAACGGTCAGCCCATTTTCTTTCTAAACTGAAAATGTGTCACATCTGTCTCAAACACTAAGAGGGATGGCATTTAATCTTGTTACAGTCTCTTGATGAGGATAACCTTCTCAGAAGGATGAAATGGCAAATGAAGAGGAAATGACATAGCTCTCTTCTCTTTGCACTCATTTGTATCTTTTAGTGAATTAGTCAGTCTTTTGACAAATTTTTTGTGTATAGATGGAATCACTAAAGGAGTATTTATGTCAGTCTATGAATAATAGTAAAGCCATTAGCACATTTTCTCCTGAATTTTTGCCAGTATTCCCCCTTTGAGTTGAATGTATGCTACTCACTTCTGGTCCTGGCATCTTTTTCACTCTGTGTGGATTTCAGTAGCTATTGTTTTCATGAAAGCTTAGTTTCATAATGAATTTTTTCAGCAATCTGATAAATCTCATCACTTGCATTTATTTCATTTTTATCTGACATAGTTTTACTATATCTTGTTCATGCACAAATATTTAAAATTTTCAAATTACAATAAAATTATTTTTCCAAGGAAAATATTGTGTAAGATATAGAATAAAGCTCTTCCATTTTATGAACTTGTGGGGTTTTTTTTTAAGTTAATCTAGGATCTTATGTGTCTTTTGAAGTTCACAAAACTCATCTTTAAAGGACTTTTTCCCACTAAAAGCAACCTTGACATTTACTCTAGATACTTAAATGCTTTTAAATATCATTTTTTTTATTTTAATTAATAGAATTTATACAAACTAATAATGAATGTATATTCTATCTTTTCTTGAAGTCAGTATCTAATTTAGACATCAGTTAATATTCAGTTGCAGTGGGTTGACCCTGGCTGGACGTCAGGCACACACCAAAACCGCTCTATCACTCCCCTCTGTAAGTGAACAGGAGAAAGAAAATATAATGAAGGACTCACGAGTTGAGATAAGGACAAGGAGAGATCATTCACTGATTACCATGATGGTCAAAACAGACTCAGCTTTGGGATATTAAGCTAATTTATCACTAACAAAATCAGAGCAGGATAATGAGAAGTAAAATAAGTCTTAAAAAACACCTTCCTCCCACCCCTCCCTCCTTCCCAAGCTCTACCTCTCTCATCCTCAAATGGCACAGGGAGATAGGGAATGGGGGTTATGATCAGTTCATCACACATTGTTCCTGCTGCTGCTCAGGGAGAAGAGTCCTTCCCTTGCTCCACTGTGGGGTCCCTCACATGAGAGACAGTTCTGCGTGAACTTCTACTGTGTAAGTCCATCCCATGGGGAACAGCTCTCCAGGAACTGCATGAGGTGCATTCCTGCAGGCACAGCCTGTTCCAGCATGGGTCCCCCACAGGGTCACAAGTCCTACCAGTAAACCTGTGCCAGGGCTTCTCTCTCCACAGGTTTGCAGGTCCTTGGCAGGAGCCTCCCTGGCATGGGTTTCCTACAGTTCACAGCCTCCTCTCAGGTACCCGCCTGCTCCGTGGGTCTCCTCCATGGACTGCAGAAGGATCTCTGCATCCCCATGGGCTGCAGGGGCACAGTTGCTTCACCATTACCTTAACCATGGGCTGCAGGGGTATCTTAGCTCTAGTGCCTGGATCACCTCCTGTATGTCCTTCTCCCCTTGCCTTGGTTTCTGTAGCATCTCACATGTTCTCACTCTGCTCTTCTCTGGCCACAATTACCTACGCCCAATAGTTTGTTGTTTTGTTTTTTTTTTTTCCTTCTTAAATATATTATACAGAAGTGTTGCTGTCATTCCTTATTGGCTCAGCCTTGGCCAGCAGCAGGACTGTCCTGGAGCTGACTGCAATTGGCTCTGTCAGACATGGGGGAAGAAGGTTCTAGCAGCTTCTCACAAAACCAGCCTGTAGCCCCGCCACTGAAACCACACAAACCCAACACATCAGTATAGATTGGATATTAATAGTATAGTTGATTTTCAAATTTCAGATTTGTGTAGGTTGAATAACAGTTGCTTAGGGTGCAATAATGCATAGCCTGAAATATCTTCATGCAAATGTCTCAAAGCTTTGCAAGTCACAGACAAAATGTTAAGATAAGAAGATGACAGAAGACCATGCTTAATTTTAACATTTTTCTTTATTCCCTCGTAGATATATTTCAATCACTGGAAAGCTCTCTGTGCTTTGGAAATAAGAAGATGGAACACAATTAATGAGATAGCTCTTAAAATTTTAGAAATCTTTCTGTGGAAGTTTTTTTCTCTACTAACAAAGGGACGACAGAGAACAACATTTCCTAGACCGTTATCAGAGGCAATCCTGGCTGAAAAGGTAAGATTACACTAGATTATATATTCTAATTGACTAGCAGTAAATACAAAACCCAAACCTTGTACGTAGGATACATTGTATGTCACAAAGAGGGGCATATATGTATACAGTAGTTGTTGTCATGTTGTAGTTTAAATGGGGAGGTATGTGACTTTATTTGGTGTGTCTGAGCGCATGGAACCAACAAATATATTAACAACAACATCTGCTTTGCTATAGAAATGAATCCGTAGAGAGAAATGGTTGTTGCCTAGAGTCAGCTCTGTGAAGCTTTAGAGGGTTCACTTATGTTGAGCTCTACTCTGGTCACATGGACTGGACCATATTTAATCTGAACTGAAACTCTAATGCAGACACTTGCAGTGGACACCAGATGACAGCCTCGTGTCTGTTACTGACCTCCTGGGTGACCTTGTATGGATCATTTTATATCCTTATACTTCCTTTTTTCTCTCTAATAGAGGGTTTGGAATACAAGTAGATAGAGCATTACCAGCAGTACAAGATCTCTGATAGAGTGGTTTTTTACTCTCCGTCTCTCTCCAAGGAAAAAAAGAGCCGAAAAGCTGGGTGGAAAAAGCAGGAAGGGTGCTTCCTCCGCTCTTCTCCCCACACAGCCGAACACAGAGGAGTAGCGACCTTGAGGCACAGACTGCTTTGAAAAGTTCGCCCGGCCGCTTCTCTCTCCTCTCCCAGGCTCAGTTTAAAGGCACAGGAATCACATCTGGGCATAGAGCGATGGTAGGGGATACACATGACAAGGTCACCCCAAGACAAGTGGAATTTAGGGTGGAATGGTAGTATTATCCATGTGTCGGAGAAAAAAAGGCCAGCTAACAACAGGTTTCCTCATCTCCAGTGTACTTTTTCAGTGGTCCTATGGGTGGAAGCAATCAATCCGGCAAGTCTAGCAGTTGTGGAAAACAGTTCCATGTGGGCGAAGAGCGTCTTAGTGATTGTCTCTATCCTTATCATTCACCCTTATGAGAAAAAGTCAAAGGTTTTCACTAATGAGAATTAAAGACAAAGATTGAATAAATTGACAGATGAAGAAGTACAGACTTTATCTGGGGAGGATTCTTCTTGGATCTGTCAACCAGGCAACTGAATCTTCCATCCTCTGCTTGAGAGAGCGCGGTCTTATTCTCTATATAACCTTATTCAAAATAGTGGGAAAAAACTCATGGCTCTATTCCATGGTAGTAAGGGTTATAGGTTCATGGGCTTTGTAAAACCAGTCTTTTTTCTCAAATGTGTTGGCTCCTATGCAGTGCTGCCATAGAGCTCATGCATCATAACAGAGGGAAAAAGGAATAGTTCAATGCCAGTGAGTAACTCTTCCTGCTGATACCGCTTTTTGGTGTCACACAGCCAGGCATGACTGATCCCATTGCAACAGCAAGAAGCATGTAAAGGCCATGTACCTTCTATGACTCACAGTTTAAATTAGGTAATAGCTAAGTTAACCACAGCAGCGTCCTGTTTAGAAAACACATCAGCTCTAATTCTGCTACAGTTTTTGCATTTTTTGGAGCTGTGCCTGTGCATTCATATATGATGCCTGCTGCTTTGCTCCTCCTGAACCTCGCTGCAGAGTAGTATGGATAATCTGCATTCAATTGGTTCTGTTTGACTTCAAAATCTTGGTAACAGCCATGTTTTTGTGTCACAGAATCAAAAACACTGATTTTCAGGTTTTTGGCATTCCATATGTTTATGGGAAATATATAAACATGACAATTTCCTTTTCCTTATGCTTGCAAAAGAAAGCCAGACAAAATAATCACTTGAGATAAGATCCAGGATTTTTTTACTGTGGAAATGGGCTGTATTCTTGAGAAACATAAACTTTCACCATAAACCCCTTCCTGAATCTGCAAACTAATTTTTTTTCAGATTTCATATGCATCTAGAGAAACTGAAGAAATTTTCATGAATTTATAGCCTTTTTACATTGAGTGACAAGAGAATCCTTGCAGAATAATTTGCTGTACAGTCAAAGAATGTCAAGTGGTTGACCTTTTTCGAGTCTATACCAGTTTAGAAAATATACACAAAACCCCCAAGAGTTTTTGCCAGGGGTTGCAGAGAATTTGCCTGTTAAGCCTGCTTTGCACATATTAATTTTGAATATTTAGGAAATCCTATTAAAAGCCTTAAAAACACTGAGTTCAAAGCTTTTTAACTGTTCACTTGCCTCCAGGGGAAAGTATCTACACCAACTCACAGAAAAAAAATGACACTATAATTAAAGAACAAGAATACAGAAACATTTCATATTTTTTGCATAGGGCAATTAGCTATGTTCCTAGATCTGAAGCTTATCAGTGCACGTTTCTGACAATGTAAACATTCTGCAAGATGTATCATGATTAACTTGAAATATAGGCTAATTATAGTTGAAAAGAAAATTATTCTGTAATTATCTTTGTAATCTAATTACAAAATGCCTGCATATAGCCTAATCAAACAAAATAATAACAGACGTTTTTTAAATGTTGTGTCTGAACATCTGTGTCTATATTTGTAAGCAGGTAATGTAGCACATATATATAAATACATACATGTATGTTAATAGATAAACAAACAGTGTGGAAAAACCATAAAACTTAAAACTCTGTCAGCTGCGTATGTAGTAACGCTGTTAGGAAACCCAAAGCTTTAAACAAAAAGGAAATTCAGATCACTCTGCTCCTCTTTCTATATATAGTAGATGATTATATATCATTTAGTGAAATTATCCTCTGTACATACTCAACCCAGCAAATGAAAATCTGTGCTTCAACAGCATCAGAAATTTTTATACAGGATTTTTAAATGGCTTTTTGTAGTTAAATTTCAAATGGGATGGGGAAAATTTGTCCTACATTTGGTCTCACGACTATGGTGCAAGATATCAAAGTGTGTAATTTTGATATTGTAATTAAACATAAAAATTGCTTTAAAAATTATTATTGTATAATTCAATACTCACTGATAAGACCAAGGGGTATTAGCATAGCTAATTTCTTTCTTTAGTTGCAAATAATAGAGCAAATAAGGTTAAGATCATCAAACAGTTGTGGGCGATTGTTTAAATTGCCAGCTGGAAACTATTTTGATGTGCTAATAGGATTGTATATAGTTATTTCCAAACATTTCAATTTTTCAGCATTTTTTAGTCCCAGCCTCCAAACTGACCATGCAGGACACGATAAGGGCTTGATATGCATTTGAGCATTTGAATTCTCTTAAGCCACTGAAGCAAATCTTCCACGTTGCTATACTTTCTGTTCATTCAGCCATTTTGCAGCAGTCTCAGGAATCATCAACAGGATCCCTCTTGACTACCCTGATTTAGAAAATTTGCCATAAGAGGGACACTGCTGTGCTTCAGGGGCAGAAGTTTTCAGTCCCAGGGATAAGATCCCACCAAGTGTGGAGTAATACTCCTGAACCACACAAAGAATACATGTCGTGTCAATAACAAAATATCTGCCAAGGCCAATTATGTTTCACGTAATATGCTCTGCCTATACTGGCAGCAACAATGAGGCCTCCAGTAAGACAAGCAGTGAAATCTAGAGAGATGATCAAACAACAGTGTTTACATTAAGGTGGGAGGAACAGGTTTTCTGTGTTGCACATATTTTGGTTCTTGGAATTTGCTTATTTCTAAGCAAGCTGCAAGTTCACTTGTCAAACCTGAAATTGTAAGCGCTTTTTATTTTCTCCTTGTAGTCCCCTACCATATTTGCGACTGAAAACTCAACTTCTTCAGTAAGTGAGACAGAAATCATACTTAAAAATAATTCCTTCCTATGACAATGTGATTTCTTTTTAGAACACTATTTCGCTCTGTGAAGAAATGAACTTCTGAGGTGGTGGGGGGAGTGGAATTTTATCTTACTACGTCTAATAAAGGCAAATGATTCCCTCTGATTTCTTTTTGAAATGACTATAGAGACAACCTACACATCTAGCTTAGACTAGAAAGCATTATGTGGATTAATTTATAAGAAAAATTTCTAGTCCATGTAATGCTATTAGCTATTAAAAAAATTGTTAGAAATGCACAAAGTAAAGAATTAATTATTCCTTATAAGCCCGGATTTAAGTGTTTCCAGTTATGGAATATTTGATTTTGTTACACTCATATATTCTTAATTATGAAAAAAAAAATACTGTGAAAGATTGCTATATTGTATACTAATTTGAACATTTAGATGCTCAAATACACATGTCAGTTCCTTATTAACTCTGATTTTTAAAAAATGTGCCAAAAACTTTTCCTTGTTTTGGGAAGGATCTTATTTTTTCCCCTCTAGTCTATTAATGTGTAATATTTGGTTCAACAAACAGTTAACATTTCATCAAAGATGACAGGATTTTTACATCCTCACAAACAATTGTCAGATTTATAAAGTTATTAAATAATTTTGGTTTGTAGAACTGAAAATGCTATTGTCAATACATAACAGCTGCTTTATAAGAAATACCAAAAAATAGGCAACCAGCTTAATCGAAGATTTTTTCACCTCCAGTTTCCTTCCCAGCTCCTGAAACATGCTTTAAAAAAATGTTGAAGAGTTCTGATCTATTTTTTCAGATAGGTTGTCCCACATTTCAAAAAACAGAGAAATCCTGTTAACATGGACTACATCTCCAGCTGTGCTAAAAGGCACTTTGAAGGCACATCACTAAGTGGACAAGCCAATATGAAAGAGGCACCCCACCAAAGGTGCTTTAGCTTCTCTCAGTCACTTAAAAAAAAAAAAAAAAGGTGATCCCTCTTCAGAAGGAAGTATTCTAGCACAGTAGGCAAGACTGATGCTCAATAAGAATTGCCATCAGCATGGACAAGATCAGCAGCTCACATTAATGTATATATTGCTGAGTTAATCATAGATTCAAACTAGTCAAAAATAAATATGGTCCTGCAGATCTCTTTCTCTGGACTTTAAATGGAGACTACATTTTATTAATACATACAAATATGAATTTGCATCCAGTTTAATAGTTGTATAAAACGCCCAGCCCTTCATCTTAGACTGAATGCATATGTAGGAACTGACTGTGGGAAACTTCTCATGGAAAAATACACATTAAATATATAAACTGAAGACTAATGCAGCCAGATGTATGCTCCCTTTAAACACCTGCATATGAGATGCCTGAGATTATTCTTATGGAAGGCATTTCCAATAAATCACAGCAGTTTGTTTACATCTTGTCTAAATATTGTGTATTTTTGACTTGAGATTTATTTCCTATTTTCAAAAACAGAAACAATAGTACAGTACACAGCCGTGTTGAATTGGCAATGGGATACTTGCCAAGTAATTTAGCCATACCAATCCATAGGGACTGAAAGCTAAAAATAAAAAAAAAAGAACAGTTACTCATTGCTTGTTTATGTGGAAATAAGCAAACAACAAAAAAAAAACCCAAACAATTCTGTAAGAAATAAATCATTGCAAATCCATGAAGAAATCAGTATCCTCACTCAGGAATACCCTTCTGGCATTTAGCTAGCATGGCTGACTATACACAAACTCAAGCTTTTCCCGCTTACCAGTGCCTTTCAGTCAAATTCAATGTATTAATTTTTTTTCTGAAAATGTTTGTTATGTTTGGTTCTTAGATATTCTGCCTACTGATCACCCTCCATAGAAGAATGTTTCTTAGAATTCATCATGATTTTTTTTCCATTTAATGAAACATACTTTACCAAAAAAAAATATTTTATTTGGTACATAGCATACAACAGATCAGCTAATTCAATATAGTAATAATCTCATCTAAAAAAAAAATGTTTCTGCCTTTCCAATCAGAAACCTCTGTTGGCATACAAAATAAATAGTGTTCATATTTTTAGAAAAATCAGTTTCTATTGACTAAACCTTGGAAGTTATGTTAGGAGTTCTGTTCACTCTTTGCAGAAAGATACAACTAAAGTGAAGATGGTAATGATAAAATGTTTTGAATGCTCTCTTGAATTTTGTTTCTATAGCCACATCTACATGATTGCACTACATGCCTGGCACGGAAACCAGCTGGCATGGTGCAGCTTGTGCCTAGGCTGGCAATTTAGTCTGCCGTGCTTACATTCCCTCTGCACACTGTGTGGCACAGGCCCCAGCACGGTAAGGATCCTACTGGCGTTTTACTCATACAGCGGTATGACTCAGCAGCATGCTATGCAATACAGCCCCTCCTCTCCGTCTCACATGCCACATAGTCCACACCTAGGGGATTTAAAGGAGCTCTGTACCCACATTCTCAGGTGAGGAGTTTCTGTTGAATGGTCCCTCCACCCTGCTTGTGTTATGCAGGGACATCAGACACCAGATTATGGGTGTTCTCTTTCTTCTTCATCCCCCTCCCATAGTCTCACAGTCTATATTTCCTGACAGCAAAAACTGAAAACAAGCTTGATGCCCACCAGAGCTCTCCCAGAGACTTACTTCTTTATCCAATCTGATGGCAGTGGAATCATGGAGAGGTGCTCTTGTGGCAAAGACCCTTCTGGCCTGCATTAGGAAAAGCATTTTCCGCAGGTTGTGGTGGTGACTCATCACATCCTGTGAGGGAGGAGGAGGTCCTTCCCCCTGGTGAGGTCACATTTAGTGTGCTGAATCCTGGTCCAAGCTCTCCAACACAAGAGAGACGTGAACATCCTAGAGCTGGTTGACTGAGGACTTAGAGCAATAGTCAAGACAAGAGAGCTGGAAGTGTTCAACCTGGAGAGAAGGAGACTCAGGGACACCCTTTAAGTCTGCATAGACACTTGATGAGGGGCAGCAAAGAATTTAAAGCCAGACTCTTCTGACAGGTGACAGGACAAGAGTCAACAGAAACAAACCGAAATAGATGAAATTGCATTTAAACATAAGAACATTTATACCACAAGGGTGGTCAAAGACTGAGTGAGGTGCCCTCAAGATGTTGTGGAATCTCCATCCTTTGAAACTCAACAGGGCAAGGCCTTGAGCAGTCTGCAGTATCTTACCCTGCTCTGAGCAGAGGGGATCGGACTGCATGATTTGCAGAAGGCCTTTCCCACCTGCAGCAATTCTATGATTATATGATTCTGCAGTTTCAAGTACTCTGCAGAGCACTCCTTGGTGTCTCCCTCTGCAGCCAGATCTTTAAAAAGATTTTTCTGAGGGTTGGCAAATCTGTGCCGAAGGGGAAATCTGAAATTCCCAAACCCAGATGTTAAGCAATGAGGGGCTAGACAGCAGAGCTAAACATAAAAGCAAATATGTTGATCTGTGCCAGTATGTTAAAAGTGAACTCTAACATGTCATTTTTACTTAAAAAAAAATATCTTTCTCTGCAGTAATTTTTTGAGTGCTTTTTTCTCTGCCTGTCATTTTGCTGTTGGTAAACTGATAAACCTAGCCAAAGTAAAATCTGCACCCACAGTACACTTAGCCAATATCCCTGCAGCCTAAAGTGGGGGTGATCAGCAAACATAAGCACAGCAAACATAGATGCACAAATGCAATAGTTTGGACAGCAGTTTGTGCAGAGGGGCATATGGAATGGAGCCAGCAGCAAATGAGGACAGCACAGAACTGCTCAATATGCTGTGATGTGCCACAGGGCACAAAACACAAGCCTCAACAACAGCAACCATCCCAGCACATCGGAGACTTCCCCTAAGACAAAGCCTGAGCTGCAGGGCACCTAGAGGTCTCCCACTGAAACAAGTTAAAAAGGTGCACATGCCTGCATCTGTGCTCTGCCTGAGAAGCTGGGCTACCTAGCAAAAAAAAACTTCTGGAGGAGATGAACAGACTGTGGAGCACCAGAAGAAACGAAAATGAGGTTGACAGGACCTTTAAAGAGACCCTGCAGAGATATGAACCCAAGTTTCAACCTGCACAGAAGGAGGAACAGCCAAAGACTGTGCTCATTCAGGTAGAAAATGGAGACTCTTGGGGTGGTGAAAGCTGGGAGCAAGTGAATTTTGGTAGCAGGTGGACAGCTTCATCTCCACCCAAAGCTGCAACTGCAGAATGGATTTAGTGTCTTTGTATCACACATGGAGGATAAACTTCGCCCTGGGTAGGTACCACGGTGGGCCAAGTCTGAACTACACACCTGTATCAGGAGAAAACAATGGGTGGTAGTTATGGGAGATTCCTGACTGTGGGAAATGGAAGTCCCCATCCACAACCTGACTTGCTGCCTGGCAATTGCTGCTTGACAGGGTCTTGGATCAGGAATGCTGTGGAGAGACCACTGCTACTGGTCCAACTCTTGAACTAAGCCTTTTGCTGCTCATCAATGTGGGCACCAATGACAATTCTGCAGTGATATCGGGGGACTATTTGGTTTTGGACACAAGGGTCAAGGGCATCGGAGTCCAGTTACAGCTACATGAGGACTGGTGACTGCCAGGAAGAGATGGACTGTGCCAGACTAAACACAGAAATCATCTTGACCAACAGGTTTGTGAAGCTCATGAGAAGAACTTTAGCTGGGAATAATAATGACAGGGGGAGATGAAAACACACAGTTAAGTGAGGGAATGGCTGATGAAGATGAAAAGCAAAGCATGCATAAAGGCCGTTACAAGAAACCTCAGGAATAGCAAACTGGGGAAAAAGGACACCAGTCTCAAATGTACAGGCCCAAGTGCACACTGCCTGAGAAAGAAACAGGAGTAACTACAGCAACTCATTAGGTGACACACTGTAATGCTGTGAGAGTAGCTGAGACATGGCAGAACAGCTCACATGACGGGGTGTTGCAATGGACGGATACTGACTCTTCAGGAAAGACAGACAGGGAAGATGAGGGTCAGGGAGTTGCCCTGTGTCTGAAGAAGCAAGTCAAATGTACAGAGATGTTGTACTGGATGGATGACAGGTGGGTTGAAAGCTTTTTGGTCAGGATGAGACAAGAGATCAATATGGGTAAAAGTGCGGTTGGAGTTTGTTAGACCACATGGTCGAGGTGAGGAGTTTTTTTCAAAAGTACCAAAAGCAATTATAATTCCTTTCACTCAGGCTAGGCTTTTTTAACCTTTCGCCTCTTTAAGCCAGGAGATGAAACATGCCGGTATCAATTGTTTCCAATTCTAGATACCTCAACTACATCAAAACAGAAATAAATGTATTCTTCTTTTTGCCTTCCAGACCTCAATTACATTTTTTTCGGAAAGCTGAACCTATTGTGACCATTCAAATTCCCAGTCTGCTGGAGTATTTGTTTTTTGTTTGTTTGTTTGTTTTTTTCAGTAGAAATCAGACATTATTAAATTGATGTGTATCTGGAGCTATGAAGTGTCTTAGCTCCCATTCAGCTTTGGTGAAACAACATTTCCACTCATGGCTTATTTTTAAATATAATAAGGATCCAGACATTTATATTTAGGGATCTACATACAGCTGCTGACATGTGAGGCAGAAATCTGAACTCCCATTATTCCCCACCTTCCCATTGTCCCTGCTCATTGCAGGCAGATTGATATTGAACAGCCTTTCAAAGGTGCCCTTCAACTCAAACTATTCTATGATTCAATGATTATAAGGGACAATGATCTAGTTACAGTGAGTGTAACTAATAAAGAGGTTTAGTAACTCATTATCCACTGAGGCACTCTCATTCAGAAGACTGAGACTAAGTAAGTTATCCCAGAACACAAAAGTTTTCCAAATCATAGATATAGTTTCTGTTCCTGCTCCAGAAAAGCATGCATCTTCAAGACCTCTGGCATATATGCCAGCTTAGTGTAGGTATCTCAGGTACTTTAGGATATGACAATTGGCCTTAGAAGCATGCAGTTGGTAACTGAATTGAGGCTTACATTTCCATCAGTTATAATGAGACCTTTAATACACACATATAGACACACAGATTTAGAGATCTTATTTTGGAGTTGCTTCTTATCCTGTCTATCAGGTTCCAATCCACTTTCCTGCTCGTAAACTGCCATTATTTGAGTTGTCCCGCAGTATTCAGTGTCGACTCCAGGTAGATCTCTAGAATGAGATAGGTTTCAATAACTCATTATTCACATGCATATATACATATCTATATATCTATGTCCATATCATCTATATCTCTATCTATCTGTCCATTTATAAAAATTATCCCAAGAGTATCTGCTAGCTCCACAGCATCGATATTTCTCAGGTATACTAGATACCTCTAACAGCATCAAGCACCTGTGTATTGATAATTGAGTAGAACCCTTATAATGTAGGTATCTAAATCTCAAAGAATCAGCTCCCATGGATTAATTTGGCTAAAAATATTTTTATTATTATTTATTATTACTTTAGAGTTTTTAGAACGCCAAGTAATCTGCATAGAACTGCAGATTGGACACAAGACTTATGGGAGACACAAATTCATCTGGAGTAGAGAAGCTGGAGACCAGGCAGGGTTTTCTAACAAGTCTGAAATTATTCTAGAGACTGATGTTTGAACAACTGAAGCCTACGTCCATGTTTGCTGTGAGTCTACTTGTTTGTTCTCTGCCAGACACAAAAAGTGTTTAGCTTATTCAATTTTATCATACTTTACCCTAGATACTGAAAATATTGGTGTAAATTAGGTTTTGAAAAGAAACAGAATGCAGCCTATGGTGATTCCTAAACTGGACCATGTATGTCGATTACAAATGTGTTTTGTTAAAGACAGAAATTGATCTGATTCCACATTCATGAGTGGAAGCAGGACTTAGTCAAAAAGAAAGGAGAAAAGGGATGAAAAGTAATGTTTTGGACTTTGAAGCTTCTCTTACTCTTTGTTGCAAAGTCTATATTATCAATTTTTCTGCCTCTGGATCTTGTGATTGCTATCCTAACATCTCATCTGTTCATTTTAATAAAGTTATTGTATCATTGTTTTTAGATCCCTTAGAAATAGTCAGAATTTGTTAAGATTTTTTTTTTTCTTTGATTCTGGTTGAGGTATGTATAATATTAAGATATAGCACATTGACTGTATTTGTTGGTGGTAGAGATTATGGATAGTATCTTTATTTACAATTGTCAGTAAAAGATAACTCAAAGTATCCTAAATTCAGATGTAGATGTTGTTAGTAGCTGATATTTACTGCATGCTGCTGTACAGTTACACAAAATAGCTATAAGAATAAGATTTAAATCCTTCAGACAACTACTGTTGAAGGTCTTAAATGTTAAAAAGGCACAATTTTATCTTGTAGACAAGTCAGTATAAGCCTTTTTATCAAGCACACAGTCATTTTGCGAACTGCAGAATATGAAACAGTTTTTTTGGTGTAAAAAGCATGCATCCCTCCAAAAAAGGAAATAAATTTATTGCTTTTGAAACAGGTTATGACAACTGTGAATATGCCTTTGGAATTATTAAGTAAGAAAAGAAAAAAAAACAAAACCACAAGTTAATTATAGCAAAATTGTTTTCTAAGGAACAAAAATACAGATCCACAACGAGAATCTTAGCATAATTGAAACACTTCAAGTTAATAGCAATTAAAGGGAATCTAGTTCTCCAGGCTGTGACTTTTAATAAAGTTTGAGTTAAATTGTTATTATTCCATATTTCTGATATCTATAAAGGTCCTATTTTTGTATGTTTTCCTTTAATTAAAATAGATATGTTAAATACTTCTCTTCAAATAAGAATAATTCAATGCTGGAAGTGATTTTCTCTATAAATACTAGAGAAATTATAGGCAGCTAGCATAAAGAGTTTAAGTCACAGGAATCTTATTGTAAAGGTAAATATTGAAAAAAAAAATTTATAAATAATACTTTGAAAAAACAAAATATTTTCTATTTTTTTTATGTCAGAATTGAATCTTATTTCAAAGTTTCCCTTTGAATCATTGTTCAAATGCAATTTGATATGTTATTGTTGCTTCTGTTTTCTTTTTTTAGAAAATAAGGAACTGTTCATGCATTTTCCATTTGTTTTGCAAGCCTCAGGAGTTTGGCAGTGTGTGAAACAGGAAGATAAGTGACAGCACTTGAGATGCAAGAACCTAATGTACCACAGAACTGAAAGCAGGCAATATTGATAAAGACAGGGCAAAACAAATAGCTACAGTGAAGAAAAAGTGCAAGATGGCAATGTAATTTCTGCCCTAATTAGTATATTACTTCTACTTAATTAAAAATAAATGGTTATTTTACTTTTAGAACTAAATGAAAATTTAGTGATGAAATTTAAAAGGTTTGCATGTTTTGAAGTGTAGGCATGTATAAAAATTGAGTTAGTATCAAATAAAAGGTCTTCCAGAGCCTAAAAGTTCTAAATGAGTGTGCTCAGAAATTTGGGTGAGCTTGCATCAATGATTAATCTCCAAGTAAAGCGGAGAGGTTGTGGTACACCTCAAAGCAGTTTACGTCTTTTTACTTTGTTTTAACTGTTGGGGTTTTAAATGGTGATTATCTGAATAGAAAAAATCATATTTTTGAAAATTCATGAAGTGATAAGATAAAAAGAGGGAAACAGCTCCAGTAACTTATTAAGTGATACTGCTGAGATATTCCCTGACACCTTATAACTGTGACATGCTAAAAGTGGTTCTTTACAAACAGTGAGTAAGCTGACCCATGCTGCTCTTACATACCTACTGCATTGGCTATGTCATACAGACACAAAAGTGGTGTATGGATTTCTTTCTAAATTATTGTGTTCTTAGTACTGGACATATCTACAAACACTTTCAACCTTATTGTTGTCTAAGGTACCAAGAACAGTTAGAATTTCTTTCACTCAGGCTATTTTGTACCTCAGTGCCAGCCCCATTAATATTATCAGGTATATCACTAGAAGCCCTATAGAATTTTCCACTCTTTCAAATGCTGCAGGATTTCCATCTGTCCAATGGACTTCTCTATTTACGTTCTTGGATAAATAAAGGAGTCCAGTCTATTTTCTTTAACAAAGGCCAGGAATCATTTGCTGTGCAATTGTTAGACTCAACTGAAGTGTAACTAAAGCTTCTCCTCAATGATGTCTCACCACATGTTCTCTACTTATCATTCTCTGTATTATTTACCATTTTGTAGCTTCAACTGAGGTGTTTCTTACATCCAGATGCCTTGTTATTCTGGTATTAAGCACCTTTGTAAGAGACTAAACTTGGGGGTTCAGTGCTAAGGTGTATTAAATAGTTTTCTTCTTGCTAGATGCTTTGGGATACACACATGTCAGGCTGATATTTCAAAACATCTGTCATCATATCTTGAAGTTTCTCACACAAAGGTGAGATTTCATGTATGTGAGCGACAACATAAACCTGGCATTTTCTGAAACAAAATATAAGAAAATCTTCCAAATAAAATATTAAAAAAAAGTACGTGTATTACAATAAAATTTCCTATTTTTTAAGTAGTAAGAATAGGAAATATGCAACTGGATGTAGTTTGCTTTATATTCATTTGCTTTATTTCCTTATCTTTCTAGCAATACCATAACACAGCAGAATGGTACCAGAGCTTGCTATTTATCTGTAAGTGTTTTCCCACAAAATAATTACTGTTTGAAACCTACTGCACAATCAGAACAAATAAAAGGATTCACAGAAGAGCAGGTCTATTAACTAAATATCTATGAGAAAGTATCATGTTTTGGCATGCATAAAACGATCCCAAAATAATTATTGATCACGAGTTCTCAATATTCTTGTTTGAAGATAATTTGCCCCTATATTTTCACTTCAGCCATGGAATTAATGAACAGCAAGACAACGCTAGATAAAATAATTTTTAAAAGGTGCTGTTAAACACTCTTTACAAAAAGGTTACAAAAAAGGTGACTTAAAAAGTGACTTAATTTGTAGTCTCTTCGGTGCAATTAGAAAAGGGACAGAATATTTAGGACAATTATTAAATGTAGTTTTTTAATTATCATATCTTTAAAAAATGGGAAAAAATTCAAGTCCACTATTGCAGTGGATCTGGCACTGATGGAATTTATTTTTTTTCATGGCAGACCATATGGCTGGTTTAGATTTACGACCAAATCAGTGTTGATAGCATACCAAAGTTTTAGCTACTGTTGAACAGTGCCTGCACGAGGTTAAGGTCTCACTCTGCCCCCAAAAATTATGCTGGGGGTGGGCAAGAAGCTGGGCAGGAAGAAGGATGGGCCAGCTGACGCCAACTGACCAAAAAGATATCTCACAGCACATAACATCATGTCCAGCAATAAAATTGGAGGAAGTAAGCAGGCAACTTCGTGGGGTCTTACCTGTCAGGTCAGGTCAACCATCACAGTTAACGTTTAGGCAAAATATGGATTTCATCAATACTCATTTGTATACAGCTTTAATAGAAAGTGTGAGACTCATTTATGCTAACACAAGGTTCTGTCTACATCCATGGTTTGCAGTACTCATATTTGACCTGAACTGAGTTGCTCTATTCTCTGAAGAGTTCGCAATTTTATAGGTAGCGATGTCTCCTCTATTATTTTGTAGAATTTCCATTTTCTTAGATGTGTCATATTGAAATATGCTCCCTTTCCTGCATTGCTTTTTATATAACTGTGTTGCCTAGGGCCCCCTGTCACAGTCTAAGTCTCCCTTGAGCACTACAAACACTGAACAAAAAGGTGAACTTATCCCACAGACATTTCACAAGGTAAATATAAAAGAAGATATTACAGACTGATAAAAGAAGCCTCATTCAGAATACAAAGAAGCAGTAAGAGGGTATTAGTCATGATGTTAGGCATTTGCTTTGGTGGATAAGCTCAGTTTTTTACCACTTAACAGTATAAATGTTAAGAACAAACAAGATCGTGATACTGCTTTTCAGGCACCTACCGAAATGGGATGTAGAACAATAAGGATAAAAGAGGTAAAAGAGATTCAGTTATTTAGTACAGGTCATAAGTCCTTATTGTAGCATAGTTATAAATAAGTGCAGAAAATTTAAATCAGTGACTGTGACTGGCTCACTAATTTGGAGCTTTTTGAAATAAGAAGTCATTTTATAGAGAGGGACTAGCATGAAAAAGCCAATGGCCACACACTGCCCTCCCCCTACCCCCAACAAAAACTTTAAAATTAAAATTATTTTTGGAATACTGAAGTTCAAAAAAAGGTGATTTTTTTTAATCTAAAAAATTGGCTAAAATATTTATAGAAAATATTAAATTTATTAAATTATGCCTAAAAATGTCAGGCAGGTCATGTACTGTACAAACCACATAATCCCAGGTGTGTGCATGTGCGACAAGAATGATGCAGTTTGTTTGACTTTTTCTTTAAGTTCTAATCTTTTATATGCATGGGCTTCAAAAAATGATTTGCTTTTCTGATACACATAATTTTTTTTGCATGCTTATGAGCTAAACATGAGAAATCTCCAATTGCAAATGTCAAAAGGCAAATGCAAGTGAAATATCTAAACTATGAAATATGGAATATGATTTTGATTAAACAAGTACCACTGTCATACTGTTCACAATTGCCAGCAAATTTTACAATGAATAGAATACATAAAGACAGGATTATGATTGAAAGGGGACCTTTATTATCTAATGCTTCTGCCAGGATATGTCACATCAAAAACATTGCCATCACACTCTTTAAATGTGTTCTGAAGAGACAAAAAATAAGACAACAAATTTCAGCTTCAGTCTTATCTGTGGGTTTGACCCTTACATGAATACTTTTCACACAGTATGACTTAGTAAAAGATCAATCAAAAAGCCAAATGTCACTAGGAATTTCATTTTTTTTTTTTTTTTTTTTTAACTTTTAAAGGTCGTAAGGCTTTTGTAGCGGGTTTAGTTCGCTTTCCCGGCCAATGCACCAGATTTGTGGGGGTTTGGAATCAAAACCGGGCGGAAACACCAATTTTGTGTAGTGGTTCAGTTCACTTCTTTATCTTTTGTGAGATAGGAGATTTGGAGGAATGCAAAACAGGCTCAAACTTAAAGAAAATGAAAAGTTTATTAACAGAATTAAAAGAGAAAAGAAAATAGTAAGAAAATCAAAGCAAAATCCCTCTTTTCACTCACATCCCCCTCCTCCTTTCTTCTTCCCTAAAATCAGCACAAAGGATAACACCACATAATTCTTAAGTCAGTATTCACAATTTTAA
>VZTH01018236.1:58452-70158 GCA_013397815.1 Aleadryas rufinucha
GGGCCGTGTCCCCGGCACCGGGGGAGGGAAGAGGCTCGAGGCCGCTCCAAGGAGCGAAAGCCTCGGCCGCCATTCCCCCCCCCACCACCTCCTGCTGGAACGCCAAACTCCAAAGAGAGAGAGGAACTTCCTGTCCCTTCAGCCTTTATATATGGAAATTTCAAAAAGCGCCACTGGTCAAACGAGCTGTCCATCAGCTCAGGCTCAACCCATCACTGCTTTATATTTCTACTAACAAACTGCCAAGGATTATGAAGCTACATAGAGAAACTTATATAGATTTTCTTTAAATCAGAATCACACCACTGGATTAAAAAAAAAATCTAATATTTGAAAGAAATTTAAAAAATGAAAGGAGGTGGAGTCCATATTATGACCAGAAAATTCAAAGGAAGAGAATGATATCCAAGTAAGTGGCTATCTGCTATTTATTAAAAAAAAAAAAAAAGAAAAAGAAAATTAAAGATCTTCAATGTGTGAATTGACTATTTCCTCTTACATCAAAATTGTACTCCTCTTGTTAAGTGATCCAAACTTTTTGCCCCAGGTGAAAGTTAAGCATACAAACACATGTATATCAACTGCTCAGTGTGCTTGTGTGTTGTGTAGTGCTTGCTAACTTATTTTGTATGAGTTTCCAATTAATTAGAATTACATAGAGCCCATTTCTAAATCTATAAATTGATTATGATTCAGCACTTAATATTGTTTTGCTTGAATATAACCATAATGCTAAGTTCAAATTGTAAAAAAGTCCCATGCTATCCACTAGGTAATTACTACCTGAGAAAAAGTACTTTTCAGATACTATTGCTGTAGACATGCTTTCATGTGCACACACACACAAATTCATACACAGATATCTTTGTTGTGTGTATTGTACTTGCACTCGACTACAATATAAGGGAGTTTAATACTGTAGGGGGTTTTTTGTTTGTTTTAGTTTTGCAGGCCCTTATCCTAAAAGATCATTAAAAAGTTTTAGATAACCTCACTGGAGTAAAGCTTTTCCCAGGACACATACTTTGGAAGACCTTTTCCATAGTGTGTAAATTTAACCATAAAAGTCCATTTTCACGTTACATTATGCTAATAATGGCTTTAGTTTAGGTGATTCAGAGAAGCATGAATTTTCAACTCTGTTATTTCAAATATGGAAGTACGTGAAGCAATTAGTAATCGTGAAAAATCAGAAGGGCAATAAAGTTCATATGTTCACCACAAAAAAAAAATATATATATATACATTTACATTATTTTTTTCCAAGGTAATTTTAATTCTGGAAGTGAAATCATACAAAGCAGATGATCCTGCATTTTCAAGGTGGTGAATGTATCTGGAAGAGGTAATGCACTCCACATTTTTTACCCCATTATCACAGTGACTGAGAAAATGTTGGAAGCTAATATAATGTGTCACATCCCTCTCATCTAGCAGTGACAGCATAAGCTTGTGGCAGATGGATTGCAGCACATGCCCGTTGTGAATGTTCCTAATGTTCTCAGTTCTCGCAGGCAGCTGAGACCTGAGGTAGAACTGATCTGTTTCCTATTATTGTTAATAAATGAGGCAGATTAGTAGAGGTTATACGTGTCTGGGAATAGTATAGAAAGTGGATATACCTCATGAATATGCATATTTTAAAGGATAAAACATGATATAATATTTGAAAACTGTTAATTAACACTAGCAATGGGAAAATAATGTCATGGGGAAAAGATACTATAGCTGCTGACAAACTGATTTGTCACTTTGAAACATTAAAGACGAAATGGGTTTTTTGACTGGTAGGAAAAAATGCTTTTGCTATAGTAGAGAACAAATCGTTAGGATAGTAAAACCCATTACAGTGTAAAGTCACAATGTCTTTCTTTTTTTTTTCCAAGCTTTTTTTTTACTCAGAAAGAAATTAATGTCTTACACTGGTGTGTTTTTTGATTAATTGTTTCTGCAGTCTGAATAGTTGGAAACAAAGTATGATTTCATTGCTACCTCTTTTTTTTTTATAAGGGTAGATTGTCAGTACTTAGAATTTCAGAACCCTACTGTGGATGGGTTTTATAGAAAATTTCAATTCATAATAAATTCACAAGAAGGGCTACTGTCTAAAATTCTCAGCATCCAAGTGTTTCTAATGTGACAAATCTGGAAGATTTAAAAATAATAAAAATAAAAAAAACTTGCAAACATCAGCCCTGTTCCTGTTGAATTACCGATACAGTGGGGTTGCCCTACTTGTGAAATACTTACTTCCAAAATCAGACTAAGAAAAAGAAGACAATGAAAGTGCTCTTGAAGTACCAGTGACATATGACTTAGGTAATGTAGTAGCTTATGTATAGAGACAAGATGGACGTGTCTTGAATTAAGTGAAGTTGAATACAAAAATTAGTTTTTTCATCCTATGGATAGAAAAGAAAGACCTGCATTTTGAGTTACTGTTTAACATTGGCATTATTTGTGCTTTCCTCTCAAGTACAACTATTCATTACCTACCAAATATAGCATTAATTTACCATAAAATGTTATCATTTTTTGAAATGACACGTATTTATCTGTAGTTTTGATACACTATAGTTTCACTTCCTTGGTGTTTTAATAATTTAGTACAGTTTTACACATATCCAAATTTATATAACTGTAAATTGGGACCCAGGTTTCTATTTTATTTGCACGATGAAAATGTAATTTCTGCTTAGAAGGATACTGACAATCCATTCTTCAAACATGATAGTGCTATGGAATCTTGGATTTGTAGCTAGAACATTTAATCCATTTCAAACACAAGCTCGTGAAGAACAGGGGATATCACTGTGCACTCCATGTCTAGGTTTTAGACAACTTCCAAACCTTGAGCACCACTTAATTTTTCTTCACTGAAACTGTTTTTCAAAACATGAAAATCAAGTAATTGAACTTCTATTTAAAAATATCAAGATGAGTTAAAAAATCAAAGCAAATCTCTACCATTGAATTCAATCACTTTTTATTTTTACTGTGCTTAACAATGATGTGTTTACACATCATGAGTTTTCCTATTTACTCCATCAATACTGATATAGATAGAGAGCCAGAAGTATTCATCTAAGCTATCTGCAACCATCTAAAAAAGTAGTTCTTTAAATCTGAAGTACCTATCTTCACAATCAAGTAGAGATAGATGCTTTAAAATGTAGTCTGCGAAAAAGAAATTTGAGGCAATTATATTTTTAATTTACACAACTCAGTTAAACCACAACACACTTCTCTTCATAAACATGTTATATTATTCTTTGTTAGTTCTAAATATCAGTATTGTTCTTTGTTAGTTCGTAAGCATCAGTCTTGGTTGTGCAGGCCCTGCAGACCCTCTAGGCCCTGCAGACCCTCTAGGGATTCCGAATGCCCTCAAGAAACAAGCCATTCTTCTACATTATTCTATTATAAAATTCACCTTTCCAAATCAATTAATCAAATCAATTACTTTTTCAGTGTTTCTAATGCTTTTTCTAGGAAACTGAAGGACTAAAAAGATGACTAATAATATTTGAAAAGTTTGTCTCTAGGTGCTTTACTGAAACGTCCTTTCTACAAATGTTTACAGGTGTAAACAAAGCCATTATATGTATAGCTGTAAGAAAGATTGTGTCGTTCACTATGTAGTAGTATTTTCATCTTTGTGCCTTCTAATTAATAGTTGCATAATGTGAACATTGCTAAGGTGTTAGATGAAGAGAATAAACACATATTGCATTGAATATTTTGATTTATGGACTAGCCCTTATGTAAAAATATCAACATACATGAATGATTGTAACTAAAACACAAAGTCTATTTCAGGTTTTCTGGCAATTAAGGATGCATACTCAAGCCCTACTTCTGTTCTCTGAGATTTCTGTGCTGGAGTTGTAGCTCTGTATTACACTACTGGTTTTTTATTAAAAATGAATATAATATTTGTGAAAGCTCTTAGAATCATAATACTGGAAAATTAATCTTTCCAACAACAGAACAGATAGAGCAGGGGCAGTGATGGACTACAGTCTTCAACATGTGGTCTTAGTCACTTTATGTCCTACTTAAAAGTTCAAGGGCTGCCGTTATAGGCTGCTGATAAACTTAAATAAATGACACTATGCAGAGGAGTGAAACTGCAAAACTAGTACCATTTTCTTTTGTTAATAAGGTCTGATTTCATGAACTTCTCACACATTCCTCTTACAGTATTAAACATAAACATACAGATCAATATTCTCACACCTGTGTATGCAATGTAAAAATAAATAAACAAGTAAACAAACAAAAAATCCCAGAATCTTTGGCTACAAAACCATAATGCTTTCATGTACCAAGGCAACATATCTGTACCAAAAATGCTTAATATTAATAAAACAGTGTTGAGGTAAAAAAATAATAAAAGTAAGAAGAATGTACAAAAGTTTAGAAATCTGTTGTTTCTTTATACTTTCAGTGACGTTCTCTTGCACCTCACCTTTTTTAGGTAAGCTAAAAAAAGAATAAGAAATATGACAAGGTAAATCATGGTCCTTTGTACTTTAAGATCCTGTCATTGTAAAAGGCACAATACAGAAATTTGAAATGTCCAGCATTTTCCTGGTCTTTTCTGGCATATTAAAATGAGACAGGATATTTTGTCTGAAGGAGCAGTTCACATTCAGAGCAAAAGTTAACAAATAGAAAAGCTCTAAGTACATTAAAATTCATTTTAAATTTAAACATTTGAGAAGTTGTTTTAATGACCAAGAGGTCATATTTTTTAAAAGCTGAGCAGTCCTTTAATTGCTGTTATAGTTTCACCATTGTTAATAGAAAGGGATGTGTGAGTGGAACTCTAAAACCTTAAGAAAAAAAAAGCTGAAGCAAACATGCTGCCAATGAAAAGAGGGAAAAAAAAACCAACAAAAAAACAACCTACCAAACAAACAAAATTTGAAAGACAGAATAAAAAAATAAAGTTTCCCAAACTGAGCCTGGGGACAGTTTAATTCAAAACAATGAGACCTTTAAAAATTATGAAAAAATCAAGGAATAAATTAATTAATAAGAGGCTGCACATTCAATTGACCTTAAGAGGACCTGAAAATCTTTGATGTCATTTCTGAAAGAAATGATCGGATTTACTAACAGTGGCAGTCAAGTTGCATGGGAATCACTCCATAAACACCAACATTCATCAAAGAATCTGCAGCATTATGCCGGAAATGGGTTTGATCATTTGAGGGCTTGTTCTGTAAACATTTTTTCAAATATTTGACCATTTAAGATACTGAAATTAGTGTCAGTAACACTCTTTTGCATTTAAGGATGCCTGCATTTCCTTCCTCATTTGAATATCTGATAATTGGTCCCACTTCTTTTTTAAATTTAATTATAAACTTAAATTACACTGCCAGGTGCATTAATTCTACTGGCTATTTCTTCACACCTGCAAGCCTAGGGCCAGTATCTTCTTCTGGAGGAGACAGGCCACATCCATGTTACAAATCATTTGACACTGGGTCCCAATCCAAACCCCACATGGTGTGCTATAGCTCTAAGATGTAATTATAGTATTTCGTAGGTTTCATTCACTGCAGAATGTCTTAAATAATAGTACTGAGCAAACACAAGTGTTTTTATAGCAGAAAATTAAGGGCATATCTCATATGACAAAGAGTGTTGTATAAGGGTGCCCGGATGACTAGAAGGGAACTGGAAGATTGTGTAGATTTAAAGAATATAAGTACGTAGAGTTCCAGTCATATATTCACACTGAAGTGTTTTGGTTTTTTGTTTTGGTTTTTTGTTGGTTTTCTTTTTCAGCTAGAGACCTTTCTTTGGCTTAAAAATGTTGTCTATGAATAAACTAATGTTCATAGAGTATGAATGATAAGGTGATCTGGGGATGGAGAGCTAGGGTCTTTGAAAGCACAAATAGGTCTTCAGATTTGAGTTCTTTGCCATAAGCACATATTTGCTGCATTAGTTCGGAACTAAACCTTTCAACAAATAGTTCCTAAATGTTAAAAAGTGTCAGGCAATGTATGATCTCATGCAACCCATCTCAAACACTATTCTATATAAAGTTTGTCTACTTTGAATATTGGCCAAAGAAGAACCGCTCTTATTTGATTTTCAATTTGTAATGAATTAAGGCTTCCTATAAACTAGTAAAATGTCCTTTTAAGTTTGCAATGCAAAAAACTCTGGTACTGTGACCTTGGATCTGCTCCAGTTATTTAATTAAGTTTTCATATCACTGGAAACAGTCTAGGAAAAGCACCAGTTCTGTAGTTTTTTGTTAGAGCTCTCAGTCATGTATTGGGAAACAGGTTCATGTCTTCATCCAGCTGGTGCTCAGCTGGTCATAAACTGCAGAACAAGTTCAACAAGAATACACAGAGAGAGACCTGTCTAAGAAAACAGATGAGCCTGTTCCTGGACTGTATTCTTCAACAGCATGTGCAGAGCTGGTTCAGCTTCATATTCTAAAACAAGACAGACAGAGAGCTAATACAGGGATAAACCTGACAGTGCAGTTGCTTGCCACTCACATAACAAAACAAACAGGTTTCTTAAATGCTGCTTTTTGTTTGTTTGTTTCCATTAAAAACTACCTTAGAATTACAGTTGCTGACAATAGATGAGATTCACATTAGCAAAGAGAAAGATGTAACTGAAAAGCCACCTCTTTTCCAGGGTCAGTTGTTTGGTGTCTTCTTTGCAAATTGGGGAAATTTCTGTAGAGGTTATGTCTTCCTAAAATAATACCAGGCTGTTTTTTTCATTATGGTCTCTGTCACAAAGTCTGGTAGAGTTTCCTGTAAAGTAGTATGATATTATTGACTTGCACAAGGGAAAACAGTCTACGTGCTCTGTCAACATTAATTGTCTAAACAATAAAATTATTTATATTCCATCGCATTGTTGAAATGTTACTGTCTTTCAACTTCCCCTAGAGTTTCTTTTCTTTCAAAATAATTAGATTTCTCTCCAATTTTTTTCATCTAAGCTTGACTTTATTATTAATAAGTAAAGACATCAGATGCAAATTCTGCTGAAAGAAAGCTGAATATATCAGCAAAAATGGGCATCTGCACATTAAAATTGGATAGGTGATCGCCCAGACACATGTGGAAGTAAACAAGCTTGCAAGGACTGGTGTAAAAATAGGTCCACACAGATATTGTTATATCCAAGTAAATAAGTCTGCCATTAATAGTCAAAAAGCCATGAGCTTTGCATTGACCTGACAGTGCAGGGACTCAGGGCTTTCCTGAGCTTGCCTTGGCCTAATCTGGCAACTGATATTAGTGTTTATAATAATATAAGTGTATTATTAATGTGACTTTTCTATATTGATTAGGACTGTGAAGGACAATGTTATTGTAACAAGATTTGTAATAATTGCTGCATTTTTATTATTCCGTTAAAATATTTATTGGGCTGTAAATAAATTCTCAGCTCCATATAAGTGGTGTGTTCTTTTTCCCCAGAAATAGATTTTGAGGTAACTTTGCAAGAAATTCTCATTGGCTCTTTTAAAAAATGTTTTCATTTATTAGACTTTCATTGAAGTGGACATTCAAATAGCGCTTAGGTTCAGCCGTGATATTGTATTTGGAGGGTTTCTTTGCACTATACTGCACCTTTTCATCGAGAATGGACATTACACCTCATTCAACATCAGTGTTAGAAGTTTTACTGTACTCCTCCTTAAAAAAAAGAAAATAATAAATGCCACCAGCCCTTCAACAATCATTAATCATGATACCTTTTTAGATTTCAAATATATGATATATTCCATTTAAACTCCTAATATTGCTGTACTGCATATCAGAAAAACATATTATAGCTATTTTAATATTAGTGTATTTGATGACCTAGAAGGTAAAGATATTTTATTATTCATTCCTGTTTTACAGATGGGTAATTAATTTGCAGAAACACTAGGGTAGGCTGACAGGGTCAAGTGTGTGAAACGAGATGAACATCTTATCATGTCTGCATTCCATTGTTTTTTCCGTGTGTCATCAAACATATATGCAAAAATCAAAAATACATACTCATTAAAACTACATCTTATTGCTACCATGCATGGTAACACTTTTTCAATTAAATACTTGATTAAAAATTGTTCATAAATTATTTGTTTTAATTTTAATGTTTTCCAGATCCCTTGCATTCAGGGAGCTTCCTAGAGAGCAGGTATTTCACTTTAAATGAGAGCAAACATCACTGAAACACAAACCTTTCCAGAACACACACTTTAGTATTTCGTTTTTTTCAGATAATAGGAAGAAATTTAGCAGAGATTAAATGTTCAAAACCTGAATGTTGTGCATGGTGCTGAAAGGTCACAGAACAAGAGGAATCTTGTAAAATATTTTTGAATGGTTAATAAACAATGTTTCTTTTGAGCAAAGATCTGTTGTTTTTTGGGGTTTTGTTCAGTTTTAGATTCTCTAGATATGGAAAGAGTCCAATAGAAAAAAACATTTGATCCAGAGATGTACTGTGCACTCATGATTTCAGTTCAAGTAACTAAATCATGTTATTAAATTCTGCTAAATTGTTTGACTTCACCTTATTTTGTATGCCAGTGTGTTACTAACCTCTGCACTTTGCACGAAGAAATACATTAAAACATGTAGCAAACAGGCAAAAGAATTCTTACAGACTTGTTCTTGTGTTGACATAAATAGCCATGGAACAATGCCAAGCTATTATACACTGTTAGATAAAACTTAATTTTGGTTTTAGACATTAGTACTACTCAAATGCTAATTTCTATATTCTCTGTGCATAAATTTGTTTCAAGTAAATAATTCACCACTAGAATTTATTTCCATGAAAATATCGAAGAATCACAGAATGGTTTGAAAGAGACCTTAAAGATCATCTATTTGCAATCCTCCTGCCATGGACAGGTGACGCTTGCCCGTTGTCTGCTTGCCCAAGGAGGCGCAGCGTCCTCTCTGCAAGATGTCGGATCCTCTGGCCTCAAAAGGGAGCAACTCCCAAAAGGCTGTTGGTTAGCTGTGTAGGCGGAGGTAAAGAAGGAAGGAGAGGACTCCTGTATAGGTTCCCAAGGCTTTCTTGGCACCAGAAGGCCCTGGGATAAGACTCAGAGACCTGAGGGTGAGAGGGGATTTTAAGGACCAGTGTTCAGGGACGGAGAGAAGTGGTACAACCAATCGGCAACAAGAACATTGGCTGAATGAAATACACAGTGGTGAATGGGAACAACTCGGAGGAGGGAACAAGGAACATAAACCAATGGGGTGTCGAATAACAGAACTTTCTGGAACTGGGGGCGGTGAGATGGGTGGCACCTCAGACCTCAGTCCCCTCCTCTGAGCCATCATCTCGGCTGGCAGAGGCGGGGAAATCCAGCCATTGGATGGCTGCCACTTGATGGGCGTTAGATGCCCACAGCCCATCTGAGGACTGAGCGACTGCCACAGACAGGGACGCCAGTCACGAGAACAGTTTCCTCAAGGCCCTGTCCAACCTGGCTTTGAACACTTCCAAGGATGGGGCATCCTCAATTTTTCTAGTCAATTTTTTCCAGTGCTTTACCAGCCTCTGAGTGAAGAATTTCTTCCTAATAGCTAATCTAAACCTGCTGTCTTTCAGTTTAAAACCATTGTCCCTAGTCCTGTCTCTATGCATACCATGCTTACTATAAAGCAGCAAAACATTCTAATTAGGAATATGACAAACCACAGACCGGACCACATTTCAATGATTATCATCAGCAGATCATGCACACTGTCAGGGGCCTTGAATACTTGACATATTATGCAGGCACTGAATATAATATATAATAATTCAGGAGGCTGAAAATAATCTGATACTTTCCTACCACTGTTTGAAAAAGTTGCTAAGATAGTGTCAGCAAACTCTTCTTGGTACTAGCAGATGATATAATTATAGATAATATCTAGAGTCCAGCTTGGGATGTTTGGACAGAAGAAAGAGACTTCTGCACTAGGAGTTTGGATGAAATCTGAACATGTTGTCCAAAGAAGTCGCAGAACATTTATCCTTGCAGCTTTTCAGGAGCCAACCAGACAAAGCTGAAGCTGAACTGGTCCTGTGATGACAGTAGTCCCTATATGAGAGGCAGGTTGATCTACATTACCTATATTTCTATAGTTCTTTATGAACAAAACAAAGCAACAAAAAAAACCAAACCAAACCAAACCAAACCAAAACCCCCAAACAAACCAACAAAAACCAAAAACCCTCAAAAACCTGAAACCAACCAACCAACAACAACAGACACCTAAAAACAAATAACAAAAAAAGAGATTCAGATGTCTACTAGTTTCCTTTTTTTTCATTGACAGAATCACAAATAATAAGCAGATGCTTGAAAACTGTCTGAAGTTAACAAAGTCTTAACATCTCTTATAACAGAAGTTTGTTAGTCTGGATTTCATTACGGGGCGAGATTTATTATTTCATTGTTCATAGAAGAACAAGAATAGCAATTGAATCATTAAGCAGAGAGACATGAGCAGAACCGGGCATGAGTACTGGTTCACTTTTTTTAGTAAAAATTTTTCCACTTTCAGAAACCCAGGCATTTCATGAGACTTAAAAATTAAGGACAATTCTACCTTTCTGACAGGATCGCTGACTTTACTATGCAAAAATTTACATTAGGCAAACCATTCATCCCCTAAATCTATAATTAAGATACACTTACTAATGCATATTAATGGTGAGTGTTTTAATGAGCTTTGAATTCAGCTTCGCTCACTGCAGGAAAAAGGCAAATTAATTTTCATCCATACAAATAGATATGCTGTTTTCTGTATTTTATCATGAGAAGGGGAAATATTTTCTATTTCTTTTCTAAAACTAAAAACTTTCTGAAGCTTCACATTGCTGCTTTCATGCTTGAAAAAAGCTTTTTCAGTTTTTAGACATCATCTTTTCAAAATTTTTCTTTTTCTGTTTGATAAACCGTATGGCATAAGAATGACTTGTACAGTTTGTTTTCCTCCTCTCAAGTTGCCCTTGTCTCTCTGTTAATAAAATTATTTTTTCTTGTGACAAACAGTTTAAATCACATCAGTAAGATAGTCTTACCACACAACTTCATTCCTAAAAGTACAAAACAAGGCTACTTAACAATAAAATAATGCAAGTTTATGCTTTTATCCCAGCTGTATCATATTAAATAAGATATAAAAGATGTTTTATAACTACAGATTTATTTGATGTGTCTGGTAATTGATAATATTTACCTGGCAATCAAATTATGTACCCAAAATTACATCGCCAGAAAAAAGAATTCTTTTTAACTACCATCACATCTCCACGATATCCTAGCTAAACTCATAAATTAATGTAGGACCCCACAGACACACTTTAAAGTTAAAGGACAGTGTAAAACATTGTTCTCTTGCCACAAAAAAGATCTATATTGCATTCCTTAGTATCTTTAGGACATGCATTCTGCTTAGGCTGCTTTCAGCTTCATCTCTTTGGAGAACAATTTCATATGGCATGAAAACTATCCTGGAAATTGCCACATGTCAGGAGACTATCCAGTTTGTGTGGCTGCGTCTTCTCCAGCAGCTGGCATTCCCTGCAGTTAACAGCAGCATTTATAATACATTTCTTGACAGTCGCATCACAGAACATTTACAATATCTTCAAGCTTGCAATCTGTCACCCAAAACTCTGGCCATTTAGAAAAAAAAAAAAAAA
>VZTH01018236.1:70171-196487 GCA_013397815.1 Aleadryas rufinucha
AAAAAAAAAAAAAAAGGAAACCTGAAAGCAGGACATCTTTCTGCTGTTTAATGCACTTCAGCATTTCAGAATATTCAAGTGATCTAGCATCCATCTATCCTATGCCATTTAAATCACAGCTCTTGTTAAATCTTTTGTAATGTTCATTCAGATATATCAGAATCACCTTGACTGTCTCCTTCCTTACTTCCCTTTTTCTTTTTCTAGATTAAACTGCCTCATAACTGGAATTCTGTCATTATTTAAAAATGATAATTAGTAGAGTGACTGGAAATTCAAGTCACAGGTTTTAAAGACTTATTCATTAAAACAATCTTTTCTTCTTTCTAGACTGTTTTCTAGAAATTTCTAGAAATTTTGAGTCAAAAGTATATGGCCCAAATTTAAATCCCTGAAAACACTTTGCCATAATATAAGAATCTAGACATTTATAAAACTTATTTTGCATTAATGCCTAGATCCTGAGGGAAGTTTCCAGAAGGCTCTAACGAGCCATCCATCTACCAAATGCAATGTCTACAATTTTAGTCTCAATTTCCAAATTTTACTGATAGCATAGGGTTAAAATGTTTCTAAAATTGTATTAGCTTAGGTGGGCTTTGAATAGGTATTGTTTCTGCTAAATCTTGTGACTCTGTACCTGTGTATAGTAAATGGTAGAAAATGTTCTGATTGCTTAATCGTAACACGGATCATGAGGAAAGAACAGCAAATATGGGGGAATATTGTGGGAGAGGGGCTCGAAGCTTATGCTTGAATGATTACAATAGAACCTGTAGCTTATGCTCGATTGATCACAATAGAACAATAGATGGCTAATGATTAACATATGATTCTATAGCAGTTATGTAAGAGAAGAATATAAAATGGATTTTACTTCGAACCCTTGTCGGAATCTGATTTGCTCAGATTCCTGAGCACTCTTCAAATAAAAGGCACCTGCATATAATCATGCTGTGATTATGTGTTTCTGTGCTAACATTACCATGAGATCTTGAAGGAGTGGACAAATAGAGTTTGGCACATGAAAAAGTTAATCATTCTTCATAACAGAACATCTCTATCTGGCAAGATGATATAATTGTCATTATCTATGACCATGGCTCACAGGATTCCTTTCTAAAGCTGATTCCATGTAATCAGCATCCTATTCATCACTACATCCTCCTCAACATGTAATCTTTGAAATAATTGCCATTCATTTTTCCCACAAAAATAAGTGCTCTTTAATTAACAGCAGCCAGCAATAGAATTGAGTTTATTAATTTGATGGACAAAATTTTATCATATGTACCATTTTAGAGAACAATGACTCTACTCTACACTATCTTTTCGGTACTCAGAATAATATATGATGGTATCTGAATCCAGAACTTTCTTTATCTAAGCAAAACCAGTAGTCTTAAAAGGAGATACCATTTTAAAATATTGTTTAGGAGTTTAAAATCTTTGGGAAGCTGCCTCTCTTTAGGATAAGTCTAGGGTTTTTGCCCTTAAAAAGAGGTCATAAATATAAGTGTTAGTTATTTCATTCCATCTCAAACTGATGGAAAACAAACTCACAGAGGTCTAGCTGTGTCCAAATGTATTAATCAATGAATCTCAGCATGAGCTGTCACAATCTGCTATTCTGTATCTTGAATGACTTGAAGGAACGTCAGTTACTTCTATGGAAAATAGCCAGGTTTGAATTACAGAATCACTACGACTTATCCTGATTTCAGACTTGAAGGCAGTCACTATTTCATTCAGATAAAAGTTTCTTGCCCCATTTTATTAACAAATGTTTACTTTCAAAAAAAATGTGCACTTGCAAATATTTTGAAATATTCCTGAATTGAGAGAGATAGCTCAAAATATTATCTTGGAAAAGTTTCAAAACAGCTGAGAGGATTTGGTGGATGGGGGGTTGCTTGTTGCCTTTGCACAGGTTACTCTTTTAGTGTTCAGCTAATTTAATCTAGTTTTTCATTTGACTTTTTTTTTGACAGGGTGGATGAATGAAAAAATTTAATTCTCTTATTCACTCTGTTTAAGCACTGCCACAAGGATGTGAAGAAACCCTGAGATTTCTTCCATTGGTCAGAGCATGGTGCTAATAATGCCAAGGTTGTGGGTTTGATCCCAATATGCACCATCCACTTGAGAGTTGGACTTCATGATCCTTGTGGGTCCCTTCCAACTCAAACTAGTCTGTGACTGTGAACTGCAAAAGCCTTAGAGATATATATACCTAGAAGCTCCTCCAGTGAAAACTCTTTCAAAAGTCAGTGTTTCAGGGAGACATGCAATTTAATATTCAGGTTGTAGTTTGACCTCTGTTCTTTCTCTCATTTTAGTATTTATAGGCCCTATTAGAGGTTACCCACTTAGAGAACAAAAATCCGCTTAATATTTACTAGTTAATGAATTGGATCTTCTAAGTTTAAAGAGTCACTTGATTATAAAGCTTTAAATAGAATTCCTAAGTACTTCAGTTCTGGTGTGAAAATAAAGGATGTCTAAGTTGGCAGGTCATTAACTTCCTTGAGGTTTTTGTTCTCCTAACAATACTTTTGTTATGAACTTCAATGCTCATGTTTTCCTGACAGTGAATAGATGGTGAATTTTCATCAGGATGTATTTACTCAAAGTGAGACATTCAGAACTACAAACAGGAATGTTACCCATCTTGCTCAGCACCTTCTCATTCATCCTCAGAAACAAACTAACAAAAATTAAAAACAAACAAACAAAAAAAAAAAAAACAAAAAAACAAAAAAATAAGATTCATATAATCTATTTATTTAGGAGTTATCTGATTTAAGTGCATGAGTGTCTACCTTGCTTATGCATAAATCCTGTTTAGTTGTCTGGTTGACATGCAGGCACTGCTGTGATGCACCCAGGTGCCTAGGTGTTTCTATCACAGGCTGCAAAATCATCATTTCTAAGACCAGACCACTCAAGCCCAAAGAAAGGTTTCAGGGAGTCACTGACACAATGCAATTGTGAAAGTCATCTGTAAACCTGGAACTGTGGCAATATGATACAAGATCTCTGCTACTGAATAAACAAGATGGTAAGGAACTTTTATATTTCCTTATCATTTTAGTATTTGCCAAAGAATAGGGCATTCATTTCCCACAGATAAAATGCTTTTTTCTGCTGTAATTGTAGCTTGCTGTGGGATATACAGGTTGAAAAAATTGAGACCACAGATCCGTGTCTGTCTCATGGAATAAGGAATTTTTCATGTGTTCAGGAACAGTTCTAAGGAGTAGTTCTATTAGAATTTCTGGCTTTCTGTGATACAAGTAAAAATAGTAATCTTTACATTTAGAAAATAATTTTTAAGATATCTACATTACAGTCTAAAAGCCATCATTCAGCATGGTAATCATGGCTGCTGATCTAAATTTTCTTTTTTAGAAATAAGGTTGTGATCAGCAGGTATGTCATTCTGATTTTGTATTTTTGTGTGGCTTAAATTTCTCGTCTGAAAGATTTAGCAGTTTAATTCCTTAAAAGGAAACTCCCTGAAAGTCCCCTTTTCATCATCATTGCTCAGTCTCAAATCATTAGACTGCATTTAAACGTTGCAGCAAAGCCCTACTACAAGCTTTGATCTTGCTCATTCAAATGACTGTATTTTCCACAAAAGAAAGAACCAAGAGGCGAGAACTGTGTTTTGGTAGGAAATACACCACTGCTGTGTTTTCCATTTATTTGTATTTATGTAGTATTTAATTTCTCATCTCTTTTGTGTCTTCTCTCTGTAGAACAAGAACTCAACTCACTTACTGCTGCTTGCTATATACATATGCAGCTCTTATCCACTGCTGAAACATAAACAGAGAGAAACTTTATTTTTTTGTATATATATATATGTTGTCATTACCAAAAATAAAAAATAGTGATATGCTATGAAAATTATTTGCTTAATTTCTTCAGCTTCTTGAATGATTAAATATTTTATTACTAGCAAAAGTTAGGTAGCACCAGTTGTCATCATAAGAGATAATTTTTGAAAATACAGTAAAACAGAGGAATTGTACATAAAGGATATGAGTCAGCTAAAGAGGTTTCTGATGGAATTCACTTAGCTGCAATCCTAACCAGGTTCAGTACATATCCTGTTTGTGATTTCAATAGTTCCCTGGAACTATACAAAGTGGATTGCACAATGTGGGTGTGATAATGAAAGTACTTATTTTACCTTTGAGACTTTCAGTACATAGAAAAATGAGTTTGCCTAGCTATGCATTTGCTAGTATTGGCTATAGCAGTAAGGAGGAGTATCACAACTCAGTCATACATCATGAGGGCACAGAGATTTATGAAAACAGGAATTAATTCTATAAGTATAAATACGTCTCATGTCCAGAGCAGGAAATAAGGAGTTCTGAAACACAAGACAACTGGTGTAAGCGACTCCTGAAATGTACTGTGGCAAAACAGACCAAAGAGAGAGTTTAGAGAATATATTGTTTATTCTCTTCCTAATTTTTACAATTTCTGGCAACATTTTTCATATTGATTAGAAATTTTGCACTCCGCTGTTTTCTTCTGACAAAAGCCTAGCCAGCAATTTTAACACAAGAGTATATCAGATATAAATACATTCCAGCTCCAAATACTATTAATGTCAATCATAAGCTCTTCTTTCTTTTTTTTACTCCTTCATGATTAGTTTCTCTCATCTTTATTATATTCAATTAACACAAAACTGTAAAAATGTGTCCTTCAATCATGAACTCACACAGTTTTCTAAAGCAAACAGGCTTAATCATCAGTAAATTATATTATTAAATGAAGTCATTTGACTTATAATGCAAAGAGTACAGCTCAAGAAGGCTGTCATCTGAACTGATGAAATTTCAAGTTATTTGAATTCAATGAAATTTGATGTTTGTGGTTTTTAAATTTAATTATCAGCAATACTTACTCCCAATGATAGCTCTTGGATACATCTCTCTAGCACACTTTTTACATTTCTGCTTATTTCTTCTATTATCTGTAGAGAAATAGTAATAATTGACTTCTACTAATTCTTCGTACAGAGTTATATTTCATCCAGGCTATCTTTTGATTTGAACTTCATATAATTTAGTTTTGCTATGCTGCAAAGAGTATGTATATATATAATTGTTGTTACGGTTGTTGTATAGATTAAGCCTTCACCAACAAGGTAGGATAAATTTCTGTAATTCTGAAAGTGAGTTTATGAATTTATATTGTCTCTAGCATTTATTGCTATAATATGCTGAACCAGATGTTCAACTTCAGAGCCTCAGCCTCAACCTACTTCTTATTTCAGGAATTTATTTTTTTCTCAACTAAATCTTTCTTTTGCAAATTTTTTGGGGTGTTGAGTTTCCCCCTCCCCTGCTTCATTTGTTTTGTTTTAGTTTGATTTTTTTGTTGGTTTTTTTTCTTGTTTGGTGGGGTTTGTTTGTTTGTTTGTTTGTTTGCTTTCCTTCCCCGACATTTTAAACTGATATGGAATTTTCCTTGAAGTAAGGAAGGACCAAACTTGGCATGTTTATTTCTTGGGAAACCACTGTGTTGCTCATGACCACATAAGAACCTGATAAACATTGCGTTGGCAGTCTGGATGTGTCTAAAGTGAAATGTATATAAAAAAAAGATTAATTACCCTGAATAATTCAAGTAAAAAAAGTCATTCTTTTCCTCCACCTTTTTTTCCAGAGAATGGAATAGTAATGCAGACAGTATGGGAGTCTCTTAGACATGTGGGAATCTTAGAATCACAGTTCAAGATACGTAACGTATTAGGAAGCTGAGACAAAATCTGTGACAAACTGACTGCTGAGTAGTCAGCTTATCCCTGCTTGTTTGTGTAACTGTAGTACAGGGCTTCAAGAAGAGTGACAATGTCATCTGTAATGTTATGGGACACTGAGCTGAATGAAGCTAGGGGAAAAATATTGCTTCAACTTTTCTGAAGAGTCATAAGTTTTGGGAAACTTTCCAGACAGAGAATGACATAACTGAAGTGTTGACTCCAATCTTAGACCTTGGGATGATTGAAGAAGATATTTTAAAGGCCCATATAAGGAAATGAAGCTGATACATCAAATTTTCATATTCAAAGTAACTTCAAGTGAAAAAGAGATCATTAAAAAAAAAGTAGCTCTACGTGTTATAGGAGAACATTGTTTGATAATATAATCCTGAATTATTTTGCAGACAGCAGCAGATTTTGAGGGAGATGGACATATTTTATAATTTTGTTTGGTTGAGTGTATTTTTTATGTTCATTTAAGAGCACTCTATTCAG
Organism: Aleadryas rufinucha; assembly: GCA_013397815.1. NCBI lineage: Eukaryota > Metazoa > Chordata > Aves > Passeriformes > Aleadryas > Aleadryas rufinucha. Next base: position 76,455 of record VZTH01018236.1, read on the forward strand.
TAAACTGTCAAAAGATTGGTTGCAAATGCTGGCATTACCTTATGCTCCTGAAAAAAAAGAGAAATCTGAGACATGAGATCCTAAACATTGTTTCAGTTCTGAAAAAAAGAGTGATTGAAAAAGAATTTTCTGAGGACCAACATTTTAGATGGTAGAGTGGCAGCTGTCATATGTAAGTGGTAGCCATAATTTCTTTACCATTTATGTTTAATAGATTCCACCACCTTAAAGAGTCCTCCCCAACAATACTGAATGGTAATGCTGTCAACTAAGGGAAGAGGGACAGATTTATTGCATTGACAAAAAAGATCTAAGGGAAGAGAGATCAGGGGAACATCTGTGAGGGGTAGACTTGTGTCCTGTATGACAGCATGTCTGATTACAGCTCTGCTTTGAAAAGCATGAAAGAACTCTTTCCAGAAAATAAAGGATGACAGACGTACAGGAATTTGACGCCAGGTTTGTCTTCAACCACAGAATGCTCTCTCATGGTGTTTGTGGGTCTGCAGATGTGCACTTCTGGCTGGACAGATGTGCCTGATGTTTCTGTTTCTCTCGCATTTCTCTGGGGATATGTCATATTATGCATTACCTCCTTCTCAGTAGCTCTACCCTAACATGAACTCCTCTGTCATAAGGATTTAGTTGACTGTGGAGCTGTATCTTAAAGTTTCTCAAAATTAAAAATAACTTTGCTTTTTTTAATAGTTTTTTTCAGCTATAATATCCCTATAATTATTAGCACAACTAATGGGATAATGAAATGAGCCAAGTCTGCATAGATCAGCACTGTTGCCAGAACTTTGTCCCATTAAATGTTATCTAATGTGTTTATTCACTAGCCTCCTTTTACTCTAGACCTGCTTTTGTACATAGCAAACATAAGGCACCTGTAATATTTAGATTATTTTATCTCCACAAATGGACAGTGTCAACATTTTTAGCTTCATACGTATTTCAGACATGTTTCATCTAGCAGCCTTTTATGGCATCTCACAGTAGAGAAAATCCAGATATTAGTTAACCAGAAGTGTGAGTCTTTGATGAAATTCATATCTGGAGAACTTTGTGAAAACTCAGAATTATTTTATGCTTCTTAAAAATACTTTATGGAAAATCAGACAATATTTTAAAAGAAATCACATGGAGAAAAGAAACTAATTTTGAGAGATGTAAGGTCCAGTAGTATCTCTATAATTTGAATTAAAGTTTGAAAACATTTATTCAAATCAATAGAAAGGATGGTATGATTTATCTTACTATAAAGATTACTATAATAAATCAGAGAAAGCACATCACAATGTGATCAGTTTTCTTTATGGAATTTTGAAGGACACCTAAGATTACCTGCTCACATGTAGATTTCTACGTTGTAGATATCTGGAACTAGCCAGTGGAGATATATCACATATCAAGGCTCTATTTTTTAATGCCATTAGTATTTGACTGAAGTAATTATGCAGTGAGCAAAAAATGCGTGGGGAGAGCTAAGGGCCAAATTCCCACCCAGCCACTTGTTCATTCCCTCTCTTTAGTGGGGCAGGAGGAGAGAATAGGATGAGAAAGTTCATGAGTTGAGATAAGGGTAGCGAGATATCTTAACAGTCTCAACTTGGCAGACAGTTCAATTTCTTGCCAGTTAATATAGATTTGGGTAGTGTCAGAGACTGAAAGTAGTTCATGCCTCAAACATTGATATAAAATTTTAAAGAAACTACAACCACAGAAAACTTGAAGAACTTTGGACTGTAAGTCAAACTACTGAGATTAGAGAAAGGGAAAACCTATTCTTTCATCAACCTCAGGCCTGGAGAAAAACAAACAAGTAAACAAAGAAGAGAATGTGAGCCAAACCCAGCAGCTGTGCTAAGGATCTTCCCTGGCTGAGTTTGGGGTGGGGGAGACCACAGCCCACAGAAGCCAGGTTTACACAGACTCCCTCCTGAAACGAGGTGGAGGGGGGAGGAGGTTTTGGGTGTAACCTCTGCTCTGGGCAATGAACACCCATCCTCCCTTTGTGTAAGGGAGGCCCAGCTGTGGCCCTTTGTGTAACTGGCCCAGCTGTGGCACCCCCAACCCCATAGGCCACATCCACGGGACCTTCACGTGAGAGGTTTTGCACCACAGGACTGCACGTGATGCAACAGATCCAGAGTCTGCTGTAAGAGACTGCCCCCTCCCCCAGGGGGACATGCCTGGACATCGCTACCTGGCTCAAGGGTATATAAACCCACTGGACTCTGTGCTTTTTGGGGGGACCTTCACCATCAAGAAGACCAGCTGGAGAGGATCAACAGAACATCGCTGGGATCCATGGAATGGTGATATTTTCCTTATTCTGTACCTGTCACTTTCTTTCTGTCCCTCCCATCTATTTTCTACTCCTTTCTTTCTACTTTCCTTCCTTCTCTCTTTCTCTCTCATACCATACTATGCAATAAAACCCGTATTATTTTCCCTGGCATATGGTCTCGTTTGCACCTTAATTCAGGCAGAGAAATTTCTGAAGAACCTTAATAACAATTGGATCGTAACAGTAGTGAGAAACAACAAACATCAAACCCCCACCTCTCCTCTACCCTCTCCCAGTCACAACTTCACTCTGCTGTTGCCAAGTCTTCTCCCCACTTAGAGCAGCACAGGAAGGGACAGGCAGCAGTATGGTTGGAATGGAGCAGCATGGTTGGAACACAGCAGTTTCTCTCTTCTGCTATCCTCCTCTGGTAGGCAGGCTCTTCCCATTGGGTCAGCTTCTGCAGGAGAAAAATCTGCTCCCGTGTCAGGTCTCCGTGACTATCATCTCCTTTTGGAAATATCCAGCTGCTCCCGTGCACAGTCCTCCACAGGTTGCAGTGATTGTTCTCTCCTCTGTGTGCTTTTCCAAGCGAATGCCAACTCTAACAGTCTCTGTCACAGGGTAAAGGGGAGTATCCCTTCCATCAGGGATTTTGCCACAGGCTGCAGCTCCCACTCTTTATTTTCTGACACTGATATTCATAGAACAGTTTCTTACTTTTGTTTTCCCTCCTCCTCTGTGTGTGGCATTTTTCTGACCTTTCTTTAAAATGCTTTCTCTGAGATGCCACCATCTTGGTTGAGGGGCTCAGCCGTGCCCTGCAGGGGCTCGATCGGGGCCAGCTGGAACTGTCTCTCTCTGTCGCAGACCAGAGACCATCCTCTTACCCCTGACAACCTTGACACACATGCAGACCCAACACAATAGTGTTTCTAATACAGCTCATAATAACCTTCACATTAAATGAACATGGAACAATAGCTCTGGTATCTTATGGAAGTTCAGATCTGTAGATAATATAGCAATTTTTGAGTAATACTAAATTTACACCAAAGTGTGTCCCACATTTTACAAAAGGCAATAAAAATCTACGACTGTAGAGTAATAAATATATACTTTTGGTTCTCAAGAAAGGTTCACCTCTTAAGACCTGTGGCTGTTTTTTAAAACACAGGCACTTCCAGAAAAGTAGATCTGTTTGAAGAGGCTTATAGAAAGTTAATTATGCCAGCAGTCTAAGACTTCACATTCAGAGAAGCAATCAGGCATCAAATTGTTGAATGGTTTTCAAATAAATGGCAAGTAAAAATGACATTGGTATGATGGAAAGTCTTAAAGAAATTTCATTAGCTACCTGTGGTGATGGTCCAAGGTGAGATGAGATGCACAGAGCAGTGGGGCTGAAGATAAAGCAGGACACCCTATAGTGAATTAATATTAAAATCTCAGAGTATGGCACACTGCCAGTTTTCTGAAAGATTTAGCAAATCTAATTAGAAGACAGAAGTGAGAGGACAAATTCTATGTCTGGCTGTCAGCACTGAAATAAGAAGGAATACTAAGTAGTAAAATGTCTGTAAACAAATACACTCAACACAAAAAGATAACCAAATGGCACATACTATTCAGTACTCTACCAGTACTGAAACTGGCTTTCTTTTTCATATGAATTCACCGTAACTCAGTCAATAATCTTGATATTTTTGCAGTGGACTTAATGAAAGTATATTTTGCATAAAATATACAAAGCAAAAGTGAGGCAGATGAGACAAAAGCTGATCATAAATGCTTCCACATAAACTAATTGATTCATTTTTTATACATTTGCTTCAAAGGTTTGGGGTTTTTCTTCTCAAATATGAAACAAGATCAGGATTAATTCTAAATTCATCACCCCTTTTGAAACAGAAACATTTGTGTTGAAAATTTTCAGATGATTGTCTGAATAAGGTAGTGAAAAGCACTATCCTAAGTGGTCAGAAGAGAGACTGTAGTGAAAATACAATCTTGTTGACTCATGGTTTGGAGGACAAGGCTAACTTTTGATGGTTTTATAACCAGTAGTATGTAATGAATTCTCAATTACACGGTATATATATGTATCCAGTTACAAAATATTACAGGTATTATTTTAGTTTTATTAATACTTTTGAGTATTTGGAGCTTATGCCAAAAAATATCATGTTGCATATAAAAAGAATTTTGCCATCACAGGCTGGGAATAAGCCATAAGTCAGTTTTATTTACATCTCAATGCTTCAGAAACAATCAGCTTCTATAGTCTTATTCTATCTACTTCTGATGTATACAAAGCCGACAACTGTTTTGGTGGCAGAATTAGGAAGGTGACACATCAGCATTAGATGGAAAACTTAACTAATTTATTTCTCTGCAGTTGGTGCACATCTGTGCTCATTAAAATCAAAGCCAAGATTTGCATTTTCTTCAGCAATGTAAGATCAAATAAAAGCATTTAAAGACTGAGATATTCCAATCCTCAAAATTAAATATTTCTGTGATTGATGGAGGGGGAAAGAATCCAAGCTGAATGTCTGTTTTCTGTCACTTATCTGCAAAGTTAACTTTTGTCAGAAATACTAATAACATTTCCGTATGGATCTTTTAACATTAAGTAAACATTTAACATTTTCTTAACATACGTCCTAGCAGCGCAGTCAATTCCTTTGGTTAATGCTGTGTTACATATATCTAAAGATGAAATGCTTTATTTGTTCAGACCCATCTAAAGAGGGAAAATAAAAAATATGGCATTCAATTGCTGTCATATAGTACAGAATATCTTTGTAATAATAAGGCTAAATACTCTAAGAAATATTAGATTTTCATCATTAAGTTCAAAAAAAAATGGGACAAAACCAAAGTACTCTAAACAGGAATGGTACCAAATATTAGATACAGAGACTGGAGAAGCCTTGATACTCTCTTAGGCGGGTGTCAAGAATGAATGCTTTAGGTCATTCAAAGAATGACCAGCAAAGGTATCAGCAGAAGCAGGTTTAATATAGAAGTGAGAGTGTGACAAAGTTCTTTGGCAAGGTCCACTCTACTACTTACTAGATGGCAAAAGCAAACAGAAAAAAATCAGACTAAAATCTAAAATAAATCAATCTATAATAAAAATCAACGTAAAATGATCTATGTGCATGCTGGGGATAAAAAAAGGGCACAGATGGGAAAGGGTAAGTATAGAAAGGAAGAAGGGAGGCCCCCTGTTGAGTCACCAGCTTCAGAGTGGAACCCCTTGCCAAACCTAGCCCCAGACTTGATCAACGGTTTAGGCCTAAAGGTTTTAACAGCAGTTAAACTTAACAGCACTTAATCCATAGACTAATTTAAACAACTTAACAAAAGATTGTATGGAATTTACTGTAGCACAGCAGTAACTCCCTTATAGGCCTAACTTACGTACAAAGCTAATGTACTTAAGACTCTAAGACAGGAACATTCAGAGTACATATTCTATAGCATATTCACATTTGCACCCACACAGACCCAAAGGAACATGAGCAAGGTATATACTTGTGAAAAATTCCCCTTGAGTTCACTGAAGTACTCACATCGGATGTCTTTGCATCTTCTGACTGATTAAAGCACTGGGGATACCAGCCCAGGCTCTGTTGTCACCTTTTGGCAGTGGTCCTCCAAGTATAGCAAACTTGAGAATTTGCTTGCTCTGAGAGGCGTCCCACTCAGAGGCAGATAATAGAATCATAGACTGTGCAGGGTCAGAAGAGACCTTAAAGATCATCTAGTTCCAGCCCCTCTGCTTGAGCACCTCCAGGGGTGGGACATCCACAACTTCTCTGGGCAACCTGTTCCAGTGGCTCACCTCTCTCATAGCAAAGAACTTCCTCTTAACATCTAATCTAAACCTACTCTCTTTCAGTTTGAATCCATTCCCCCTTGTCTGCTATGGTTATACCACCACAGCAAGATGTCAATTTGGTATCTCTGCTTAAATATGTAAATTGTAAGAAAAAAAATTGCAGCTTAGTACTACATATTACAAAGTGTTGATTAGGGCAGTTAGCAAAATTTTGCAAAATTCCATCAGTTTTTCGGAAACTGGAACTATATTTAATGTGTTTGAGATCTTCACTGATTTCACAAAGGTTGTTTACATTTATTTTGCTGGTGAGGGGAATGATCACAAAGACATACAAACAGGGTTATGTCATGAATTGTGTTTCTGTAGGAAATCGGATTAATAAAAAGGACTACAAGCTTCTGATTTAACTGTGATTGCAGCAACCTATCATTTCCAATGAATTAATTTGCTACATCTGCTAAGTAGCAAACAATAAACAAAAAGATCAGGAACAGCTCAGAGGAAGAAAACTCTTGAAGTCTCTTTACAGAAAGAGTGACTAATCTCAGTTCCAGACAGTTTACATTTTTTAGCTGAGATATTTTGGACATTGGTGGAAGAGATATTGTTCACGGAAATATCTGCTTTTCATGCCTTCTCACAATGAAATTCATTGTCCATTGTATAATTATAACTTTATATAGGCAAAAATTTAACACACTTTGTACATGAACATGCAACTTATTGTTAGCTGAGCTAAAATTAAAAAAACTAATGTAACTAAAACAGTTCTCTTGAGTCCGGTTACAATAATATAACTTAATAATATAGCTTTATATGAAAATTAATATTCTAAAATGAAGTATCACTCTGGAATAGGCAAAACCAGTATTTACCCTTATCTTTGGTGCTGGAATCATTCTTATGTTTCCGGGGTCCTAACATAATGGCAGTCATATTCCTCAGTAGAGAGGTGGTGTGTTGTCCAAAACATTGATAACGTTTCAAGTTCCTCCCTGAAGGATTTACAGTATTTGTGATGGTGGGTCCTTTTTCATTGTCATTGGGTTTGTTTGAGGCTATCTTTATACTTATTACTACTTTATACTTATTAAGATATTTATATCTTTATACTTGACCATTTGTGTGAAGGTTTGAAAAGCAAACCAGTGAGAGACTCCAAGTCAGAAATACAATTTAATAGGAAAAATAAAATAAATGCAATAGTACAAAAGAAAAACCACTGACAGAGTCAGAATACAACCTGGCACCCTGTCGGTCAGGGTGTTGGCAGCAGTCTGGGTGAAATGGTCCTGCTGAAGCAGTGATCCTGTAGAAAAGAGTCTAGTCTTCACCTGAAGGTCCAGCGGTGTAGCTCTTGTCCTCCAGGAGTCCCATAAGTAAGGGCTGCCTGTGCTGTTCCAAACCTCTGATTATATACAGATGGGAACTCTCAGTTCCTCCTCCTGGGTGGAGCATCTCACAATGGAATGGTGAGTCATGAGGCAAGGCATTGATGGGCCCATTAACAGGAGGTAGTCCAGAGCGAGTTATCTGTGAGTCATGTAGGGTCCTTGATTGCCCATTAAACAGAGATAGCTCCCGGAGGGAGTTATCAAGGATGAGTCATGGTAGCAGATAAGGAATACTGCCCCACCTGCTTCAACAGCTTATGAAGATGGTAATAGAATACATGCTTTTGGTTACATCTTACATTGTAACCTAGGACAATTTGTTTCCAATTACCCATTAAAAGTTGCACAACTGCTTCTTCCAATGTCAGTGGACACGAAGTCCACTATATTTTAGACAATAGCATATAAAGAAACTGCAACATTTGTAAGCATTTAGTTCTTCAATTTTATTTCATGTTTTAGAAGTGTATTGGGTCTGACCTAGGTAAAGTTCACAGCCCTTACAGTGCTCTGCTTTACATTGGTAGCTAGAAGGGTGTTGGTAACAGACCAGTGTTTTGGCTACTGCCGAGCATGGCTGTCCCTTGGACATTCCTTCTCCCACCAAAGGGGATGGGAGTGGGCAAGGTCCTGGGAGGGGACACAACCAGGCCAGCTGACCCAAATTGGCCACAGTGATATTCCATACCATACGAAGTCAGCTCAGATATATAAGCTAAGGGAGAGACGAGGAAGTGGGGCATTCATGAGTTTTCAATGTTTGCCTTCTGGACGAACCATTACGTGTGCTGAAGCCCTGCTTCCCACGAAGTGCCTGAACATCGCTGCTGATGGGAAGTAGAGACTGATTTATTTTTTCTGTTTAGCTCACGCACATCCAGATCTCTGCTTATTTCTTTCTTTTACTGTAATAAAACTGCCTTATCTCACCCTGCTGGTTGTGCTCCATCTTATTCTCTCTCCTGTCCCAGTGGGAAAAGGAGTGATAGAGAGACTTAGTGAGCACCTGGCACCCAGCCAGGGTCAACCTGCTACAGTCATTTTGGTGCCCAAATGGGGGTCAAGATAAAGGCAGTTTTATATGTATGTGTGTGTGTGTGTGTGTGTGTGTGTATATATATATATATATATTTGTATTGCATGCTCTGGTAATTATCAATAGCAGTTTTCAAGTAGTAAGCTCCTGTGTGGCACACAGCCTTTGGCAGCCACACTGCTGATCTTCTTTATTTTGCTAAGTTTGGGAACATGTTGAAACAGACAATGACTGTGAATGAATATAACTCCTTCTCTCTGCCTGGGGTGAATTTGAATATGGATGATTTTTTACTGCAGACTCCCATGGTCATTGCCAATCCTTACATAAGCTGCCTGATATTATTAATAGTATTAGCCAATACCATTGCTACACTATGGAATTCATGGAAATTTCATCATCCTGGTACAAGAGGAAACAACCTTTGGGTGAGGACCTGTTAAAATCTGTCCTGAGGCACTTCCTGGGTGGAGAGATGTGTGGAGGGATTTGGGCAGGTTCCTAGGGTGGTTATTACTTCCCATTGCATGGGACTTTGCTCCTGAAGAGGTAGACAAGCCTAACAAACTGGTCCGTCAACTGATAGAAGGGTGTCTTGTTTACTCCCAGGAATGTGAGCAGCTTCTCGCCCTGTACTGGGGCCTGGCCTGGGACTACCAAGCCTCTGTTCAATGTTCTCAGGGGACTGTAGTTGAGGCAGGAACCCAAATTTTGTTTGAGGACACTATGGCTGAGACAGACACAAACCACAGCAACTACAGTAAGTGCCCCAGTAGTGAAAACAAAAAGATGGACAAGGCAAGTTACAGGCCCATACCACTGATTAGTAAGGGAGGAAGAAGGAGAGGAAGAAGGAGAAGAAGAGGAAGTAATAGTAGGAAAGGAGGGGTCAGATCAAGAGGCAGGCCCTTCAACAAAGAAATCTAAGGGAGTGAGGCAAGTTAAACAGGAAACCGAAGTTATTCGGTCCCTGACCTGATCAGAACTTCGAAACTTGTGAAAATATTACAGCCACCAGCCAGGTGAGCGGATTTCTGCATGGCTGCTGTGATGCCAGGTGCCCAACGTGGGGTCAACCTGCTACAAGAAGATAGAATGAAATATTTTGGAAGTGACATCTGTTTTATATATTTTTTCCCCTGCCATTGTTCCCATCCTGCTGGTCTAATATCCTTCTGGACACGATTTTAATTTCATAATCAAAAAAAACCCCAAACAAATAGACATGATCATCATGTTATATAAAATTTAACACAAATGATATGCTGTGAGTTGCAGCTCAAATATGCAGTCTGTCCTCTTGAAATAAAATTCAGAGGTAACGCATATGATGTACTTCAAAACATATATGGTGTAGTTCAGAATGAATTATTTAGAACCTTACAAGCTTAACATACAAAGAAAAACATCACATCACTTTCTGCTGACAAAGATATAAATCACTCTGGTTTTCAAATGTTCCTCTCTATGATCATGCCTCCCATGTACATGAATGAGCAAGGACCAATACAGGACCATAATCTTTCGTAGAACTGCTAAGAGAAACTTTTTGCTTTATAGTCTATTAATGATATCTAATGAGTCACTAAAACTTTCTCTTAGCTGTTGGCAGTTATGATTTCTAAATCATGTCTAATCATACAGTAAAATAATGCAGCAAATATTTCCAGAGAAAGAAGAGACATAATCAACTTTTTTGGGAACAAATCCACATTTTTTATGTGGTGAAGAAAAACTAATGCAATATCAGTTTTCCTGTCTGGAGGAAATCTTTAAATAACTGGACAAAGCTTTAGAATATATTTAGGCTTTGATAGAAGACTTACGATATGATGACTTCTAGAATTAAATATTCATACCTTGACTAAAATAGAAACTAAAGGACATGTAATGGGGTAGAATAAACATAAACAGTTCAAAAGTACAAAAGTATACACGAAATATTTTGCATCAGACAAATTATTTTTATAAAAATTGTCAGAAATTATGTTACCGAAGTTACAAGAGGAATATATAAAAATTAATTCAGCAAGAAATAGGTCAAGGAAAAAAAAGATAAGCTCTCTGATTATTTGTTTGTTTGTTTTTATGATGGTATAGAACAGGGCTGATTCACAGGTTTTCCTTGCATCATGGTCTGGGTCATTGACCTTTATTTAAGTAAACTAATAGAAAACATAAAAGACCTGGTTTTATTTCTTGTCATTGCTTTAGTGCTGCATTTGCACTCTAAAATCTTGAGTATGTGATGGTTTTTTTACAAACCTGCGGAGAAAAATCAGTCTCTCATGTCATAGTTGTCTTTTTAGGAGACTGTTAACAGATATACATGTCAATGAAGATTTGTTATTATTACAGTATTACATTGTTTAATATATTCTCTAAGTACTCCATACTACATGGTAGCATACAATTTGTTTTCCCAAATCCACTGAAAATAAAATAAAATTAAAAACCTCAACCGATTTGGTTATTTGAAGACAGCAACAATATTCCTTTTAAGATAAGAGAATAAACTTTTATCTTTCTTTGTTAGTCAGTTTTGGTTTTGTTTTCTAACAAGCTGCACATCTTAAAGAAACCAAAAATACACTAATTATATTCCCACCATATGCCATTAATGACCAATATTTTACATTCCATTGAAGTTTGTGTGGAAACATTAACACAAGCTAGAGAGAACAAATAACAATCACATGTCCGTGCTTTGCTTCTTTTGACAGATTTCCTTACAGACCTAACCAAATGTTTTTACAGACTTAAAGATGTTTTACAGAATGGACAATCATTTTCTATTTTTGTGATCTTTACGGCTAAAAGGTTAATGAATGGAATTGTGAAATGAAGTTGTTATTATAACTCAGAGACATAATTTCATTGTTCGCTGTTAATTTGTCATTGACTGGCATAAGTGACAGCAAAACATGGACCTCCAAAATTTCTCATTTTCCTCTTGTAGTCCTTAGTACCAGTGTTTGGACTGAAATCTATCTGATGCTCTTCAAACCAATACTGCTAGGGCACAGCAGGGTAGAACTGGCTTGGAAATGTAGAGGATGCCTCTTTTGTTTCAGAGAAAAAAAAGTCTCTTTGTTTCAAAGAGGATTTAAGTCCATCTGTTCTGGTTTGGGCTGGGATCAATTTAATTTTCTTCTTAGTAGATATTTTCTGCTTCTCATCCTGCCAGTGAGTAGGCTGGGGGTGCAGAAGTTGGGAGGGGACATAGCTGGGACAGCTGACCCCAAATGACCAAGCAGTAAAAGCTGGGGTAAATAAGGAGAAGGGGAGAATGTTCAGAGTCATGGTATTTGTTTCTCCAAGTCAGTGTTATGCATGATGGAACCCTGCTTTNATTTTCCATGCATAAGATTTCTTATGTTGGCTAGTAGCTAGTAACTGTAAAATACAAAATGGAATGGTATATCTTGTGAGAGATGATTTTCCAGTGAATTCCAGTTCACTTCAGATGAGTCTGTTCTAATTTACTCTTCCTAACTAATCCAGCCTTAAATAATCTTATTTCTCTCTGTCGTTGTAACTCAACTAGGATTTTTCTACATACCTAGCCATAAATCTAGTTGTAGTCTAATAATGTTGCCAGCAGCTGCTAAAAGCTTTGTTCAGTGTGCTCACATTAAATTCACATATTAGAAGAGCTTGAAAATGCAGGTCATCCTTTTTTTTTTTTTNATTATAACTCAGAGACATAATTTCATTGTTCGCTGTTAATTTGTCATTGACTGGCATAAGTGACAGCAAAACATGGACCTCCAAAATTTCTCATTTTCCTCTTGTAGTCCTTAGTACCAGTGTTTGGACTGAAATCTATCTGATGCTCTTCAAACCAATACTGCTAGGGCACAGCAGGGTAGAACTGGCTTGGAAATGTAGAGGATGCCTCTTTTGTTTCAGAGAAAAAAAAGTCTCTTTGTTTCAAAGAGGATTTAAGTCCATCTGTTCTGGTTTGGGCTGGGATCGATTTAATTTTCTTCTTAGTAGATATTTTCTGCTTCTCATCCTGCCAGTGAGTAGGCTGGGGGTGCAGAAGTTGGGAGGGGACATAGCTGGGACAGCTGACCCCAAATGACCAAGCAGTAAAAGCTGGGGTAAATAAGGAGAAGGGGAGAATGTTCAGAGTCATGGTATTTGTTTCTCCAAGTCAGTGTTATGCATGATGGAACCCTGCTTTCCTGGAGATGGTTGAACACCTACCAGTCCATAGGAAGCAGTGAATTAATTCCATGTTTTGTTTTTCTAGCATGTGCCAGTTGTTGCTCTACCTGTTAAATTGTGTTTATGTCAGCCCATGAATTTTCACACATTTGTCCCTCTTACTGATGTACCTTATACCTTTTTATATAGACATATCCATAGCTTTGCAAGATGAAGTATTTTCTTTATTGTGGTTTGCATGGGTAACACAGGCAGTATGATTATGCAGTCTGTAGATGAACTGCAAAGGGCTGGTCTAAAATGAATATATGCTATGTACTGCGAGTCCTTTAACCTCAACGTGGTACACTTAAAGAATGCAGTGTTTGTTATTGGAAGAAAAAACAATGGAAGAAAAATGAAAATAAAAATAAATTGCACATGGAAGTTAAGGAGAGTAAAATAGATGATGATGAGGAGGAGGAGGAGGAGGAGGAGTACATTTTCCATGCATAAGATTTCTTATGTTGGCTAGTAGCTAGTAACTGTAAAATACAAAATGGAATGGTATATCTTGTGAGAGATGATTTTCCAGTGAATTCCAGTTCACTTCAGATGAGTCTGTTCTAATTTACTCTTCCTAACTAATCCAGCCTTAAATAATCTTATTTCTCTCTGTCGTTGTAACTCAACTAGGATTTTTCTACATACCTAGCCATAAATCTAGTTGTAGTCTAATAATGTTGCCAGCAGCTGCTAAAAGCTTTGTTCAGTGTGCTCACATTAAATTCACATATTAGAAGAGCTTGAAAATGCAGGTCATCCTTTTTTTTTTTTTCCCCTTCCCCCTTATTTATGTCTGTGTATATGCAGATTGTGAGTGTTTATGTAGTGGAGAGAGATATAAAACAGATACAATAGCCATGTCTCTTTTTCTGTGTAAACAGTTCCAGACAATCTCACATTCCCAGTTTATGTTTTCATTAGCACTTCCACTTGTGACAAGAGAACTGCTTTATGTTTTACAAATTTAGACTAAGACTGTTCATACTTGTCCTGTCATCTAGTTGAAGTGAAATGTGAAAATGTGCTAAGAGATGCTATATGGGATTTACTGGACAGCTATGAAAGTCCAATGCTGTCTTTGTATGTAAACTGTAGCTTCTGGAAGGGAAACATTCACATTGAATATTTTTTTCCTTTATGTGCTGGTAAAGAGAATATTCTCTGTATCTAAATGATGGGAGAATTCATAACTAGTGGGATCTCAATTCTCACTGGTACTGAGGAGAAGTATTCTTTTCATTCCCACAAAACCTTCCATGGAATAGTCATTAATTAATATTTCTGTGCAGCAATAAAACTCCATCTTCCTGTCTGTGACATCCATTGCTGGGAGTTTTAGAGACTTAGTAGCTGTAGTGGTAAGTTGCCACCTTACCACTGAGTTGAAGTTAGGAAGTAACTGAATGTTAAAATCTTCCTATCATTTCTTTGCCTTGCTGAATATCTAAAGGGAATCTAAAGGGATCAAAGTTTTTGCATACAATTTGGTGTAAAACAAGGATTGAAAGCAAGCTAAGGCAGAAGTAAAGATATAGAGTTGTTGGATACAGGGTGAGAAAAAACAAAATAAGCCAAGAGACAGAAAATTTTGAATATTTTATACAGGAAGAATGATGTGTAGTCTGGTGATTAAGATGGGAGTCTAGGATTCACTGCTTCACTGTCAACACTCAAATACCTCACTACCTCTGGGCCTGAAATAAGTCTTTCATATACCACCTTTCTTCCCTGTAACCCTGAAGGACTGTGAAATAACAAATCCCTTGGTCTACATCTGCAGTAGAAACTAATGCATAGCCAGAAAATAAGCTGAAGCACTGTTTGTCTGATCATCTTCACTGCTTTGCTGATTGTCCATTTACTGTCTGTTTTCCAGCCTCTCTGACTAGCTTTTTTACAAAACAAGTATGTCTACAGGACATACTGCTTAGACTTTCTCTAAGAAATATGAGAGAAAAAGTGTGAGATAGTGGTGTCATTTGACCACAGATATGTTCCTCCTGTTTTATTTTTAAATGGTAGACTACATACGCTTAGTTTTGTACACATTAGAGTATTAATTAAAAAAAAAAATCAGAGCTCAGGTTAAAGACAGAAAATTAACGGTATTCATCATACATCTTTTGCAATATGGAGATTTTATAGATGTAAATAAGTATTTTCATGTTTAATTTTATTATGTGTTGTATCTTTAAAAGTTGTAGTGAGAAGGATTAATTGTAAGTCTCATATGATGCCTCATAGGATCATATATCACAGGATTTGGCCATATGTGGACTTTGTGGGGAAAAGGAGAAACCACACGACAGTATGCTTTCCTGAAAATATGATCAAAGAGTTTAATTTAGTCATTCACTTACGGACTTGATTAGTTATCTTTGAAGGAAGTGCAACAAGAACAGAACACCACAAGAAATTGCCTCTATTACCCTAAATCAGTGGTCTATGCAGCTCAGCATTGTGGTTCCTGTTTCTGCAGTACAAGTGGCTACAGCAAAGAACACCACTTCTACAGTCCTTTTCTCTTCCGCCCATGTAGACTTGGACTGAGGAAATTAAAGCATACAGGGCTGGTCATTCCCTTTAACATTTATTTATGGCCAATGTTATCTGCTCCATAACAAAGGTTTAAATACCATGCAAAAACCAGCAAGTTGGTAGTTAGGAGACTGCATCATTTGATGCAGTCTAAGACTACATGGACTGCCTTTTGCCACAGTTCGCTGCATATTCTTTCATCTTCTAAAAGTCACACATGCAAATGTATAACATATGCTATACTATAGGACTTATATGTATGTAGTAGAGTATATAGCAAATATACCATGCATATAGTGCACATATAGCATAGTATAAAATAGAATATTCAGTTGGAAGAGACCTGCAATGATCTTGCCATCCAATTGCCTGAACATTTCAGAGCTGACCAAAAGTTAGCTTATGTTATTAAGGGCATTGTCCAAATACTGGACATATAACTCTTAAACACTGACAGGCTTGGGGCATTGACCCCTTCTCTAGGAAGCCTATTCCAGTGTTTAACCACCCACCTTGCGGTAAAGAAATGTTTCCTAATGTCTGGTATGAACAACCTATGACACATCATTAAGCCATTCTGATGTCCTGGCACCAGAAACCAGGGAGAAAAGACCAGCACCTCCCTCTCCACTCCTTTCCCAGGAAGCTGTAGAGAGCAAGGAAGTCATTCCTCAGCCTGATTTTCTCCAAATCAGACAATCCCAAAGTCCTCAGATGCTACTCACAGGACATTCCTACCAGCCCTTTCACCAGCTTTGTTGCCATCCTATGGATGCATCTGAGTGCCTTAAGAATTTTCCAAAGCTGTGTGTCCCAGAACTGCACACAGCACTCAAGGTGAGGTTGCAGCAATATTGTAAACAGCAAGATAATCACCTTGACTGGCTGGCGATGCTGTGTTTGATGCACCCTGGTATAATGACATACTACACATGCAGATAGACACTATAGGATATTTATCCTATTTATACACTACATACCTATCATAACTGCTATTAGCTATACTGTATATACTGTCTCTATACTAGTTATACATTACTCTATGTACTATTCCACATGCCACACTGGGTGAAGGACTGGCTTATGGTCATACTCAAAATGTAGGGAATGGGACTACACCTGTCTGCCAACTGGTCAGCAGCAGCATTCCTCAGGGTTCAGTTCTAGGGCTAATTCTCTTCAGGATTTTTATCAATGATCCAGATGCAGGAGTTGAATGCATCATTAAAACGTTTGTTGCTGATATTGGGTATTGTCCCTGCACATGGTGGGGGGCATAGGAACTGGATGGTATTTTGGGCCCCTTCCAACCCAAACCCTTCTATGGTGCTATGAGAGGTGCTGTTGACTTTCTTGTGGGTCAAAATGCCTTGCAGAGGGGTTTACATGTATTGGAGCCTTGAAAATTTAATAGTGGCATGTAATTTAACAAATTGAAATGCCATGCAGCTTCACCTAGGATGGACTCATGCCAAGCACAAGTGCAAATTGGGAGAGGAATGGCTGGAGAGCAGCACTGCAGAAGGGATGTGGCAGGTTCAGTGTGGGCCAGATGTGTACCCTGGCAGCCAGGAACACAGCCCCCATCCTGAGATGCAGCAAACACAGAGTAACCAGCCAGTCTGTTTAGTGGGCCCAGAGAAAGGCCACTACAATGATAAAGGTCTTGAACACCTGTCTTGTGAAGAAAAGCTGAGAGGGCTGGGGCTGTTTAGCACAGAGAAGAGAAGGCTCAGGAAAGATTTGATTGCTGCCTTTCAATAATTAAAGGGGGCTTACAAAAATGGCAGAGAGACACTTTCTAGAAAGGCCTGTAGTGTCAGTGGAAGGGCCAACGCTTTTAAACTCTAGAAGGGTAGGTTTTGATTGGATGTCAGGAAGAAATGCTTTACAAGGAAGGTGGTGAGACATTGGAACATGTTGTCCAGAGAAACTGGTGGATCCTCCACCACTGGAAGTGTTCAGAGTTATATTGGATTGAGCAACCTGAC
Organism: Aleadryas rufinucha; assembly: GCA_013397815.1. NCBI lineage: Eukaryota > Metazoa > Chordata > Aves > Passeriformes > Aleadryas > Aleadryas rufinucha. Next base: position 93,778 of record VZTH01018236.1, read on the forward strand.
ACAGTGAAAACCACAAGGGAAATGCAGTTGAACTAAATAATCTTTAATGGTCCCTTCCTACCCAAACCATTCTAAGGCTCTGGGATATCCTTAACAGCAATGTGAAAAAGTTGCTTGACATTTCTCCGGAGCTTTCATCTCAGTTTCATTTATACTTCACAGAAAAAAAAAAAAAGAAAGAGAAAAAAATACGTATTCCAAAACCTTGACAGATATGAGGGAAATTTTACCACATGAACTGATAATTAGGTTCTGCCTTTATAACATTTAAGTCAATAATTAACTTGAATTGAGAACATTCAGTGGAAGAAACCATATTGTGTATATATAATTCTCATTAGAAATTGGTCTCAGATAGGGTCCCTAGTTCATATAAATCCATCATAGTGCTGTTATGAGGAAAATGACTGGGAAAATTCTAATGCTTTCAGCATTCTGAGATTTCAAATGAGTTAAAGATGAAACCTGAATTTTTCAAGCTATGAAAAGACAGGTGTTAACCTCTCCTGAGTCCTTTTCCAGCCACCTGCCAGTCTCAGTACAAAAACCAACACAAAAATGTAACATACTTTCATATCCATAGAAAGCCTTTGCAGAGATTAAAGCTTTGCATTATCTTTCCTTCATGAAAAAAATCTTTTTTTCCCTTTTTTATAACTGATTTCTATTGTGTGCTAGATTTTTTTTAATGGCTGTGATTCAGCTTATGGTTTCTTCCAATGTTCCCTTCCCCCAAATAAGAAGCACAACTTGTTAAAACTAAATAGAGGTGGCTACTAGCTGACATCTGTGTCAATGTGAAGAACAAGGACAAACTCCATGGCTCTCTTTTAAGAACAGAAGGGCTGTTTTTTCCTGGAATTCTGAAAGTAGTTTAAAGGCTTACACATGTAGCCTTTCTTTCTAAAGGAAGGATGAAAGTGCTGTAGGAAAAAGAATCAATGTCCTTTAAAACAATAAATAAATGAATAAATAAGTTCTTATTTGGAATAATATTCAAGACAAAAGCTAGAACACACCCTCTAGGATTATGTTTGATAGTATATTCCATATCATACTGGTATTTTTATACATATTGCTTACTTTTAAGTAGACTTTTTTGTCAGAAATTAAATACTTTTGTGCTAAGTGCTTGTACCTAAGTGCTGCAAACATAAATGTTGCCTATAAATAGAAGATATTCTTAACTTTGTCATCTGAATAGAAAACTTTACACTTGCACTTTAAAGGCAGGCTGACAAGTGCAGTACTCCATAGGAGTAACCATGATTGGATCAGATCTTATTTTTCAGAATGGAACTGCACAAGGCACTATATGAATCACAACAGGTGAAGTTGTAATTAAAAAAAGCTATTTTTCAGTAACAACACTTTACAGACATTTAAAAGACAAAGACTTTTTTGACTGTAAGACATTAGAAAATAGCATTTTAGATGAGCCCTATTTTGCTGAATTTTGAAGCTTAAGTTTGCAATAGGGATAATTTAATCAAATGTCAACTAAATACAGGCAGTCACATCTAATATAAGACAGAATATAGAATACATCATGTTTCAAATCTATGCTAATCATAATTGTCTTGATTTTTTTTTTAGGGGAAGGTACATATCTGCAGTGATTTTTCCTATATCATCTTTCATCCAGAAGGTAATCTTTCAGAGTACGAAAATGAATCCTGAGAAAGTTTTTCAACCAAAGTGTAATTGAGCAGTGGGATAGGCTCCCTAGGGAAGAGGTCATACCAGAAAGCCTGACATAGTTCAAGAAGCACTTGCACAATACTCTCAGGCACAAGGTGTCATTCTTGGAGTATCCTGTGCAGGACCAGGAGTTGGACTTGATGATCCTGATGGGTCTCTTCCAACTCAGCATATTCCATGATTCTATGATCACTCCAAACACATTAAAGATAAAAGGCAGCTCTCTTTGTCAAGATATTGTAACAACACATCTTCATTTCTAGCAGATATGACAGAGGACCCTTGAAAGAACTATTTGTCAAACAGAATTTTGGAAATAATTTTTGTTTCTTTTAAATGAAAAAAGTTCTTGAGGAAAAGAAATACCTTTATATAGGAATGTTTTTCTTTTTTATTGAAATAGGGGCTGAAAATTACTTATTAGCATCTCTCATTAGGCCATATCAGCTTGTGTTCCTTAAGTTTTCTAAGGATAGATTCTCTAGACAGGTATTTCTTTCCATAGATACCATTTTACTGTGACAGCCATGCATCTCTTTATGAATCACTGAAATATAGACCTCAGCTATAACTATATATGAGAGGAAAAGAGAGTTGGGATGACAAATTCATTGCTGCTTCATAGTTAAATTTGAAAACTGAAGTGTAAGAAACCTTCTTAATTAAAACCATATTTGACTGACATTAAAATTTATTTATGAATTAATTTTCATTATTTTTACTAGAAGAGTAGCATTTGAAGAAATATCATATCTTTGAGGACTTGCAGACTGATTTTGCCATGTAAATAAAATCTTGCCTTTGTATGCATTTACTAACATATATTTTAACAGGATAAAACCCCCACTACCACATTATTGAATTTCTTTGGCCATATTTGACAGCTCAAAATCTGGCACCAAATCTAGTCAAGTCATCTCTAGCTTTCATTACATTAATCTGAGAAGACAGAGTGCAATCATTCTGGTAATATTAGACACCTTTTTTCCACGACTAGAAAATCTACCATCCAAATATGTCTTTCTCTTTTCATTGTCTGCAAAGAAGCCTCTGGCAATCATCTTAGAAGAAGACATTCAGCTTTCAGTTTTTTTAAATTTATGTAGATGAAAATTTCCCTAAGCATCCTTCTGAGATCACCCTACTAGAGGTTGAATAGACTTAGTCCTGCCTGGCTTAGAAAGCCAAATGGCATCAAACCTTTGGTGTTTCAATTCTTACACAGTACATCAAACATTATTTCCGGATCTCATTACGTGCTTGCATTTGCTTCAGGTACACTCCTGTTTTTCATTCAAGTTTTTACTTTGTGTGCTTAATTAGAAAAAATAGTTGGCTAGTGAATAGTGATATTTTCTGTTAAAAAAAATGTAATAATAAATAAAGTAAAAAACAAACAACAGGCAAATAACAAGCAAACAAAATAAACAAACAAAAAACCCCAAAAAATCACTTAACCAAAAGGAATTGTTTTGATAATATGATATTGTTCTAGAGTATGTCTAATTAGACAGGTATTTTGTTTCACTTTTAAATACAAGTCTTCTTTAATTAAGAATCTTTTGGTGTAGGAGATGTTTTTTTAACAATATTTCTAGACAAGTATCTCTAAAACAGAATTTTTTTTTTAATAAGAATTTTTTTTTTTTTAATAGCAACATCAAATCATCATGGTATACAAGCAAAGTGTAAGCTGTATGCATTGCAAGGTATCTTGGTGAATTGGTATCTAACTATGGTAATTATTAGCACTTTTACCCTTATCACTCCAGTGCATGGGCATCATGCCAGTTGTCTTTATGTACTGCGGGGCCCTCATTCTGTAAATTGAAAAGCATTCTAAAAAGCATTTATGCATTTATTTCCTAATCTCACTATTCTCAGTCATTACCAAATGTACTGGACTTGACATAAATCACAGGTTAAACTTAAAAATATCTAACAGCTTCAAAATATAATGCTCAATAATATGTGCCATAATCAGTTTACAATTACTTACTGTTTAACGCAGTCACATTAACAAGCTACTCTTCCTTTTATGCATTCCTGGAAGAAATAAACTGGATACATACTTTAAGGTGAGAATACCAGACTACAAACAGAAACAGAAGCTTGTTTTAGACTTCTGAGATGAGAGACAGCCACTCAATATTTTCACTCAAAGTATTGTCAATAATAATGAGTGCGTCATCCAAACTATACAACAATAACAGCAAAGACAGAAAATATCCTATCTATAACTTCATAGATTATAGAGGTTAAATACCCTCAGGCAAAAGATGGATTTCAACAAAATGTGCATCAAAACATGCATTTCAACCATTAAAATAGAAAGGACAAGAAGACAAATCTATCACAATTTAAGAGAAATTTCTTTCTGTGTGATAAAGGCCCTTGATATCAGGAGATGGATCATGAATCTCAAATGGAGAGAGAAGCTTTTTTCCAGACCAGAATAAAGTGCCTCTCTTTAAGAAATGAAGCGTAAGACCTGCAGCTCTTCTCAGCACTCTCTTCTAGCAAATTATTTCTGCTTAGTTCAGCAGCCTGGCTTCATGGATTACTTTAGGTCTGTAACACTCCTCAAGCACTTTGAAGGAGCTTGGGCACTGAAAACAGAGTATATATTCTACTCGGTGGCAAAATACATGCAAGAACAAGAAATTTCCACATCAGGCATTTTTAGACCTACCTCCAAACCCAAAGGCTTTATTATCTAATGGCCAAGAGTTTCTTATCAATTCTGTGTCACATGCTTGTTATCAAATTAGAGAAAATACCTCTCTGCCTAGCTGTTCTGCTTACTAGTATTTTAAATGTACATCTAGATAATTAATGAAAGTTTGGGTTTTTTTTCCTCTTAAGAAACAGGAACTCAGAAATCTAATATTGTTTTGAAGTTGTAACAGTTAAAAACCACTAGTGATCTAATGGGGTTTTTTGTATTGTTCTAGTTGTTTATTTGTTCGTTTGTAGTTTTTGGGGTTTTTTTTCTGTAGTAGTGTAATCTGGAGTGGTGAATCATCGTGGAATGGAATAAAACTGAATCAGGCTTCTGAGTCTGCTAAAGCCAGTAGTGCCTGTGTTTTAAACATGCTCATTTAGAGCAGACACTCCGGAAAGGCAGGTTTTAATCTGATATATATCCCTATGACACCAGTGCGTGATTTTATGTTTGTTTGTTTTGAAAGTGCTATATGGATACCCATGGAAAACAAGATTCTTCACTCAGCTGTCATGCATTCAGAATTTAAGCAGAGATACATTCAAGTACAAGCTTAAATCTAGCACTTGTATAACTCGTAGTTATGTCTTTGGTTTTTTTTAGGTTTAAGCTGTGATCTGTGTGGTGGGTTGACCTTGGAGGGATGCCAGACCTTCAACCAGCCCCTCACACCCACTCAGCTGTTCTCTTACTCCCCCTTCTCAACAGGATAGGCAGAGAAAATAAGATGAAAAAGCTCATGGATTGAGATAGACAGCTTGTGTGGTGCAGGAGGATGGGGAATGGGGGTTGCAGTAAGTCCATAACAGCTCCTCTTTGATGCTCTCTCCTCATCCTGAAATTGAGAAGTGCAGTAACTGCACCAAGCTATAATTAATTCTTTTTCGTTAAACAATGTCAGTATCATGGCCTTGGCCCAAAATGCCTTTTTTATTTTTTTCTGCCTCCAGGTTGTTATATTAAATCTACATCATTTTATATGAATTTTCTGGGTCTCTCTGAGTACATAACAATGATTACCACTTTTCCATCATATCATTGTAGTTTTCATTAAAAAAAGAAGAAATTTTCTGTAGTAAAATAAGATAGGTAAATTGTCCATAAGGTTTGGACATGTTTATATGAGTTTAATTAAATCACCTCTACTAATGACTTCTCATTAAAGCTTCTTTAACAACAAATTTCAACTTTTAAATTCAATGTAACAAATAAGAGTTTTTTGAGCTAAATATACTCATCTTGAAAACAGAAAACAGATATGCTCCAAGATCGGCCCTACTTTGCCAGCTACAACCACTCAGGGCAAGACTGTCAACATCAATTAAACATTTCTAGGGTAAGGAATAGATCTGGTTAACCTTAATGTGTTCACAATCTGATTTATATTGTTGACTGTATCACAGACTATTCAAGGAGCTGTTAGTATAGAAGAAGGATTTATACCTAACTTTAAGCAGGAACAATTTTCATAGTTATATAAGAAATAGCCTTTTTGCTAAATGCTTCAGATTTTCTGTTGCATTTCCATATAAAATATTGCTTATTTTCACTTCTTGTAGTCAATATTTTTATTATTGCTACTAATTTTTTTTTATACAGAACAGGAATTTTTTATGTGCATGTTGACAATAATTGCATCATTTATTTTTTGCATAATTTACTTTTTTATCTTTATTTTTTGTCTCTTTTGTGGCTTCCAGAAGTAAGTTTCTGAACATGCAGTGTTGGCAGTACAAAGCAATACCTGTCTTTCAAACCAGACACAGCTTTCACTGACAAGGGACAGATCAAGATCGAATCTTAACAGCTCAGCCAAAGCCAAAATCATAGACATAACTTGAGTTCAGCAGGCTTTGGATCAGGCTCAAATGCCCATGTTTTTCCATCTTCATTTTCCTCAGGCAAGCAAGTCCCTGCTTGCAGGAAACCCATCTGGTTCTGTGGTGTAGGAGATGTCTGTGGGAGGTCAAAATGTGAGGAGCCCAGGCTGGTGCAGAAATGTCTTCTGATCCCCAGGAAGCCCCAGGGCAGCACAACACAGCTCTACCAGTCTCTCACGCGAAGAAGTTAAAGCAGCTCAGGGCAGTAGCTGAGCAGTGGTTAAAAAGAAATACAATTGAGTCTTCCCTTTTTCTCATGGATCAGAAAAAGAGATGTTCTTTTAGAGTATGTGCAGGAGAAAGATTGTGCTGGTTGCTATTTTAATGTACTTATGTCAAAACTGTATTTGTACATCTTGCAGATTTTTCTGAAATGAATTTTTTTTTTAATGTGGACTCTCTAACATTGACAAATCTTAGCAACTTGTACCATTATTAGGTATTTTATCAATAGCAAAGGTATTAATATAACAGCAAGCTGACTGCAAATATTTTTATTGTAGTATAGTAACTGAATGCACTACTAAATTGTCAAAAAAAATATACAGAACTTGCTGTTTAAGAGTCTTGTTAATTAACAACTCAGAACAGGTTCAACCGAAGGTCAGTAAAACTTTGAAGAGAACTTTCCTACTGGTTTTGGGCAATTTCTGTGTTTTATACATGTATTTTGAAATAATAGAAAGTAGAGAAAATACTAAAGCACTTAAATCAAACAGGAAGTAGGTACCTAAATCTAAAATCTTAATGCCTACTCATCTGTCCCTGAAATGAAAGGAATTTATACTAACANTGCAGTAACTTCACCAAGCTATAATTAATTCTTTTTCGTTAAACAATGTCAGTATCATGGCCTTGGCCCAAAATGCCTTTTTTATTTTTTTCTGCCTCCAGGTTGTTATATTAAATCTACATCATTTTATATGAATTTTCTGGGTCTCTCTGAGTACATAACAATGATTACCACTTTTCCATCATATCATTGTAGTTTTCATTAAAAAAAGAAGAAATTTTCTGTAGTAAAATAAGATAGGTAAATTGTCCATAAGGTTTGGACATGTTTATATGAGTTTAATTAAATCACCTCTACTAATGACTTCTCATTAAAGCTTCTTTAACAACAAATTTCAACTTTTAAATTCAATGTAACAAATAAGAGTTTTTTGAGCTAAATATACTCATCTTGAAAACAGAAAACAGATATGCTCCAAGATCGGCCCTACTTTGCCAGCTACAACCACTCAGGGCAAGACTGTCAACATCAATTAAACATTTCTAGGGTAAGGAATAGATCTGGTTAACCTTAATGTGTTCACAATCTGATTTATATTGTTGACTGTATCACAGACTATTCAAGGAGCTGTTAGTATAGAAGAAGGATTTATACCTAACTTTAAGCAGGAACAATTTTCATAGTTATATAAGAAATACCCTTTTTGCTAAATTCTTCAGATTTTCTGTTGCATTTCCATATAAAATATTGCTTATTTTCACTTCTTGTAGTCAATATTTTTATTATTGCTACTAATTTTTTTTTATACAGAACAGGAATTTTTTATGTGCATGTTGACAATAATTGCATCATTTATTTTTTGCATAATTTACTTTTTTATCTTTATTTTTTGTCTCTTTTGTGGCTTCCAGAAGTAAGTTTCTGAACATGCAGTGTTGGCAGTACAAAGCAATACCTGTCTTTCAAACCAGACACAGCTTTCACTGACAAGGGACAGATCAAGATCGAATCTTAACAGCTCAGCCAAAGCCAAAATCATAGACATAACTTGAGTTCAGCAGGCTTTGGATCAGGCTCAAATGCCCATGTTTTTCCATCTTCATTTTCCTCAGGCAAGCAAGTCCCTGCTTGCAGGAAACCCATCTGGTTCTGTGGTGTAGGAGATGTCTGTGGGAGGTCAAAATGTGAGGAGCCCAGGCTGGTGCAGAAATGTCTTCTGATCCCCAGGAAGCCCCAGGGCAGCACAACACAGCTCTACCAGTCTCTCACGCGAAGAAGTTAAAGCAGCTCAGGGCAGTAGCTGAGCAGTGGTTAAAAAGAAATACAATTGAGTCTTCCCTTTTTCTCATGGATCAGAAAAAGAGATGTTCTTTTAGAGTATGTGCAGGAGAAAGATTGTGCTGGTTGCTATTTTAATGTACTTATGTCAAAACTGTATTTGTACATCTTGCAGATTTTTCTGAAATGAATTTTTTTTTTAATGTGGACTCTCTAACATTGACAAATCTTAGCAACTTGTACCATTATTAGGTATTTTATCAATAGCAAAGGTATTAATATAACAGCAAGCTGACTGCAAATATTTTTATTGTAGTATAGTAACTGAATGCACTACTAAATTGTCAAAAAAAATATACAGAACTTGCTGTTTAAGAGTCTTGTTAATTAACAACTCAGAACAGGTTCAACCGAAGGTCAGTAAAACTTTGAAGAGAACTTTCCTACTGGTTTTGGGCAATTTCTGTGTTTTATACATGTATTTTGAAATAATAGAAAGTAGAGAAAATACTAAAGCACTTAAATCAAACAGGAAGTAGGTACCTAAATCTAAAATCTTAATGCCTACTCATCTGTCCCTGAAATGAAAGGAATTTATACTAACAAAAGACTTTACAGATGGTATTACTAAACATTTCCAAGTTAGAAATCCTGAATATCACAGCATCTGCCCAATTGTTCCTGAAAACCCCAGTTTAAGAAATAATACGACACACAAAAAGTAGTCGAGCCACCTTTACGCTTCTACAATGCTTTTGATGAAAGATCGTGAAATGCCTTTAAACAAACTTGACAGGCTGAAGTATCTTTTTGTACAATGAAAATCTGTGCTTCAGCTTCCCTACATGCATGAAGGATTGCAAATGTACATTTCTCATCCTCGTGACAGTCACTTAAGCATTAAACTGGAGCCTGTCAGTTAGGTAAAAGAAAGGGTAGTAACACTTTCATAGAAATAGAGAATGGTTTGTATTGGAGGGGACCTTAAAGATCATTCCGTTCCAATCCCCCTACCATGGGCAGGGAAACCTTTCATAAGACCAGGTTGCTCAGAGCTCCACCCAACGTGGCCTTGAACACCTTCAGGGATGGGGTATCACTTCTCTGGACAATCCGTTCCACTGTCTCACCACCCTCACAGTAAAGATTTTTCCTAATATCTAACCTAAATATACTTTCAGTAGGAATCCATTCACCCTTGTCCAGTTACTACCTGACTTTGCAAAAAGTACCTCTCCACCTTTCTTATAGGCTCCCTTCGGGTACATTATGGCTGGAATTAAGTTACCCCTAAGTCTTCTCTTTTCCAGGCTGAACAAATCCAATTCTCTCAGCCTTCTCTTTAAAAAACTTCCTGTGTTAGCAGATTATATCAAGATGTACTGGGCCAAGAAAAGGAAATACAATGTCTTTTTAGCTTAGAGTTGTGACATTTAAGCAAGCAAAGATGAAAAAATCTTCATTTACTATCCCTCTCCCACTAATTCATTGTATTGGTTCTATTTTCTAATTAATTTTAATATAAACAACTTCCAACAAGACTGTGAGCAAAGAAATAAAACCTATCATCTCCTTCAGTCCCCTTTCCCAAAACATCTACTGGATTTTGAATTTTATCTTTTTAATCAGATAATTTAAAATTATTTACTACTTAATAGCAGGAGGAGAATAAATTGTGCTAGAATTATAAAAGCTTTCTGAAGTTGGAGCTATGTCACTTCTACAAAGATAGAAGATGTGTGTGCAAAGAAAGTAAGACATATTTAGCATTGATTTTCTATGACAGATGCGACCAAAGCGAACAAATTATTTTCAAATCATAGCAGTAGTTTTTGAAAGAGTGGGTTCACACATCTGTTTTCCCTGGCAATCTCCAATGTGGCATCAGATGGGCTCCTCAGCACTTTGCTACAACAGTGCATCAGTAACTCTGGATCCCACTTTCAGGGCTTTTCCTCTTCTTGTGAACCATGTAGGAGCCTTTGGTTTCTAACACAGGGACCTCAATCCCCTTGCATGGGTTACTCTGAGCACAGAGGCACCCATACTCCTTTATACATCCGATAGTTTACATGTGCTATACAAATACAAATTAATGCCACAGTGTGTACTCAGGAGTTGGATACAGCTGAGTGGTGGGACGAAAAAGGTGAAGTTCATTTTAGTTCATTTAGATATAAGCCTTCAAAAGACAGGCGTAATATGGAGGCGTAACTCATTTCACTGTTAAAGAATGTGCTAGAGGGCTCATCACTCTTCACTGACTTTGAAAAGTATCCAGCAAAGTTTACGTAGGCTAAAAAGCTAAGTCGCAAACACTTAATCCATTTCGAATTATGCCTCCATACCCACAGGATGGTTAAGCCTTACCATTTAAATCAGCCTGCAAAGTACTCAACCTTGTCATGGTTTGGCCTTTTAATCTTTTAAAACTGAGTCCAGAGCATAAATTTTCTGAATAAATTAATTCAATTTCAAATACACAACTGCAATCCATAATTAGTCTTTTTGCTATTTTATTCAATCATCCAGTGATTGTTAAAGCAGAATGGCCTCTGGCTTTTTGAGGTCCCTTAGGCAAATCACATCATGTAGCTATAAAATAAAAATGGTCTAGTCATGCCTACCACTAAAGAGATATTTGATATAATGTGTTTTGCATTTTCCACAAGCTCACCAGTGAAAGGTACAACATGAAAGCCTAGAAATTCTTAGAATGAGACTCCTCTGAGGGAATTTTATTACATGCTGCACACAGCAAAAAGACAAATATTGAAGTGAAAATTAAATGCACATAATGACCATCGTTAACTACCATAATCCATATATATTTCACCTTTGTTTAGTCATTTGAATGCAAATTCAGGTTACTGTACGGATTCAAAATTTTAGTTTAAATTTAGATGACTTTTTCTGAAATATGTTATGGAGTTTTAGCCAGTATGAAGAAAATCAGAAAAAATTCTAATTTAGCTTCCTTTTGTTCCATTCTGTTTTCAATTTTAACATTAACACTGATCAAAAAGGAAGTTTTACTAGTAACTTTGCTGAGGATTCCAGAACTTTAAACAAAGCTGCTTACAAAACTTATAACATTTAAAATATTCATTTACATATGTCATGGAATACATGCTAATTCAGTGTTATATTATACATATTTATGTAAAATTTAGACTTGTAAGTTAACTGTATTATGATGCAATGTCCATAGAAATTCCTAATGTCTATAGCAAAACTATTGCAAATGTCATTATTGTGCCTGCATATGTAAANTTTCTTATAGGCTCCCTTCGGGTACATTATGGCTGGAATTAAGTTACCCCTAAGTCTTCTCTTTTCCAGGCTGAACAAATCCAATTCTCTCAGCCTTCTCTTTAAAAAACTTCCTGTGTTAGCAGATTATATCAAGATGTACTGGGCCAAGAAAAGGAAATACAATGTCTTTTTAGCTTAGAGTTGTGACATTTAAGCAAGCAAAGATGAAAAAATCTTCATTTACTATCCCTCTCCCACTAATTCATTGTATTGGTTCTATTTTCTAATTAATTTTAATATAAACAACTTCCAACAAGACTGTGAGCAAAGAAATAAAACCTATCATCTCCTTCAGTCCCCTTTCCCAAAACATCTACTGGATTTTGAATTTTATCTTTTTAATCAGATAATTTAAAATTATTTACTACTTAATAGCAGGAGGAGAATAAATTGTGCTAGAATTATAAAAGCTTTCTGAAGTTGGAGCTATGTCACTTCTACAAAGATAGAAGATGTGTGTGCAAAGAAAGTAAGACATATTTAGCATTGATTTTCTATGACAGATGCGACCAAAGCGAACAAATTATTTTCAAATCATAGCAGTAGTTTTTGAAAGAGTGGGTTCACACATCTGTTTTCCCTGGCAATCTCCAATGTGGCATCAGATGGGCTCCTCAGCACTTTGCTACAACAGTGCATCAGTAACTCTGGATCCCACTTTCAGGGCTTTTCCTCTTCTTGTGAACCATGTAGGAGCCTTTGGTTTCTAACACAGGGACCTCAATCCCCTTGCATGGGTTACTCTGAGCACAGAGGCACCCATACTCCTTTATACATCCGATAGTTTACATGTGCTATACAAATACAAATTAATGCCACAGTGTGTACTCAGGAGTTGGATACAGCTGAGTGGTGGGACGAAAAAGGTGAAGTTCATTTTAGTTCATTTAGATATAAGCCTTCAAAAGACAGGCGTAATATGGAGGCGTAACTCATTTCACTGTTAAAGAATGTGCTAGAGGGCTCATCACTCTTCACTGACTTTGAAAAGTATCCAGCAAAGTTTACGTAGGCTAAAAAGCTAAGTCGCAAACACTTAATCCATTTCGAATTATGCCTCCATACCCACAGGATGGTTAAGCCTTACCATTTAAATCAGCCTGCAAAGTACTCAACCTTGTCATGGTTTGGCCTTTTAATCTTTTAAAACTGAGTCCAGAGCATAAATTTTCTGAATAAATTAATTCAATTTCAAATACACAACTGCAATCCATAATTAGTCTTTTTGCTATTTTATTCAATCATCCAGTGATTGTTAAAGCAGAATGGCCTCTGGCTTTTTGAGGTCCCTTAGGCAAATCACATCATGTAGCTATAAAATAAAAATGGTCTAGTCATGCCTACCACTAAAGAGATATTTGATATAATGTGTTTTGCATTTTCCACAAGCTCACCAGTGAAAGGTACAACATGAAAGCCTAGAAATTCTTAGAATGAGACTCCTCTGAGGGAATTTTATTACATGCTGCACACAGCAAAAAGACAAATATTGAAGTGAAAATTAAATGCACATAATGACCATCGTTAACTACCATAATCCATATATATTTCACCTTTGTTTAGTCATTTGAATGCAAATTCAGGTTACTGTACGGATTCAAAATTTTAGTTTAAATTTAGATGACTTTTTCTGAAATATGTTATGGAGTTTTAGCCAGTATGAAGAAAATCAGAAAAAATTCTAATTTAGCTTCCTTTTGTTCCATTCTGTTTTCAATTTTAACATTAACACTGATCAAAAAGGAAGTTTTACTAGTAACTTTGCTGAGGATTCCAGAACTTTAAACAAAGCTGCTTACAAAACTTATAACATTTAAAATATTCATTTACATATGTCATGGAATACATGCTAATTCAGTGTTATATTATACATATTTATGTAAAATTTAGACTTGTAAGTTAACTGTATTATGATGCAATGTCCATAGAAATTCCTAATGTCTATAGCAAAACTATTGCAAATGTCTTTATTGTGCCTGCATATGTAAAACTGTAATGAATAAATCCTTTCTATAACTAAAATACAGTTTTTACTTCTAAACCAGAACCAGCATTCCAGTGAATCCTGGGGAGAAAAATGCATCACTTTTCATCAGTTAATAAGGTGGGACATGTGGTTAATTTTTTTACATATTCCACAGATAAGAAAGACATTTACTTTTAATATGGGCATCTATGGCCTAGCACAGATAACTTTGTTGATGCTGATAGTTGTTCTGTAGGCTAGAACCATTCAGAAAATCTTAAGCATGCATTTGACAGCAAATGCTTATATAAAATGACTTAAATAAGATGACAAAACCTATTTAGCAATACTAATGTCTCTGAAATAATGGAACAACTGTTTCTAAATTATGTAATTCAAGAGACAGATTGTGCCTGTACAGGCAGAACAACATGTAAAACACATGATGAACCAGAATACATCAATACAAACAGGTGAGATCCTAGCATATATTCCCATACTCTGTGGGAAGCTGTTTGTTCTGAACTGCATTGGGAAAAATATTGACTAGAATATCCTGTTGTAGAGGCTATAATGTAGGAAGGATGAAGCATACAGACAGAGAGAAAGCAGCAGATGTAGTTCATCATTTATACTCATTTTAGTTAGTTTTTAAATGTTAATGAAAATATAACATTGTTTGAAGAACATATTGTCATTAAAACAGGTAAATATAATCAATGAAGAGACTAAAACTCAATCCATCCAAAAAAATTCAGCTGATTCAAAAGACATGCAACACTAAGCTTAAATTCAAGTCATTCAAGCCACTGGCCAGAGCAATAATTTAAAGCTGAACTGGTCATTCTTGCTTCACCTCAATTCTTTCCTGCTTTCTCCAAAACAGCCAGGGGGATATACTGATCTTCAATCTAAACAAGCCCAAGTCATTGCATCTTTCTTTCTGGACCAGTTCTTTAGGCTTTCTGCAATTATTCCTTGTCTTTCCTGAAGAACTGTGTAAATTTCGTGAGCTTTATCACAAAAAACTCATAGCAATGATCTTCTCCACACTTGCTGCTGAGCTTGCTCTATGGGCAGAAGAGAAGTTAAAATTCTTCGTAGCAGGGAAAGAGGAAGTCTGTAACAGTGAAGATGTGTGGCCTTGAGAGCTGTCAAAGGCTACTTTACGGTCAGGGGATAATCAGACATTTCAGGCAAGAGAGGCTAGAGGGAAATATCACGTTAAGGTGAGCACCTACATTTGATCAACAGACTAGTCTCTGTGCTCCAAGGGCTTTCTTACCCAGCTCTTCACGGAGCTTGAGGGATGATTAGACAACTACATTTAGACACTTTAATTAGAGTCTCTCTAGAGTAACACTGCATCAATTTTCATTGATTATAAAAGAAATTTTAAAAAAATTAAAAATTATTAAGCCATGAGAAACTAGTAGACGAGAAACAGATGAAGGAGGAATATCATCCTAAAATTATTTTTTTTTTAGAATACTCTGTGGCCATAAAACCATTAAGAGTTTTCCGTATTTCTACAATCTTTAAATTACAGAAAATTGAAGAACAAAACATATATGCTTTTTTCTGAATATTCAATTTACATGTTACTGTAGAGAATAATTGCAATATTTCCCTTGTTAGTAGCACCAACCTGAAGTGAATTTACCAGAAATACCACTCTGCATGAGTGACCCTTTGTGTGTATATAGGGAGAGTGTGTGTCTATAGAATGGAATATCATACATGTTTTCTTTCAAAGTTTTAAGTCATCTCCACTGTCATTATGTTGCAACATATTCAGAACTGAATGTATTTGGAAATTCCTCCAGATGAAAAACAAATATTTCCTTTGTCAACTGACACACTTGTACAGAATCAAAAAATTTTAAAGACTGGAGTTTTTTTGGTCAAAATTGATATTGTCAATAATAGATATATCTAGCGCTTGTATAAAGAGGTATTTATACAAATATTTTATACATCTATTATTGTCGATGTCTATTGTCCCTTAATCTGACTTTCAAGTAATCTGATCTGGATTAAAAGATAAAGCAAATGCACATTATTACAATTTTTTCTTTTGTATTAAAAAAATATATTTTGTTTCTATAAATCTTACATCTGGTGAAGTCTGGAGGAAAGAGCTGGGAATTTTGATAGATATGAGAAAAGCAAAAACAATGAAAGATTTTAAGGCTGAGTGCATATAGATCAAATAACATTGCATAATATTGTAAAATATCTCAAACTGCTTTTCAAATTTACACATGCCTTGCCTACTGAAGCATAGACAATGCTCTGACGTGCAGTGTGAACATTCCTGTATTGGGCACTGCAGCCCACCTTCAGCCACCAAAGCATTAGTAACTTTGTGGTTATTGGCTCACAAACCCTAGTTTTTGATGTGTGTTTTCACTTAGAGGAGAATTTCAGATAATTGAATAGAAATGTATAAAGCTTCATGTATGAATTACTATGTGATGATTTGCCCATGGATCAGCCACAGCTTTAAGAGCATGTACATTTATTTGGTGTAATTTGTTCCTTTCAGCTTTGGCTGGCTCCCTTTTCCTCACCTGTCCTTTGCCAGGGAACTGTTCTGAAAAGTAAGAAATGTACTCCTGCACAAGGAGAGAGAAATAGATCCCTTGTACACTTTCCCTCTCTGTGTGGCCTCACCTTATTTCTGTGTATGGTTTTGCTTCTTCATCTTGCCTGAGTTAGTCAAAACAATTACAAAATTGTAAGTATAAATGCATGATATGCCTGTTAGGCAAATGTGATAGATTACATATTCACTGCAAAGGTAGTTTGGATAATAATATGTGAAAAGGAGAAAACACTACACTGTTTCTAATAAATACATGTGTTCTGATAATTTGCTATTTATGTGCTACTGGTATGGCAAATTAATTTAAATATATGGTCCTAGGCTCCAGGTCTTTTTAATAGCATTGCTATTATTTATCCTGTTTCTGTGCCACTAGTTTTTTTCCCTTGACATTGATTTTTTTTTTCCCAATAGAAATGTCTGTTTTCTATTTTCCATTTTTTTTAATGCTTAAATTAAAATCAAATATTACCTATTATACAGCTACATGAAATGTAGTGATGTAGCATATGAAGTGACAGAAGATAAATTTGGTTATACCTATAATATATATCTACAAAAGCTTGGAGATATGTATATTTTTATACATATATATGTGGGTGTTTATGTGTGTATGTGTGTGTATAGGAATATATATATTCCTTCCCTTCAAAGATGTAGTCAACTTTGGATGAAGATATTAAAACACTTAAAGTTTTAATATAAAGTATTGTGTGTCATTACCCTTAATAGTCTCATGACTTAAGACAAGCTCAATAATATAGTTGAACTTTATACATCAAGCCAGCTTTAACTGTTCAACTCAGATTATAATACCAAAGCAATATATGCTCTAGTGTATTCTCAAAAGGTATTTTATCTGAATTTAGTTTTCAGAAGTTGTAATGTATTATACTCAATATTTAAAGTTTTGGTTATTGTAGCATATGAAGTACTATAAAGAAAAACAAACACCCGGTAATATGAAAAGTCAGTCTTCCAAAATGCTATGTATTTGAAGAGGCATCTCATAAAATCACAGTCCAAATTCTTTGTTTGCCAGGGCATTGGGCAGTCATATAAATTGGGTGTTAAATATTTGTTTAGAATTATTTTCTACTGAGTGTACATACTTAAAAATAATTACATTTGATGAAATATCTCTATAGAATTAAGACAAAGTAACACTTGTATTTTGATAACTTATTTTCCTTTATTTTCACTGAACGGATGAGAGGCAAATGCAGATTTAAAAGAGATATTCACATTCAATGTTTTACAAGTATAATTTAGAAAAATAGTAAATAGAAATTGTTTAAGCAACTGGTAAAAATAATAGATAATTATTAAGGAAATTATTTTGATTAGTTAATCAGGAAAGCAATGACTTAATGACTAATCAGAGGTATGAAAATAATTACGAGGGAAAGAATTAAATTGAAATGACTATAAAATCATAGAAAGCCTTTTTGCCTCCCAGCAACACACCTTCAGTAATTCCCCTCCAAACCCTTAAATGCTATATTTATAGATTGTCAATACAATTCTTTTAGTCAGGAAAGAATTTCTAAAAATGAGACCCAAGGGATCTGCACTGAATTGCCTTTGCAAGACATTTCCTGTGAACTTGGAAAAGTCCTGACAGCTCTCTGTGAGGATTCCATCTCATACAGCTTTAGGGAGCTATGATGAAGGAGTCTACATCACCTGGTCACCCATTATAATCACTAGAGAAAAACTTTCTTTTTTAGAGCATATTCATCTGATTTACTTTAAATATCTACATTGTGAAGAGACAATGTGTCTGTCTCTCAGGCACAAAAAAAGGCTCTGGGCTGAATCCCATTTTACATGTCTTTCTTTTGAGAATTGTAAAATGAAGAATGAAGTCCTGCCTTTCTCCTCAGAAGAATAATGAGTTTTAAATCTGAAGCACTGTGAATTGCACTGGGTTTATAGATAAATATGAATTCCTGGATATTGAAATAGAATTGATAGATCCAATTATCAACAAATATTTCTGATATATCAATCCACTAATGAATGACCCATAACATGATGACTTATATAACTTAAAGGACAGACAGAAATGCCAGATTTGTAGGACCATAAATAAAAGGAATCTGAAACTCAGTCCCAAAATAAGTGTGTCCTGAGATCAGGTCTGTTCTTGTTCTTCTACAAATAAATTTAAAGTTAATATACAAGATTAGGACTTGTGATTTCAATGTCATGGTACTGTTGCAAATGACACACCACTTGTGAAAATGAATAAGAAACCCCAAGATTTTATAAGTATATCATGGGGTGAGAAAAAAAAAAAGACTGGAAGTGAAAAAAGCAAGCTTGAACAGCAATACTGCTACTTTTTTTTTCCTTTTTATTTCCATTTTGAATTTGTAGTGTCAGCAATATACAATACATGATACAACTTTAACCTAGAACTGCTGAATTATGTTTCAGATATTAAAAACACAGCTTTGAAGTTCTTCACATCTTCAAACAGACTCTTGTCTATTCCATTTTTTTCAAGTCATGTCAATATAGGCTTCATGTTCACTACCAAAACATCATGTTCTTTCTTTCTTCATTTTATGTATTTTCACCAAAAGATTACAAGCATGAATATTTTTACTTTGTAAAAGGCACTGCAATTTAGTTTCTGTATTTCTACGAGGACACAAAAAGTTAATTTGAGCACTATATTTCTCCCCACGGTTTATAACATGGATGGATTTACATGTAAAAGGAAATACAGTGTTGCATAACCTAAGTCGCAAGAAGATTCTTAGCTTTCTTCTGAGAAATAAGTCACAGGGCTCTTTCATTGAAATTTATATTCCCTTCCAACCACCAACAATATTTACAGGAAGCAAAATAAACAAATATGCTGGAATTGCTCAGTTTACTTACCTCAGGGATCATCTCCAAGAAGGCATTTACTATTTGTTGTGAAACCTACGTCAGGAAATTAGTAAAGTTCTCAAGATCACAGAATCATAAAATAATTTAGGGTAGAAGGGACCTCAAAGAACATCTAGTCCAACCTTCCTATAATAAGAAGGCACATCTTCAACTAAATTAGGTTGCTCAGAGCCCCATTGAACATGACTTTGAATCTTTGCTGGGATGGGGCACTGTTAGTGTTTCACTACCCTCACTGTCATAAAATTCTTCCTTATATCTAGTCTAAATCTACCCTCTTTTAATTAAAACTGCTTATCCTATCTCAACAGATCCTGCTAAGAGGTTTGTCCCCATGTTTCTTACAAGATCCCTTTATGTACTGCAAGGCCACAATGAGGTCTTCCTGGAGTCTTCTCTTCTCCAGGTTGATCAACTCAAGCTGTTTCAGACTTTCCTCATAGGAGTGATGCTCCAGCCCTCTGATCATTTCTGTTACTCTCCTCTGGACCCAGTCCAACAGGTCCCCCTCTTTCCTGTGATGAGGAACCCAGAGCTGGATGCAGTAGGGGTGGTGTCTCAAAAGAGCAGAGTAGAGGAGGAAAACCACCTCCATCGACCTGCTGGCCACGGTTCTCTTGGCTTTCTGTCCAATTTCCACTCATCAGCAACCCCAAGCCCTTCTTGGCAGGCCTGCTCCCAGCCCCTTCAACCCCAAGCTAGTATTGACACTAAGGGTTGTCCTGACCCAGATGCAGCACTTTACATCCTATGGTTCACCTGAGCACACTTGTCCCCTGTTGAATGGCATCCCGTCCTTCAGGTGTATCATCTGAACCACTAAACTTGATGCCATCTGCAAGCTGGCTGAGGGTGCACTCAATCCCACTGTCTGTGTCACTGATGAAGACATTAAACAATACTGATCCAAATATAGACCCCTGAGGGACTTCATCTTTCACTGATCTCCATCTGAACATTGAACCATTGACCACTACCTTTCAGATGTGAGCATCCAACCAACTCCTCATCCACTGAAGAGTCCACCCATAAAATCCATCCCTCTCCAATTTAGAGGGAAGGAGGTTTGGGGGGACCATGTCAAAGGCCTGCCAGTAGTCCAGATAGATGACATCCATAGCCCTTCCCTTGTCCACTGGTGTAATCATTCCATCATAGGCCACTGGTTTGGTCAAGCAGCACTTGTCCTTGGTGAAGGCATGCTGCCTGTTTTGAATCACTTCCCTGTCCTTCATTTACCTTAGCACAGCTTCTAAGAAGATCCATGATCTTCCCAGGGTCTTCTCTTTTCTACTCCTTTTAAAAATGGGTGCATTGTTTCCCCTTTTCCAATCACCGGAACCTCACCTGAGGTGACTTTTAAAGTATGATGGAGAGTGGCTTGGCAACTACATCAGCTAATTCCCTCAGGACTCTGGGATGCATCTCATCAGGTCCCATAGACTTACATATGGTCAGGTTCCACACGTGGTCACAAACCTGAGCTTCTCTATCCTCTGAATGCCTACTGAATGATTAGTTCTTTTTCAGATAATGCCTGATCTGTAAAGATTGGTGTCTGTGGTGCCAGGAACTGGAGTGAGTGTAGGTGTGTGAGCGCTAGTGAAGATCAGTCTGCTCTTGACAGTGAGCAGGTGAAATGGCTTACAGAGAGTGAAAAACAGGGAGAGAAAGAGCCTTCTTTGTCCACCGGCCTCTATGTTGATCAATTTCTTTTGAAATGTTTAAATCCACAAAAAATGGGTTGCTTATTCACCACATACAGAAATAAAAGGTTTAAAATCTTTTTGAGGCATAATGGAAAATGGATTTTTATATGTGACCTGAAGAACAGAGATGGGGACTGCATTATGAATGCTTTTTTTTAAAAAAGCATCAGGGACAAAACAGCAGGCGGAAGTATATAGATGTACACATGAATACTTGTGAATATTTCACACATTTTACACACACACAATTTCTTTAAATGTGCTGTTCACTCATTTGCATTCAGAGGAAAGGTTTTACAACAGCACTTGCTTTGAAGGAGAAAGACATCTGTTTGATACGCTAAATGATTTCTAAGCTGAAGATGTGACATGCTATTAAACTTTATCTTAACAATATTGCTGTTCTGCAGTCATTACAAAGAAATTGTAATGTGGAACAATATACAGAGAACATCTGTAAAAAAACCCATGCATTTTAAATGGTTTTGTGAACACATGCCCTGTGGTTAGACATAACTGTAGAATTGTGTTTGGATGAAACCCGAGGTGACAGTTAAGGGAGCACACTAATTTAATAACAGTTGATGAATTAAGAAACTGTATTACTTTTTAAAATCACTTAGGAAGTTTCCTTTCAAACCCCTTGTTAGTCTGGTTGATTCTTCTGGACAGCATGTCAAAAAGATTTGGAAACACATAGTCTGTACAAACCACCGTGTCTGGTTTAGCTTCTTTTTCACTTTCTAAAGAAACTTACATCAAAGCTTTATATTTCCATTCCAATAAATATGCTCTGTACAAGGGTTTTCTTTTTGGGACAAAATAATGCTGATTATCAAAATATTTATTCTAAGCTGAATACATAACCTGTAGTATCCATCACTTTTAAATATATTTCCTTTAAAAGGAGAAGAATATGTTAATGAGACAAAGTCTTAATTGTGATAAACCACTTCTTTATATTTTCATATAACAAAAACCAAACCATTTACATAAATGTAAATTTCCAGGAAAACTCTTAATATGATGGCACAAGTATCTGTAATGATTATAGTCAAATACCACAAACTTTATAAACTCAGTGTCAGAAAAATGAGTATGGAACAATTTGAACTTGACAGTTGTGGTTTCTAAAATGTTTTTGAAAAATTCAGGGAATGACTATGACTGAAGTAAAAAAAAGAACTTACATACCCAAAGGATAAGTCCCAGTACTCAAAAAGTCCTCAAATAAAGACATTTCAGTTACTTTTTCTAATGGATTTAGACCTTTTCATATTTACCCTTGATATTTCCATTTCTATAATTGATTATTTTGATTAATTCTTTATGAATCACAAATTAACACGATGCCTGATCTGACAAGAAATTAGTGAGTGCTCTTCTGAGTAGAAGTAGAAAGACAATGTCATCATATATGAAAAGAGAGAACTTCTGAAGCAGACGTGTTTTAAATACAGAAGAGATGGTAATTATAGTAGAAACATGTTTCTATGTACATGTACACATTTCTAAGCAGCACAGGTTCTATCTCCAACTTCTTATTTGTCAGTATTTGAATCTTATTAAAATGCCACAGCTAGCACTGAACAGATTGTTTAACAACTCCATGAAAATACAATGTTAAATGGAAGAAAATATACATCCCAATTAATTTTCCTCATGTTTTTGGAAGTGACTCAAAGAGTCAACAATGTCCTCAGTTGCAGGCTAAAAGTCTGCTCCCAAGAGAAAGATGTGAATTTTCTCTTCCTGCAATAGTGATAATAATGTAACATGTATACATTTTTTCCTACCCAGAAAGACTGAGAGAACCAGGTTTGTTCAGCCTGAAAAGGAGACATCTCAGGCGTGACCTAATTGTGGACTTCCAGGATCTGCAAGGAGCCTACAAGATAGATAGAGAGGGGCTTGTTACAAGAGTGTGTAGTGAAAGAGCAAGGGGGAATGGATTCAAACTGAAAGACAGTAGGGTTTAGATTAAGTATTAGGAAAAAATTCTTTATTGTGAGAGTGGTGAGACACTGGAACAGGTTGACCAGAGAAACTGTAGCTGCTCCATCCCTGGAGGTGTTCAAGGCCAGGTTGGAGAGATTTTGGGCAGGTCTAGTGGAAGGTGTCCCCGCCGATGGCAGAGGGTTGGAAGTAGATGGTCTTTAAGGTTCCTTCCAACCTAAACCATTCTATGATTCTATGATTTATAGTACTTGATCCATGATACTGTGTCTCTCTCTCCAGTCTTGAAGTTGTATTATATACATACATTTAGTCACAATGACTGTCAGAAAAAAGAGACCATTTTCTCTTGGTCCTTTGTGTCTTACAATGCAGCAATGATTATAATTGTTAGCTATGGAAAACCAAAAATCTCGCCATTGATCTTAAACTCTTCAGCCTAGAATTCATGCTACAAGGATGGAGTAATTGTACCCACAATATTCTTCAGATTATTGTCCAGCTTCATTTAAAAACACTCATAACAGGGACTTAACAGCATCTCAGTGTATTTAATGCTCTGCTACATTTCTGATTACGTCTCATGGGGTTTTTTTTAGCTTCATCTAATCTAATTTTCCCCCATTAAATTTTAGGACCATTATTATTTTTGTACTCCTTTTATCCTTATGCCATAATTTTAGGTATTTAAAAGATTGTCATCCTGCTTCTTTCATGGTTTTCATTAGGATGTCCAGTTCCATTTCATTCAATTGTTTCATCAAAATCATATACCCTAGACACTGATAATCTTTCTGGTGTCTTGTCCTTTCCCAGCTGTTCCAAATAATTGTTTAAGTGTGGTGCAAAAACCTGACAGTAGGTATTTAGCTGAGCCCTTTCTGGTTTTTAATAAACAGGAAATATTACTATTTGTTGCACATCTGTTTTTTTTATAAAACTCTTTAATCACAGTCAGTTCACCTGTAATATTTCACCAAGCAGTTCCAAAATCTTTTGTACAGATATGTGAGGTGTATGCATGCATAGAGGTTTCTGCATGTCCATATATACATGCTTTAGACCATGGTTATTTTATATATGCATATACACATATTTTAGACTGTGATTTTGACCATGATGTTTTATTTCTTTCAAACACCTGTTTCTTTTTACCCTTCATATCAGCAAAAAAGTTTTCTTCATTGTTACTAGAGAGTATGTGTGATCACACTCAAAGAAATGGTTCAGCACTGTACAGCTGCTTTGTCCCACCTTAACCTCTCTTTAACTAAGGTGAAAAAGAGCTGTGATTCATTGCTGAAGGATCCAGACTCTATGACAGAGAATGAACCTCATTCTCTTTCATCTCTGAAAAGGCTATGTTAACACAAATAATTTGTTGTGTGCAAATATATATGGGCAAATACAAACATAAACTTATGCAATGAAAGTGAAGTTTTGGAATTCCTGATTTTTTACTGAAATAAACAAACACATCCTGGAGTTAAAGTGTTTAATTTAATTTTCCATCCGCAAATATACCTTTATGTAATATAATGACTTCTTACTTCTGAAGACCATGAAGCTACAGCTTTTTCATGGAAACTGCACAGCTGACATGGCTCCAGGAGACTGAGTTAAATTCTTGTTATTAGAATTCTGAATTCAAACCTTACATTGGGATTTTTTCCATAAACCAGAGAAAATGTCATTTGCTGCTAGATCCCACAGTAACCTAACAAGAATGACAGTTAAGCTATAAATGGCAAGGAAATCTCTCTGAAGACATTTAGAAAAAAATGAATGAACAGCACATTTGCAGATTTGGTCATTTAGGTAAGTTTTATCAAAGCGCCTTGGAAAAAAAAGAAGAATCCAGTGTAAGTTTATAGCTGTTTTTTCTTGTGCTATTCAGCTCTGCAAGTCAAAAAGGACAAGCACCAAAGATAAATACCTTTCTTCGATTTCTCACTACTATTTTCATGTGGACACAACCACTATACAGAGATGAAGGTAAACAAAGGATTTATCCTATCATTTCAGGGACTCCTTTATTGAATATATTTTTAAAAGTCCATTATACATTGTTGGAATCCAGAGTGCAGAGAAAGTCTCTCTGCCTGTTTTGAAGGATTCTACCCCCCTGGACAGCTCGGCTTTCAATCTCCGTCCATGGAGAAAGTTCCCCATGCTGTGGGAGGAATTAGAATTGACTGTCGTGTGAACTAGGTGATAGAATATTATGTAGGATTGTCACAGGGTAAAAGGTCTAGAGTTTTTAGGTTTGTTTATATAGCAAATAGGTAGTAGCAAATATTTCAATATGTGGGATAATTGTTGTTCTCTAAGCCTTCTCCTTTCTTCCTCAAAGACACCATGTTCTGTAGTAGAAATGGTTTAAGGTAATTGGATGAAAAATGCTGCAGTTCCTGTCAGCATTGCTGATGCATTCTTCATACATTGGCAGAAAAGTGAAAATATCTTCCGTTTTAAGTTCTTATTGGATAAATTACCTTTAAAAGGGTCTTGTAACAGTGGTAAGCTGTTCTTCATGGCTCTTGCTCTGTCAGGGCTGTGCTTGTGGCTCTAATTCTCTGATAAGACTAAATGAACATCTATCTTTTGGAAAGACCGTGAAGTTCCCGTCTGTTTCTCAAGCTTAAATAAAAGGCTCCCAGAGCAGGAGCTGGAAGACGACACGGTAACTGTGTCAACATACATGAAGTCAATCTTTGATAAAATATTTATTAGAGGGCTATCCAGTCTCTCTAATGCCTTTGCGAGTATGAATATGACTAGTTTTAGAGCAAAATATTAATAATTTTGGAAATTTATTGAATTTACTACTTAAACTCTCAATTAATAGTTCAGAAATAGCAAATCGTTAATATTTTCTTTATTATAAAAAATGATATGCCCTGGTCCTGCACTTTCTCAAGTTCTGTACCTCATTAATTGTTTAACTTTTGTTAAAACTGTTTAGAAGTTTAAATCTTCAGAACAGAGGTCTCTTAGGTAATTTTTTTTCTTTCTTGTGTCTTAATCCTTGCACAACCTCCACTTAGAAGAATTACCTATCTTTCCACTATACTCCATCCCATATAAATGGAAAAAAGTAGCTCTTCATTTGAGTAACACAAACTCCAGTCTTGTTTGGAAAGTACAGTTCTAGGAGCAAATCTAGATAAACAGTATAAATTATAGGGAAACACAGATTTTTTATTTCTTAAAAATAATCTTGATAATTTAAAAAGCAGGATGTGTAATAGGGAAAATATTCTTGCTCTGGAAACAAATTGGAAACCATTAAATTCTGATTCACCAAGAAATACTACCATAGAACACTCACATTTTAAACTAAATGAAACAATTAATGGAAATGAAAAAGAAAAAGCTGTATGCCTTGTGAACTAATGTTCTTTCAGAAAGATTATTGTAAATTGTGCTCTTTGAATTAAAATGGTGCAGAATTATGACATGTTCAACCCTCATTCACTTTTGCTGATGAGCACTTGTTAAAGGTATAATATCAAATCAGTCTGCCTAAATATTGTCTCAGTGCTTAAACCTTACCTTTTTTTTTCTGCCTTATATGTATTGCTCAGTTCTATTGATGCCATACCTGGCTATCTACTTCACCAGAAAGTTTTGTGAAAGTGTCTACTCAGACTTTTTTATAGGTAAAAAGGAGCACATCATAAGCACAGAGCTGAGAATTTATTGTTATTTCAATTAATGTTTTAGCTGTCCAAATCAGCTAAAGGATTTCAACAGAAAATCCTTGCTAATAACAGAGGTTTATTTTCAAAACAAGCAGAGGTCCTAGCATCAGTAGTTGGATGGGCCATAGCTCTCTGGATCCAGTGAGGGTCCATTGGACACTGTAATTATTTTTTGTAGTGCTGGGATTTCATCTTTGATAATACATCTAATATGCACTACAAAAGGAAATATTTGATATGCCACATTTCTTTCATACAATCAAACCTTTTACCAAAGATGGAATTACATATTGAACTTCCTAAATTTGAAGCTTAACCCGTTGATGGGCCAGCCGAGTTGTGTATTCCAATGCACGTTTAATAGAAATGAAAAACACATGTAATAGCTGCTGGAGTAGAAAAAAATGATCTATCACTACACCCACAGCTTAACAAAGATTAGTAGGCAAATAGGTAGAAAAACACACAAACCTCTGCCATAGATGTATGTTAGCAGTGCACTTTTTCATTTTCTCTCAAATTTTTGTTCCTGTTTTGCTGGTGGAAACAGGAAAAATATTCCCCTTAGGAAAAGTCTCACAGGTAAAGCTGAAGATTCGGTCAGAGGATGATGTTTAAATAGAAAAGAAGAAACAATTACGTAACATTAATATATCACACAGCTTCCTCTTGCTCCTTAGGAGTTTATATTATACTTAAAAATTATACTTATTCCTGCATATCAAGGAAAATTAAGTAGTTTTTTATGACTTAGATACTTAGAAAGAAGAAAAGAAAATTAAAAATTAAGGAACAAAAAATCAAACGCACCAAAACCTGAGGAAATAGGACAAGATCTTATACAGAGGATGACTTCATATTTTCCTAAATATATTAATAACAAAAAAAACATGCCTCAGTAGTTACCACCTCATGTCTCTAAACTGGTTAGAAGGGAATTACGGCAAAAGATTTTGATCCACCTTTAGAAGTTGTTCCAAGCTGCGGTAATAAGTTCCTTAGCTCTTTCATCTACCATGTGAACAATAAATACATGGTGCAATTTATCTTCTTCACAATCTCCTTCCGTAAGTTGGAATAATCATCAGCAACTAATCCAAAAGCAGCTCCCGCAGAGGCTTGCAGGGCTGGCAGTCAGTTGGTATGAGACAGTCTAGCCAGGAATGCATTTTAAGAGTCTGGCACACAAACCTAGCAATTTGTATTCTTATACTAGGTTAATGAGAACTGATAATCTCAGTATGCTACACAAAGAAGCTGTTGTATTTTACACGCATTAGGTTAAATAAAAAAGTGAACTTCAAATTTGCTAAGGATTGTATGAAAACAGGAAGTAAAATAGCAAAATATTTATTAAAAGTTGTTCATAAATACGTTCAGCTTTAAGGAATAAAAAAGCATATCATTCCTAAAGCAAAACATTCCATTTAATTTTGCCTAACAAATTTATTCTGTAACAGATACTGAAACTCATATCAGAACATCCATAATAATCTGCTATCTTGCAATATGTATTTCTCATTCTCTTATAACTTCTATGTAACTAGGCTTTCCAGCAATCAATCTAGATGCAAAATTTTAAAGATAATGGAAGGTGTTGAATAAACTTTTCCAAGGGAAAAAATATAAAATCATAGGCTTACCTCTTAAAATTTCTATAGGGTCCTAGGAAAGATTAGAAGTCAGTAATGACAAAACATAACACTCTGACAAACTGAAGTATTTAATTTTTGACAACTGTGTTCAACTGAAAAAGTAGGTGTTAGTTTTGGGAAAAAAAGTCTTTGTGTGTGAAATATTGAGGGTTTTGATTGCATAATTTTTCCATCAAGCTGTACTTTGATGGAAAATTCCCACTCAACTTGAGGTGTAATTCCTTTTCTTCCCCTCCTCATAAAAATATTTCTTTGCTTTTTTTTGTATTGTGATATTTTTACTCCAAAGAGAAAGGAACAAAAATAATGAGTTATACACTACTAAGTTTATTGGGACCTTCTGTATCTGTGTTGTTTTAAAAGCCCACTATAGAGACCATTGTCCAGTGGTGAACAACAAACACTTAAACAGTTGCCACCTAAAACCCCAAAACTTAAATTTATCCAGGTTACAAAATTTTATATACATGAAAAAAAGAAAGTGGGGAAAAAAGTAAAAAGGAAAATAAAGAAGAGATGATAAAGAGAAATACATGATAAGTTATGTAGAGAACAATGGATAAATACTTGAAATATTTTAATGATATTTTGTTATCCTTTTTTTTTTTATTAAGGACATTTTATTTTTGTGTTTTGTTGTGGGTTTTTTTACAGTTTGTTTGGTTTTGTTTTTAATTAAAACACTGCTTATATTTTTCAGTTCTCTCTTGGATCTACGTTTTAGAAGTGAGACTGAGGATTCACTGCAGTACCAAGAGAATACAACTGTGTATTAAACCAGCTATTTCTATAGCCTTTTTTGGATATTTCTTGTCTGAAAAAGCATATTGTGTAGGAATACAATTTTCAAATTTTTGTGGCAGTGTATTTTCATACTTGGGTAGAAAACAGCCACATTTTTTATTGATGTTCATTGTCAAAGAATTACATGATTTGTGTCTAATCTTCTGCTTTTAAATTGTAGGAATAAGAAGCATTTTTGTGTCTATTTCTTAAAAACTTTTGAACTCTCTTATGTTCATGTTTAATCTCAAGCTAGCAGTTTTCCCATTGAATTTTTATGGATGACTATCTGTGATTATTGCAATCCTTCACTTCCTCCACAGGTGGCTAAATAATTGGTCTGGTAACAACACAACCATATTTGTCCTACCTTTCAGAGGTTTAATTTACAAGATTAGTATATAACAGACCTATCAAAAGAATACAAATTATAGGCTTTTCTGTTAAATAAGACTCTATTAGAAAAAAATATTAAGAAACCGCTTCCAGATATAGGTCTAGATAGGTCTGAGAAATTTGGTTTCCACAAAGATATACAAGTATGTTATATGTATACAAGTACATGTAATGAACTTACTAACAGCCGTCCTAGGACAAATCAAAGATCCATTTAGTATCCAGTCTTCAAAAATAGCTAAATTATATACCCAAAGATATGTTTCTAAAGACTTTAAGAAACATGGAAATATAATTGTGTATATTTTTGCTCTAAGTCTGTATGGAAGTATCAGGTTTCAGGTAACAGATAACATACCAGAGAAGAATTTTGAAATAGCTGATTACTAACTAGCATGAAGCACTGCACTTAGACCAAAGAGTCTTGTTCCAAGCACTGCTTCCTAATTTGAAAGATGCAAAGTAGAATTTTATGTAAAAATGTTTTTAATTTAAAACAGACATTAATGATACAGTGCTTAGTAATTTGTCCTTTTGACAAACAAAAGAATATATTAAGCATTTTTAAAACCTGGAAGAACCTTTGAAAAACTAAGATTGTAACCTTTGAAATGCGTGAAGAATTACGTCAGTAGTATATCAAGAAAACAAAGATCATTAATTCAAATAGTACAGAAATGGATCACTTTCCAAGTTTCAGATAGTTTCAGCATTTTATTTAGACATTTGGAGTCATCTATCCTGGAAAAAAGTGCTTTTAAAAATAAACTTAGGTAGCCACTGTTCACCACCACCATCATACCACTGTCAGAGAAGTACTGTTTAATTTGATGCAGCATTTGTATTACTGCATCTCTGTATCTTACAAGAGTTAGGTGAAAATCTTTTGTTTGGTGAATATTGCCTTTTTCCTTTATTTCATATTCTGTGTATAGAAAAGAAAGCCTATGGACTATTTTGCCCTAAAAAAATCTTTTGCAGAATAATATTAGAACCACAGATATTGTCCCTGGAAGGGACTTCTGAAGGCTGTCTAGTCCAGCCTCCTGCTTCAGGGGGCTGAGGTTCCATGGGTACTTTAGATACTGTACCTAGGTGCTGCACTATTGAAGAAGGTTTTATTCTCCTCCAAATGTCTTTTAGGTGTTTACTATTTACATTTACCTTTATAACCCACACTGCGATCTTCTTAGCATACTTAGGTGTTAGAAAAAATGAGGGGAAGAAACAGACACATACCTTTTACTTTTTCAGGAGACTGTGTCATGGGAGTCTTCAGAATAATTTCTGTGAAGTGTTTTTTTAAGATATGGTCAGGTCTTATAGTTAAGAATAGGCACTGGTCTTGTCTAGTTCCAACTTATGCTGTTTGGAAAACAGTTGGGTGCAACAACACCCTGATGCTTTTGTAAGTACTGTTTTTCTATATGTATCTGTGCAGACAAAACCATAGACTTCTCAGATGCTTCTGCATCACTCTATATCCAAAAAACTTAATTCCTTAGCTTTGATGGCCCTTGGATCAGGGCATTAACCAAAAATTCAGAGGAAATTATTTTCTTTACATGACTGCTTTTACATGGGAAAATAATAAAGCGATATTCTCTAGTCATTTTTATGAATAAAAATAATCATGGAATCTGAGCCTGCAAGAAGTCCAACTTCAGATGACATTTCAGTTCTTAGAGCCTATAATAAACAATAACTTTAGAATCTATAGAACATGATTCAGCCTTCATAATATCATGTATGGCAGCATGAAGGTAGCAGTCCTCAGCACAACATCTCCCTTCAGGAAATCCAAATGTGTGAGCAGTCAATACACAGCAACGCCATCTCCCCCCCCATCTCTCCTGAAGTGATGTATTACTTAAAGACACTTGCGTAATCCATGAGGCAATTAAAATCTCCAAATATTAATCTTTGTTTCATTATCATTTCATGGAAACATTTACCCTTTGTGAATATTGGCATCTCAATGCTACATTCCTGATTCAGTGATGTTTTACGTTCATCCTTAAGTCATATGATACAACACTGTGGAACATAGAACAACTCAAGTAAGATGAGAAAAGCAATTGAAGTCTTTAACAGCTGCTCAAGAACCTTTCCTCTGTAAAAAATGATGGACGTTTTTCACTCTCCTCCAAGTACCAAAAATTCCAGGGTGTCTGGATTCCCATAAACTAGCCCAGAACTGGCAGCCTGGAATCTTGCATCTTATCAAGTTTCATAAATATCTGATATCTGTGGGGTCTGATCTCACAGATATATCTAAAAGATATTTGACACACACGATCTTTTTAAAAGGGCAGTGGCAACAGCCTTCCACTTACAAAAGAGCATACTTGCATAGACTACTGGTTAGGCCAAATCCTTCTGTTTTGCATGCCATATGAACTGTGTAAACATCCTCTGCTGTAGGAATGGGAATCCATGATATTCTACTCTCCAAAGAGGATATGTAGATACAAGAGAATTCGTTTCGTTTGGTCTCCTTGCCCAGGAAATTTACTTTTTTTTTTTTTTTTTTTTTTTTTTTCACAGTACATGACACCATTTCAGTAGGGAAAGTAGCAGATTATATTTGAAAGCATTTTTTTTGTTAATATGTCTTAGAATGCAACTGTTTAATATGCATTTAACCCACATATGCATCATTATGGAATTGTTATGTTGGCTTTGAATTTTGAAAAATGGAAAAATGCTGAGCTTTCTCTTAATTTAAGACTAAAAATAATACTAAATTTTATGAGCTGACAAAATGAATTTCATAGTTTCTTTTAAAAAGCAAGTTTTTGCTAGCATGCAATAGGATTTCTTTATAAATAAAAGGTTTCAGATTTCTTTCTATTTGAGAAACTATTTATCTACTCTTCTGTAGTTTATTTGGTAAATAATCACAACTAGAAGAACTTTAAAAATTCTCAACTTGTAAAAATATTATCTGAAAATGAAATAATCTGCATGAATTTTTCTACAAAAACAAACAGCTGAAGTTACAATAAATAACATTTCTCCTTGAAACACAAAACCATATTGTTTCTTCTTTTCTATATTCCAACATTCCATTCCATAAACTATAAGTAAAAATCAAGAAGAAGTAGTCCTTCCAGTAGTAATATTCACATACTGTGAATGTTTTGAAGTTAATGTCTTAGAACATGAATCTTTGGTAAATGTTTTATGAAATGTACTTGCACTCCATCTTGGTGAAGCTGGATAAATAAAATAAAAAATTCTTCATCGCATCTTGCTTTCATAGAGCTGAACAGCATCTGGCTTTTTATGTTCTTCCTCGAGTTTAGTTGCTTTCCATTAGACTGCGGCTCTTTAGAATTTGTTCTGTTGTGTCAAAAAGCCAAGGCTGACTGTTAGAAGATGTGCAGGAAAGAAAACGCCATGCTTTATCTTCTCAGTATGGAGATTAACTTCACCATATTGATTCCAGCTACAGCTCATTTCTGTTTTAAGGAACAAAAGGATTTGATACCAGCTCCTTGAATGACATCAAAAATATCATAAACTTCAGAAAATTGGAAAAAATACAGTTTTGGATTTATAATACAAGATTATCTTCCCTGTCTCAAATCCCTAATGGTCAATCATCAGGTCCCAGAGGAACTCACCACTGAAGGCAATGTATACACTGAAAAATCTCTCCAAGGAGTAGATTTCAGTTGCAACAGATTTTAATGCCAGAGGGAGTCTATGGCTGAGTGTAAAATTCATTGATGGAAATGCAGGTATTCTGTGTTTGGGAGTACAACAGAAGACAAATAGGCCAGTCTTAAGAAAGTTTCTGATATTTTGAATTAAGTGTTTGATTGGCCTTTAATGTCATGATGATTTCAGTACATCTACATGAAACTTGCAGATTGTTTTGGTGTGACTGATAAAGTATATTGCTGTAGACACTGACATCCTCAGAATGATGATCCAGATTTCCTTCTGGTGATGAGTTTGAGATTGTCTCCATTTTCCGCTTGCCACTATTACTTTATCCTGTGAAATAATGTCTTACTTGTGGTAAACACCATTCTTTTTTAACATACAAGAAATGGATCTTTCTAAGGTGGTGTGATTTCCCACCCTGGTCAATCTTATTCCTTCAGTTTAGCATACTATACAATTAGTAATCTCTTTGTAGTTAAGTAAGGGGTACATGGCAAACAACTTCCATTTGGAGTCATACAAGGAACATTTTTGTCATGCAGAGAGGGGCTGAAACCTGATCCTTAGATTCCAATCAGAGAAACAATGACTGCAAGTTAAAAAGGATTGTATTTGAATCCGATAGGTTTGACACATCACTGAAAATAAGAACAAACTAATTTTCAGTCTGGGATAGATGATGGAAAGGTTCATCTGTCATTCAAATGGAAAAGAATGTGTAAAAATATTAGGCCATTTCTGAATAGGCAAATACCCTAACTGATGTGTAAAATTATAGCCTTTGTTGGATAGGGTTTTTTAAGTGAGGGGTTGGGTTTTATTTCTTTTTAAAAGCTTGGAGAGGCATCACTGCAAGCAATATAATCAAGTACCAGTACTAAAAGTCTGTATGAAAATGACCTGTAGCAGGAACAAAAAGAAAGAGAAACACATTTGTCTTTTATGAAGTTGAAAAGATAAGAACAGTTTAAAACAAAAAAGTGCAATGAATTCTTTCAATATGTTTATTTAGGGAACAGGTCTGTAGTGTTTATATATTTTCTTCACTCAAATGTGAGACGAAAAATGGTAGTGTTGGTTACCTTGAGGTACCCTGGCAACAATAACATAACCGCCACTTACACCAGTGTGCTTGATGAAGCACTGTTCTTGCACTCAATTAAACTATCATGCTGACAGGAGAAAAATGGATCCACTTTGTTGCACACTGTCAAACATGCTTTTCCTTCCAACCTCCATTATTCTAGCTAAGTAAAAATGTATCAAACCACTTAACTGTGCCTGTCACTGAAAAGAAAAAAAAAGACAATAGGGTTTTAACAAGAAAATTTACGAATACCCTTCCCAACTTTCTGCAAACATCAGTAATACTAATGACACATTTCCAGTAGTTATAATATTCCAAGGAACTTTTAGAAATAGATATCACATGCTTCTTTCTCATGTGATGCCTTTCTTATGTCATGGTTTTATCGCTATCAGCAGACAATGACTTTCTTCAGCTGAAGAATAATTGTATAAGGTCAAACTTTTGTCCCTTTTTGTTACGGCAGCATAAAGTTTCCTCATAGATGGAAAAATCACTATCTGAATGTAAGGCAATAGGCAGACCCCTCTCTTCTCATTATACAAACTCTCACTCCATGGCAGTCCGGTAGGCAACATGATGACAGGAAAGTGGACAGCGAGTCACACCCTAGTGATTCCTGGATACTGCCAAACCACTTGTGGTGTCACAGACTGCCACAGAGCACAGTTGTCCTTATAAAGTGAAAGGCATGAATCTCCCTTCTGAAGGAAAGCTAAATGGTAAAGGTCTCTTTAATCCTGCTGAGCGAGGCTCCGATACAGCTGTATCTGACTTGCTTTGACATTAATTTAGCTCACTCTTCTTTCTGATGCTTTGAGACTGCTACAGAGAAGAATGTTTGCCACACAGTTGTCCTCAACATTCTGCCAAGTAACTGTTAGCAGCTAAGCAAAGTGACATCTGTGCATGTGGCAATTGTCTTTAGTCTGAAGCTATTTCTCTTAAATCTAAGCCTGAGGGCTTGAATCATCATTTCCCTGTATCTTGCCAATTGCAGGGTGTTATTTTTACACACATTTTTTATTTGGAAATAACTACTGAAATCAAAGACACTGAATTAATAAACTCTGTTATCAAGTATGATTTACATTTTTATTTGGATTTTTTCCTCTACACTAATTTGAGATCTGAGTATTTGAAAAAGGACAATTCAATGGGTCTGATTCAGTATGTAAAGCTTTCTAGTGCTATTTCTGTTGAATAAATCCAAATTTTAACTGCATTTAATTATTTTATATAATGAATTTGAATTATTTTTCCTGTGTGAAACTAAATTCTTTAACTGGAGACCTCTAGTGTCATTTTGATGCCCTAAGCCATCCCACCTGCCCTCCAGTTGCTCCTCCAGATCCAGGCATGGGTTTTCATAGGTTCTATGGCATGTCCATGAAGCACATTCCTATGTGCTTGAATATCCAAGTACATCTAAAATAACATTATATAACTAATTTAATGCAAAGTTATTGCAGCTGCATTTTCCCTTTTGTCTCACCCTTACCTACACAAAA
The DNA here is from genome assembly GCA_013397815.1 of Aleadryas rufinucha. Classification (NCBI taxonomy): domain Eukaryota; kingdom Metazoa; phylum Chordata; class Aves; order Passeriformes; genus Aleadryas; species Aleadryas rufinucha. The sequence goes on from VZTH01018236.1 coordinate 129,364, forward strand.
ACCACTTAGTATTTTCTTTCCTTGTCTGGAATAAAGATAGCAATGAAACAAATATGTTGTCACATTTACTCTTCATAATCTTCCAAAATAGACAGGTTTTCTGAATAAATTATTCTCAGATATAGAAAGAGGAAATAATACTTATTCTCTAATAACTGAAATTTTGATTTTTGTAAGACAACAACTTTTACTTCCATTACAAACTGATAATACCTCAAAAATATTAATAAGGAAATAGATTTGTTAACAAAGTGTGGTCAGATCCTCAAAATACAGAAATTAGTATAGCACCATAAAAGTTGTTATGTCTATGCAAATTTGAAAGAACTGAGAATCTGACTTTCATATGTCATATAGGAAATTTTTCTGTCAGAAACTTATGTAGAAGAATATGAAGAACTCTCATTTGTAAATACAAATAGGTAAGACATGAACACTATTTTGAACTAAAGAATATGTCTTTTTACTTTGAGTTTATCAAGACTTCAATGCTAAATTTAGCATACATATGTATACATGTAGTAATTAAGCTGATTTTTCACTTTACAAATAGGAATTAGAAAAAAAAACCCTCATGCATAGTCAGTTTACAAAAGATTTGCTTAGAGGAAGATAAATACAGGTCAGAAACTGTTTTGGCACCATGTCAGTCATGCACAGAAATTGGATGGCCTTACTGCACACAGGATAAGATGCTTCTGTCTACATGACAAGAGTGAGAACCATTGTGTTTAATTCTGAAATAGTTTTAAACTTGTGCATGCAGAAGTTGCTGCCTTCTTCAAAAATTAACATTTAAGAAAAAGACATTTAAAAAACTCTTTATTTCTTTTTCATTAATAGAGAGCAGTTCCTTGATTAGCTTGAAAATCAGCCGAAATAAGCTTTTTCTTTTCTTGTGAGTTAAAGAAAAAAAAAATACAAAATTATGCAGAATAAATAGTAAATATAAATCTAGTGAGAATTCATTGCAAAAATAAACCTGCAGTGTTCTACGTTTTTCTAACCTATTTTTCCCACAACACTTTATTTTTTTCTAATTTCAGAAAATATATTTTTGTACAAATAGCTAAATACTATTATTCTTCCTCATGTGTGTATTGTTGTAGTTATTCTGTCTGAGCATCGCTTTTGGGTAGGATGGGAAAGGATCTGTATTTGCACTTGGTAATTCCTAACCACAGCAAACTCATTTCCTTCAAGAATATTTAAAGCCAGCACAAAAGTTATTTATGTACATATGTATATATATATATATGTATGTATAAGGAAAAATCAAACTTATTAAACACAGTAACATATTTACAGCTGATTCTCAGTAGCTTTTCAAATTGCCCAGGATTATGAGTTGAAACACCAGTGATGCACAATATTTTATAGCAGCAGCTCAAGAAAAGATTGTCCAAACTTAGGTAAAGCTATCAGATAGGGAAAGTAGCAAAAGGCTTGCAGTTTTCTTTGTTCAAGATGTTGGGTAAACATAGTTACATATTTTTCCTTCCACATACTGATACAGAATGCACATGAAGTTCTGTGTCAAATACTTAAATATTTGCAGGCTCTGGGTGAATACACAAAAATATTTTATCTTTTTTTCTTTTTTACTGACATTTAGTGTGACAACATTTCAGCTCCTTTCATATTTATTATAAAGGTATGTTAGGTGCACTTGTAGACAGTGGTCATGTATGCGGTGCATGTACTAAGCTAACAAATACACTCCAACATTTGTTATAAATACAAACACAGGTGTTGGGGTTTTCTTTTTTTGGTCTCTTTTTTTTGTTTTTTTTTTTTAAGGAATCTAATTAAATGGATGGAAGAAAGAAGGTTTAAGGGTAATGAACATTTTTTCCATAGGTTAGGAAAGAGAACAGAACGGAGAGTGCCATACACACCTTTTTAAAATGATGAGGAATAGTGCAATAAGCAATCTTCCTCCCACAGTTCAATCACACAAAATTCTTGTTTAACTTGGGGTGTGACATACTGCCTGCACAGAACCCCATGGCTTCCCACAGTGATCCCTGAGTTTTTCTTTGCTAGGATTACTGCTGTGCTTAAGTTCTGACTGTTGACGTGTTATTATAAGGCACTTTTATTTACAATGGTTCCACCTTAAAATAAAATTACAGAAATTCGGCCCCAGCCCAATGTGTTATCACTTCACGTTTGCTGCTCCAGGACTTCCAGATAGTCAGGCTCAGCATGTAAATTAGCCTTGAGTTCAAAATACTCATTTTTAGTTTGTTCTAGAAAAACCTTTCTTGGCCTGGAGTACATGAGTGTCTCCATTAACTTCAGCTCTTCATGTGTTCCAGGATAACGAACTTCCATGTCAGGCTGGAGCTGGACAATATTTTTTCTTAGGTACTCTGTGATCCCTAGTTGCTGCAGTTCTCTCTCTTTCTCAAGAATGTTTCTATACAAGCAGCTAGCATCCTGAAAAGACAGAAATTCAGCAGATTGATCTGTAGCCTTGTATTTGACATTTGGACCTGTAAGTGGTGAGCTGTTCTCTCTTTCCAGGAGACTTCGGCGAAGATATTTGGAATCATTAGCTTCCTTCTCACTTCCCTCCTCCTGTTGCTGCTCGGTATGCTTGGGGCTGAAGGATGGGCTGTGGTACACCTGAACCATGGGGGTAACTATTCGTTGCTCGTAGAGAGTCGCAGCTGGGTGCTCCGTGGTGTGGTGTGTTGTCTTGTGCCCATACATGCTGTACTGAAGGTGAACTGGGCTGCTGTCCCTCACTTGCTCATCCACTTGTTTCTTTTTGCATCTTCGGCGCCGATGCAGAACAAGAACAACTATTCCTGCTGCACAAAATACAATAGTTATAAACACAATGAGCAGTCCTAATATTAGAACAGAAAGTGGGACAGCATCTGTAAGGGACCGCAGGATGGTGTCTGCAGTGTTGGCAGCAGGAGAAGAGGTTGTCACCACTACAAAACTGGCATGAGTTGGTAGGGCAGGGCTGTTTATTAAACCTGGACACAAGACTTCACTGTTTAGGGATTTCAATTCCTTTTTTGCTAAGTGCCCTGGAGATTTACAAAAAATATCACCCATCATGGTATTCTTACTCAATTTTTGTATCCATTTTTGCAGCCCAACTGAATCACAGGTACAGTCCCAAGGGTTGTCTTCAAGTTCAATTTGTACCAGCATATCCAGTTCATCCAATACATTGCTCACAGGCAAATGAGCAAATTGGTTTGTTTTCAGATTTAATCTGGTGAGGGGAACACCTGAAAAGATATGGGGTGGCAAAGCCTGCAGAAGGTTGTTATTTAGGTAGAGGACTTTCAGTTTTGGCATTACATTAAATGTCCCTGGCAAAACTTCTTTGATGGCATTATATTCAAGGTACAAGTACTCAAGGTGCTGAAGGCCAAGGAAGAGATTCTGACTTAGCTTTGTAAGATGATTGCCATTGAGATATAATTTCTGTAGTCTAGTCAGATTCATAAAGGAACCTTCCTCAAGGATCTCAATGCGATTGTTCCCCAGGTGAAGCATTTCCAGGCTGGAATAGTCCACAAGATCTGATTTCAATAATGTCTGAATAATGTTTCCAGCTAGGATAAGCTTTTTAGGATTTGGAGGAGGGGGTCCTAAATCAGACAAGCTTTCAATATTTCGCTCCTGGCAGTGCATAAGAACTCCTGAGAGCATATGGCTGGTGCAGTGACAAGGGACGGGACAAGAGATTCCTGGAAACGTAGTAGGCTTGGAAGTGTGAAGCACTAAACTTGGTTCTTTAGTAGGAGCTTTCAGGAGAGGAATCACCTTAGTTGATAGGTGATTGTCACTGATAGAGGTGGTTACAACCAAGGGCAGTGACCCTGAAGGATCTTCAAGTTCATTAACAGGATGGGTGGGACAAAGAGATTCTTTTTTCAACCGGCTTAATATGCTGCCTTTGATAACTGAAGGACTATTGCATACAACATCACCTATTATGGACTGAGGAGGCATGTTTTCTAGCCATATCTTCAGCTGCAACAAATCACAGTTACAGGCCCATTTATTGTCTTCCAACTGAAGGTCTAGTATTCTTCCAATGTGTTCCAAAAAGCCAACATAGGGCAGTGTCTGTAACTGGTTTCCACGCAGATCTAGATGGGTCAATGGCACAAAACGAAATACGTTTGGAGGAAGATACTCAATGGCATTATCATTCAAAATAAGCACTTTAAGCCTGTTAAGCTTGCTAAAGGCACTTGCTTCAATCACTGTGATGAAATTGTTGTCTGCTTGAAGGAACTCCAAATTTTCCAATCCATTAAACGTATCTTCTTTAAGTATTTCCAAAGAATTGTGATTGATATGAAGTTGCTTAAGAAGGCTGAGACCATTGAAAGCCCCAGGCTCAATATCTGCAATATTGTTAAAACCAAGATGTAGAGAAATAGCATTAACAAGGCCAGCAAAATCATTCACATGTAACATACTCAGGCCATTGTTTAACAGATTAAGATGGAAAGGCCGTGATGGTGGGACATTTATTTCTGATATCATCTTGATGTCTCTTTTGTCACAGTTGATAATCATGGTATCATCCTTTTCTTCACAGGAACACAGACTCTGACAAGATCCTCTGACTGAAGAAAAAGAAGGCTGTGACTGGAAAGGATCAGATGCAACCACAATTGAGCATAGAATAAAAATCCAAAGCTTCATCTTGTCCAGCAGATTCTATTAAAAAAAAATTAAAAAAGAAAAGAAAAAGAAAAATAATAGAGTCATGATTTCACAGGGTTTGGGTTGTCTTTTGTTTTTTTTTTTTTTTCCCCTGGGGCAACAGCAAGAAAAAACAGTCCTAATGCTTGTCATTGAGCTGCTTCACCTTCCAAACAATATCATATCGTGCAAAACACTTGAATTATTTTCTAATCAGAGAATATATACTTAGTTTAATGTACTAAATGAATAAACAGAGTCATAAGGGGAAATCTTCATAAGGGGAAACGCTGATACCCAAAGTAGGAAATAATCAGGAGTGTGTTGGTTTTATTTATATGCTGTATAGACTGTCAGTGGACAGCAGCAATAAGTTACTGTCCCAAGCAACTTATATCAAAGCTAATATAATATTTTGAATCATTGCTTTGTGTCACTACATAGCATAGCAAATTTTAAGAGTACCTTGCTAAGATTAACTTAATGTTATCCAGCTGCTGAAGAGAAGAAATAAGATTTGGTTTGGATCAATAATGTGTTGTGAGCAAAAGCCCATTCTGTCAGGATACAGGGAATCATTCTTTGGCTCTGCATTATGTATGGAAATCAAAAGGTATTTCCTCTGAAATCCTTGTACCCACAAACTGAAAAGGAAGTAGACAAAATCATTATCTTTCTTTACTTAAATTTTAATGCATATGTTGTAGTTTGTGGATATTTAGTGAAAGTGGGACCACAGCACACAGTAGAGTAACATTTGCATATAGTACAGATATAAAAAATCTGTGTATACAATTAAAGTAAAAAAGAGAGAACTAACAATGCAATACATGTCAGAAGAAACAAGCAAGCAAGGGCAAACTTTTTTTGAGATTAATGTTAGACTCCTTTCAATGATTATAATCCTCAGTTTCCACAGTGAAATGTATATGGAACAGACTGTGCTTTACAAATTAAAAATTATCACTAGTATCAATCATATGTTATGTAATATAATTATCACCTTTCAAGCTGATCTTAAACTTTGAAACACTTGATAAATGCATCATTACAATAGAGCTATGGAGTCTCAAGCAAAATTTACATGTTTAAATCAGTCTTTTATTATTGGTTTAAATTAATTTGTCCTACAGTCTATTTGAAGACTCTCAGTTTCTTTCTGTCAAGGCTGCCTAATTAGCAAGACCAATGGTAACTCTTGATGTATAAGGCAGAGTGAAATCACTGCATATAATCTTTAATTATTTCCACATTTCCAAAAAAGTAAACAATAACAAAAAAACCCTTAAAATGCAACGGATTTTTAAAAACCAGCAATGTTTATGGGGTGTGCTATTTATTTGAGGACTGAACTAAGCAAGATTCTTAAGTAATCCATATAATAAAGGTCACAATCTTTCAAACTAATCTATTGAAACATGAAGTACAGAATGTCACTACACAACCAGCTGTGTTAGTTTCTGAAAGATTAGAACCTTTTACTAGGATCAATTCAGTTACATGCATGAACATTTTTACAGTGTGGCCATATGATTTGGCATCTCATCAATGCATATTTTAAATATCATGCACCTTGGTTACTAGAAACACTATTTCTCAAGGCTTCTCTAGAACAGATTGCAAAGATTTACACATGCAGGCACTTAAATGCTGTGGTATGAGTATCACATACACACATGTACAAAAGGAACAACATCACATGTGTGCACAGTGAATTTTGTTTTTCTCCATTAGTTGCTCCTGTTAAGTGAGAGTAGAAGTGGTAAGTGCAATTCACAGTGTGAGAAAAGTCGTCCTTAAAAATATGAGCTCTTATCTTTGTTTTAGTAGAGCAAATAATTTTTTTGTCTCATATAACCCTCCTTGAACTCCAGCTGCCTAAGTTTAATATGTATGCCTTTAAGTCGGTTTTCCCGAGAAGTACTGGATAAGACACATCATGTCAAGATGTTATTTTGAAGTATGCAGAATAATTCTAGGGTCATATTATGCTAGAGACTTACTCTTGCTTTACATGCATCACTATCCTTTCCAGTGACCCAAGGTAAAAAATACAAGCTCTTGACATCATTGCCAGCTTCAAACCTACTCTATGACTAATTCAACTTTATTTCTGTACACTTTTTCTCATTAGAAATTCCAGCGTCAATCTGCATCAAATTCAAACAGCACTTATAAAGTCCCTGAGCAAAATTAAATTTAAAAAAAAATCTGTAAGGCATGTTGCATTCTATTGCATATTGAGATATTAGGTTATAAAAATGAAAGCCCTCCTCTCAGAGATGAAAGTAACAACATTTGTAACCAATTGGAAAACATTCACATTTTAATCATCATCATACTTCCGTAAGCAGCACTGCCAGGACTCTCTCACACACATATATATACACACACACAATAAAAATTAATAGGAGAGTTGTATTCTTTTTTCCTTTTTTTCTTTTTTTTTTCTTTTTCTAAACAGAAATATATAATGAAGTTCTCAGTGGGCTACTATTGTAAAATAAAAACTGGTCTCATGTAACAGATGATTAATATTTAACTGAATGAATTCACAATGCAACAAAATGTAATTTAAAAGCCTTGAAAAACTGACCTTTTCATGTGGTGAGGTTTTTCAGTAAATTCCACATGGTAACTAAAGGTTTTTTTCATTTTATCTGCTTTCATGTAAGTCACTGCTGACTGCATACTGTAACTAAGCTCTGTAGGAATTCTAAAAGACTAAAAAATGTCATAGCTTTTTCTATGAGGAAAAGTTAAATACTTCCAGAAGTAGTCACCTTACAGCAAAGACATCTCATGCTTCCTAAATAAGAACTTATTTGGTTTTAAAACATTGAAATAGCTTGTTTCATTATGCTTGGGGGTTTGTTTGTTTGTTTGTTTTAATTCAGCTATTTAAAAAAAAAAAAATGTTGAGGATTTTCAAAGCCCCAAGCTAAGAATTAGCAATTTCTAAAAGTCTTTGGGATTGTTTATTAAATTCTTAAGGGAATCACAGTCAGATAATGCATTTAAGACCACTTTTGCACTTGAGGAAATAAAACCAAACACCCATTCCTCTCCTCTCAAGGGATTTGAAAACAGCATTCCCTTAATACACATATTGTACACAGCAATCAGTTTGAATAAATGTGCCTGAAGACTGTTTAAAATACAGTATAAACTGCCATCATTTAACATAAAAGTTATGCAAAGTCATGCAGAAAAATAAATGCAACTTGTACTGAGAAATGAAATTCTCATGTGCTTAGCTAATTAACTAACTGGAGTCTTTCTTACCTGTACAGCAGCAACACTCCCCGATACACTCAGTAATGCACAGTTGGAGCAGCTGTTTCCATGCAATGCAATTTTTCCCTCTGAAAAATGCACACTTTCTTCTGAGTTTCTCTTTGCTTCAAGCTCTGCTAATACTACAGCTCCATAAAGTTAAAATCCTTGTTCAGAAGACAAAGTACAAAGCGTTCGATTGAAAAAACCTTCCAGGCAGCCGTGCACATCAGACCATCCTGTAAGCAGTTGTCCTTTTTCCTCAATTAAAATTCACAGCATACTTCACAGCTAGGCTGACTTTTCTGCATATAGTTAACTGTTTGCAAGCATTTGGATGCAGTAAACAAACAAGATGCTCAGCAGAGCTTGACTTGATCACTTGGTTTGTCAGATTTTTAGATGCAAGCTGCTCCTGTGTTCTCTCTGTTCTTTCTAGTCTTTCTTGTTAGCTCAGTTTGTTATTAGTCAGATTGCCAGGGGCTGGGAGGTAGGCGTAAATAAAGAGACTTCTTGGCTTTTGACTCAGCCTTTAAGCCCTTCCCCACCAGAGAGCTTTAATCTGCCAATGTCATTTAATACAAGATACAGCTCCACCTTGAGACAGATCAGCTCCTCCTCCTGCAATTTCCCTCACCTCCTTTCCCCCTTATCTAAGTGAGCCTCAGAAAGTAAAATTCAGCTAAATATCTTCTAGATTGTTTAAGGACTGTTAATGCCTGATTTTGCAAAACACTAAACATCCACTGCAGCTCTCGCAGTTTGTTCTCTGGGGCAGACCTTCCATTTACTTTGTATCTGCAAATGCTTGCTTTAGAAATCTGACAGCATTCCAGCCCAAACAGACCCCGCAAAACACACCACAAGGGAAACTTTGTCCTCTGGAAAATATATCTATCACGTTGAAGTGCAGAATTATTTAAATATATAAATGAGACTGTAAAGCTCTCAATCCCATCCACTCAGTGTGACTGGGGTAGGGGCGAGTATGCACAGTTGTAAGTACTGTATTTCTGAAAATAATTATGGAATATTAGAGCTTACGCTTGCACAATGACTGCCATCAACCCTTTTTAAAACTGCCCATCTTGTTCTGTAGGAAGAAGACTGGGTTGATTGCAATTGTCTGTTTTACAGATGTTAGCACAGTGTTGGTATCTGTCCATGTGAGATTGCATTGCATTTGCATGAAACACTGCTTTGATAAAAAACAGTCTGGTTTGGGGGAGGGCATTTGTAAAGGCATGTATCATGCTTAAGGTATTATTTTCTTTGTGCTCATAAACAAGTAATTAACAGATACAGTACAGCTAGAGGAAAATGTTTGCTCCACGCAAGGATGCATCCCTCCTGCACTGCATGGGATGGTTTCATAAGCTGCAAATGCTACTTCCTTGTTCATCTCACTGCCACAGAGCCACAAAACCTTTTGGTGAGCAATAATAGATGTGTTGCTCCAGCTTATTTGCCCTCCAGAGCATAACGTTTCTGTTCTGTTTTTATTGTGCCGTGGATTACTATACAAACTGTTTACTACAGTCTCCAACCAGCCAGATTCCAGTAACTTCTTTTGCACAGGTAGCTCTCTAGGTGGTCCCATTGACCTTTGAAGGGCTATAGCAATGTACTGTTCCATGTGATGAAGGCTATCAAGATCTTGTCCTATATATTTATACTCACACACATATACATAAATCTTTATATATAGTCATATGTATATATATCTTGTCTTATTAGAATGAGTTCTGCAGTACTTAATTTTCTGAAAAAAAAAGATATAATTTAGAAAAAAAAAATAAAAAGGGAGAAAACATTCCTAAGGAATAGCAGCAATCTGATTTCCATTTTTTCAACACATCACTTATTTTTTTTCAGTTCGCTATTTTTAATTAACCTCGTCACTCAATCTAGACTTGCAGACATTTTCCTATTAAGGCTCAAAGGTTCTCAGCTATCTGTGACCAGCCAAATAAATCATTAATTTCTTTATTAATTTTGAATTTATTAATTTTAAGTCATATTATTTCTATTTTTTACGGAACATTTTTCAAGTGTTAACACTTGTGGTTGGCTGTTTGAGGTAGAGAATATCTCTAAATATAGATATTCACATTAAAAGTGAAAACAATATCATTCTTTGCTTTTGAGCTGACATCCACAAAGTTAAACATGATCACAAAAATATTTCCAGAAATCAGTTTCTAAAAATAGGACAGTTTCCTAAGCATACAGAATTAAAAACCACTGAGAATGTTTATCAATAATATATGTCACTCAAAAACTGTATCTTTACCAAGTTTATAAAAATGGCTAATGATTGTTTTTCTACCATAATTTTATGAATCATTAGGCAGATTATTATAGAGAATGTGATTCTGCAAGTTCTTCTGCATGTCAGTTGAACTGACACAGGGTTTGTACCCTGTACTTCAAATATTCATCTTGATCAATTGCTCTGACAATTTTATATTTTGTGAACCTTGTAAAAATGAAATCTAAAACCATCAGGCTTATATGTACTGCAGGCTTATGATTTACAGATTAGTCTTCAAAATGTTAATTTTCGTGGTGACTTGTTTATTTGTAATTTCATTGTTTTACAACAACAGGAGGAATAAGCATCTGCATTTGTTATTTCACTGGATAGAAAATATTTTTCTCCATCATTCATAACACATCATCTCTTCTCAGAATGCACACAAGGAGCCATTGATTCCACACAATATGTAGGAGGTAAAGAATATATCCTTTCCTGCCTGCAAGAAGCTTCAAGTCTGTATCAACAACTCTTCACCTATATTTATTCCAACATGAACCTTTTGAACTCTGTATGAGTACAGGTCTGACAGCTTAATATACCATATTGAAAGAAAGCATTTTCCTGGAACCACTAAGTACCATCTGAACATTCACATGAGAGAGCCTGCTGAGGAACTCAAAACTCATACATATGTTATAAATTAAAATTGTATATGGAACAACGGTCACCCAGGCTAAGACTTAACTAAATAGTATCAGAGAACATGGCATATGCACATACCCACACAAAACCAAACCAAACCAAACCAGAAAAACCCATAATGTGACATAGCTATAACTATGGAAGCTACCAGCACCTACTGTATTATTTAATTCAGATACAGAACACCTATTTCCCTCACAGAACTATTGCCCCTTTTTATGTATCAGGATAGGTCCTACTCAAAACCTTCTTCTCCTCTGACCACACCATTTATGTGGCTTTTTGCAGTCATGAACACATTGCAATTGTGTAAATAAAGGTAAGGATTCCCCTCTAAAAGTGATATACAGACCTAGCACTTATTGTCTAAGCATGAAATTTCATTTTCATACAACCCTTATTGAGAGGTAATTCTCTGAAAAATCTGCTGAAAAAGGTATTAAATTTGAAAGAGAACAATCAGGTTAAAGGAAAAAAATTCTATTACCCTATTGCATTTTCTAACTAAATTAATTTAGACTCATATTTGTATACATAATATATAAGCATATAAACCATAAAATTAGAGAATCATAGAATGGTTTATGTTAAAAGGAACCTTAAAGATCATCTAGAGAATCACCTTCCTCATCCTGCTGGCCATGCCTCTGATGCAGCCAAGGATATGGTTGGCTTTCTAGGCTGCACCTGCTTATATGTGACATTGTATGCATTGGTAATTACCATCATGCAAAAATCACATTCCCTGAAATAAATTATTTCAAAGAAAGGTATATTGAAGTTAACATTCTTTATATTTCATTTCTCAAGTTAAAAAGTCATATGGTCCTTTAAATGTTCTGCTTGAGTGAAAATACATTTTATCCTACTATAATTAAGAGCATGATTACTTACAAAATATTGGATTCCTAGTCATTTAATGAAATACCATGCAATGGGAACAGATGAAACCAAGGTATTTTCCCTTGCATACTTCTTCTTAATAATCCTATTTTGTTGTATTAGCCAGATCATGGAAAATTTTTTAACATTTCTGAAATTTGCACTGTTTCCTCCTTTAGTATCTGTGCAATAGGTCTCAAATATTCTTTTTTTTTTTTTTTTTTTTTTTTTTTTTTTTTTTTTTTTTTTTTTTTTTTACTCCTTGACAGGAAATTTCCNGTTTAACTCCTTGACAGAGAACTTCCAGTTCTACATAATGTAAGAGTTTAATATCAAAGTTAAAATCCCCTATCCTATTCTTAGATTGTTCATCTTGTTCGTAAATTTTGGTATTGGCGTGAGAAACATTTCTTGATCTGTATCAACCTCTTGGAACAGATAGATTGTCCTTGCCTCTCCTCCTGAACTTGGCAATATTTGAATGTCAATTAAGAAAAAATGCCTAGAGGTGACTGGTCTGTAGAGAACAAAAGTCACCTGAGTACCTACAATCCTCAGTTATGATGAATCAGTTGCATATTTTTCAATATGTATTTTGCTTGCCAATGACCCAAGAACGTACACACAAAAAAAATGGGTCATGGTTTGGCACTGTGCAGCATGCTAACAGCTCAAAAAGTTCTCTACTAATCAATTCATACTCCTTTTCTTAGTAATTTTTGCAACCCCAGAAGCATTATTGTCCATTGACCTTAATTACTGTAGGTTTAAACTGAAGTGATCCTCTCCACTACGAACTTGCCACTCAAAACTTTCTTTGAAGCTGAATGGGATAAAGTGCCTTTTGTCCATGCAGAAGGGAAAACCTAGTGTGAAACCAATAGAATTTGCGTGGACTTCTAAGGACTTTGAGTTATTTTCTGATTACTTTGGGCTTCTAGTCAGTATCAATTTAAAAAAAACTTGTAAGTTTATATATGCTAGTTATGTTTTACTTACCTTTTTTTTTTAAGCCATATGTTACAGTCAGCCAATTAATTACCAACTGCACCTCTGAGTAGTCAGCTTCAAATTATAGTTACAAATATTCCAACTGAAGTATAGTCAGATTTCCTGACTTCTGTGTCTGAGAGCAGCTGACTGCCTATCTCTCATAAAACTTAAAACAATATCACTTGTGTACCAATTGTCAGTGCAGCCCAAAGTTATAAGGGTGTAAATCTTCTGAAATCAGTGATGGAATATTTTTTTCTTCTGTACTATGAAAGAAGTAGAAATAACTACTTGGTGTGCAGTAATCAATAAGCAGAACAGAGGATGTGACACGATTTGCATATGTTTACATTTAGTTTTTTGGTGTTCCAAAATTACTATTCTTGTTCTTTTTCAATAAGCATGAATAAGAAAACATGAAATATTGAATCTGCTGTGTAAAACGTTTTTCTTTCCTTTTGTCTATGAATAATGCATTGATATTTAACATTATTATCCTGTTAAACACAAATGAATTTCTACATGCTGACTATGCCTAAGCCTATTCATGATAATGTGTGCCTGTGCCTAACCTAATTGCACATTACATGCTACTGCTATTCCACAAAATCCAGCTAAAATACATTATATCAGGCAACTTGGAAAAACACCTGAAGAGTAAAGTCTGCAGTAGTCAATCAAGTTTGGTACTTTGCTAGGTTGCAAATAGCCATAGCATTCAGTTTCTTTCTCTTGAGGATGCTATATACACACTCAGAAAAATTCACGGACCCAGCACGAGCCTAATGAAGTGGTGAACTGGTATTTAAGCTCTGCTTTGAAAAAGATTTTCTCTTCTTGCTGAGAATGTATACCCTTTACAAAGCCACTGTGTTCTGAACTCCAGCTTTGAATACATAATACAGGAACTGAAGCAAGTGAGCAAACATGGATCTGTAAAGTCATAGGTAGTGTTCAAGACAGTAGTAGATCTTGATGGCTGGTAACATGCTTCTCACCGCTCTGACTTCCCAATACAGGATTGATGTGAGCGAATTTTCAGTCTGAAAGTTCATTAATGAAGTACAAGTTCATCACTCTATTTTCCTTTTTTTTTTTAATGTGTGGGCATATCTGGATTAATTTGTCTTGTCTGCCTTAAAATGTCAGTTTTTGGAATGGACTGCTCTGGAAGTGTGGCAGGACATCTAACCCCCCCCCCACNATAATAGACAGAATCAGTCATTATTAAAAGAACTTACGAACGAGAGTGAGTTTTGGGGTGCTGGCTGCCTCAATAAGATTACTGCCTGCTGCCAGAGGCCTGGGCAGGAGGTAGGGTTAATCTAAACCCCCACATCCGATTCGTGACAGGAAGTCACTGTAATTCACTGTGATTCTAGAACTTAACTATCCTAAGTTGGCAGGTACCAGTGTATGCTGGATCTGTCTGGAGGGAGTTGGCCTTCACAGCAGTGTGTACAGTGCTATGTTGTAGATTTGTGACTAAACCAGTGTTGATAACACAACAGTGTCTCTACTGCTTCTGAGAAGAACTTGTACCATGTAAAGACTTCCTGTTCTTCCAACTCTGCCCCACCATGGCTAGGTTGGGAGTAGGCAAGAAATTGAGAAGGGACACAACCAAGGCAGCTGACCAAAACTGACCAAAAGGATACACCATACCATATAGTGTGATGCTCAGCAAGAAAAAGTGCAGGGAGAGCCATTTTTGGGAAAGTACATGTTGTTCTGAGAGAAAATGGGCATTGGCCTACTCATGTGAGGTGATGAGCGATCACCTTTATGTATTTTCCTCTCTTTCCTTCATTTATTGAACTGCGAGTGTCTCAACCCATGTGCTTTTTTCTCTTTTGCTCTTTCTATCTCTTCCCCATCCCACTGGGGATTGGAAGTGAGCAAGTGGCTGTGTGGTGCTTAACTGCCTAGGTTGCTAACCCACAACACAGTGATACAATAAACTTCCTGTGTCTAAATTCACCATGCCCATGTGTAAAAGACTGTCCAAAAATCCCTCATCTGCCTCACGATCATCGACTGGAACAGAGACTGAGAACCCTAAAACCCCAAGAAGAAAAGAGGACTTTTGCNCAAAAATACTTGTCCCTGTTTCTTTTGCACCCTGAGATTCAATAAACGAACCATCACGACCCCCGCTAGTACTAGCGGATCGTGACACCATGTTCTTCTTTTGCACAATATCCATGTAGTAAGACTTTTCAGGAAGTGGTAAAACTGGAAAAAAAACCCCAAACTCCTCATTTTGACTTTACTTCCCAAAAGTCTGTACGTAAATTCACTGTTCCCTGGTGCACTTGCTGCATGGATGAGTAAAGACTGCAAGAGTATTGGGCTCTAATTGGATGTACACAAGCTGTAAAAATCTGAATGCACCTGACCACAGAGAGAACTCAGGAAAGGTGTTACAGATGTGTGCTGTTACACGCAGATACCTCCTTGAGTATATTTTCTTAGCTTAGTATTCTGCCACATAGCCATACTCCTTGTCTCCACTCGCACTATTATGATAGAGCAAAAAAAGCACATCAAAGAAATTCAATCTATTAGACATAGAACCCACTTCAGCCTTTTCTGTCAAAGTGAGAAGAAGACACAAACCCACATCTGCCAATGATCTCATTTTTGGCTTCTATTATCAAACAGACATTTATTTTCAGAAAGCAACTTTAAAAAATGTAAGCTTCATGTTAGTCACTATAAAAATAAATACATTATTTAGAAAAAAAGTGCAATCAATGGAGTAAGGAGTATACAATTTCCTAAATTTAAAAAAAATATATATTTTAGGAGTTTACAGCGAATTTCCCTTTCTTGAAGAAAGTGTGTAGTTATATCTGACCTCATTTTTTCAGAAGATATGTCAGATTTCTCCTTAAAAAAATGTATACCTGAGGTGCAAAAAAAAAGTTGAAATGCAGTGAAAGGTGTTTTTTAATCACTTCAGCATGTTATATCAATAGTTTACCTTGTAATTTTGATGGCATGACTTCAGACTCACATGGTTCTACTTCCAAAAGAGGAATAGGCTTATACAACTTTATTTAGTATTACTTTTTATTAGGCAGATGTGGACTCCTACTTTGCTTTTATGCAGGCCGATAATGCAGACCAAATGAATCTTTGTTTTCATTTTTGAGGTAAGAATAGGAATTTTTATTCATATAATACTGCATGTTACCTTGGACTGTTGTTTGTGGTTCAGATATCGGGATTTCTGACATGGACCAGGAAGAACATTAGTACAGCCGAATCAAACATTTTTCTTCTGTGAAAGGGAAGAAAATCCTCTTTAGGCTGAAGAAAGAAAAATTCAATTTATTGTCCTCAGGGGTGAGGGATAAGGACAGGAGCAGGAATATTTCCACTGAAAAAAGATGCTGAAAGTAGGTCAGAAAGAGTGAACTTTCTGCTCTTTCTTCTATTAAAGAAGATGAGAATAGGGTAAAGTAGTGACTGTATTGAGAGAGTTCATCTCACCAGCTGTGATCATGTTGTTGCACACCTTTACTTTTCCTCAGTGACACTAACAGATACAAAAGGCAGGAATATATACATTATTTCTGCTTCCAAAAATCTATTGCCCAACACTCTACATGATATGTACCTTTCCTGTGAATGAAGTATTTTCTGAGCACTTAACCTTTGCAACAAATTGGCCTCATTTTTATGTGGAATTTTATAGACAAAGCAGCTTTTTCTAGAACTCATAGTAAGGACAACTTCTGAATTAATTTTCTGAGTTTTCCATAAGTCTTTATCTGACTTAAAGATGTAACAACAACTGACCATCTACTGGCACCTGTGAAAAGCCATATGGATTTCACTGAGTCACACAGTAGGCGTGAGCTTCTCTGTAGGACAGCTACTGAGTCAGTAGCTGGGACTGGTATTCTACATGACCTCAGGGATAGATTTTTTTCATCCCCATCACTTACAGCATGGTAGTCACTATCTCAGTCTAATTAATAACTAAGAATGTGAATAGTGAATTAATACAATGTGCTGTGTAACCTGACTGAATAAATATGAATTATTTCTCCACCTCTGTTTTCAGGTTGTAGTTGGATTTGTTTTGAAACAATAAGAAAAAGGGTTTCAGAATGAACCTTTTTTTTTTCAATTTAGAGAACACTGTTCTTTATTGCATATAATCTGTCTTAATTAGAAAAATAAATATCTGTCTTTAGTACTGAAAATATTTTTCCTTTTTGGAGTTTTTTTCTGTGTAAATGATGACCATATTTTTTGCCAAAACTGAATTTATATTTTCAATGACATTTTACATCTTTCTGAGGCCTACCATGCACAAAACCGACCTCTTGATGTTGCAATGACTTCAAATCTTGAAGGAGGTTGCAGAGAGAGGTTGTAGGGTCTCCATCTTTAGAGATACACAAATCCTGATTGGATCTGTTCCTGGTCATACTGCTGTAGCTGACCCTACCTGAGCCACAGAGGGTGGCCTAGATTATTTAAGAAGATCCCTTCCACCTTCAGTGGTTCTGTGGTTCTGTGAAATGCTTTGGGAATCCAAAATCTGTTGGGTTCAAAATTTTAGGGCACATCACTTAATAACAATTTAATTATTTTTAAAAAAAAGATATAATAATAATAACAACAACAACAATAATAATGATGATGATATTTATAACAACAGTACATTTTAATGAAAACGAAAATAAAAAAGGGAAACAAACAAACCTCAAGGAAGACAAGTGATGCTGATGAAAACAACTGCTCACCAACAACTGACTGATGCCCAGTTGGTCTCTGAGCAGTGGCCCCCCTGGCCAACCTTGTCCTTAGTTATATCTTCCAGTATGGCACTGTATGGTATGGGATACGCCTTTGGACAGTGTGAGTCAGCTTTCCTGGCTGTGCTCCCTCCCAGCTTCTTGTGCACACCCAGACTCCTTGCTGTTGGAGTGATGTGAGAAGCAGAAAAGGCCTTGACTCTGTGTGAGCACTGCTCAGCAATAATGAAAATATCCCTGTGTTATCAGCACTGTTTCCAGCACAAATCCAAAACACAGGGCTGTACTAGCTACTGTGTAGAAAATTATCTCCTGGTCAAAACCAGTAAAACAGTGTAAAAGAGATAATCAAATCCTCTGAGACATCAGTTTATGCTCTTTTAAAAAACTGCCTGCACTTCTGTGACATTTAGTATATAATTTTGGAAATGCACTTTATTATTAAGGCTATTTTAAAGAAAATATTTCACGTATCAAAAGATGTAACTTTCAAAGCACTGGACACTTTGAGTGAACATCTAGTAAAAAATGTGGACCGAAGAATAAAGCTTTATAGAACCTAATTTGAAGATCACAGGTCTTCTGCCTAAAATTCAGTTGTCATTCTAAAATACTCAAGTAATTGTATTGTCTAAAACACAAAACAAGCAAGCATTGAAATTCAAGGGACTGATGCCGGTACTTTGATTATCAAAGTATCAATCATCTTTTACAACCAGTCAGCATAAACACATATATTCCTTGAATAACCACTAATCTGAAGCTCAAGCAAATAAACTTTAATTAAAATGCACTACACTAGTCTAGTAAAACAACACAGTCAGAATCAGTGAATCTCTATTGGCTCAATGGATGCAAGTAGGAAAAAATACAGTGTATTTTTCCATCCTAGCAATGCTGCCACATTTTGTTTTCAAACTTCTACATTAACCATTTCTGTTTCAGTTAACTTTTTTTTATTCTTTTGACACTGTCAGCATTATGCTAATTCTTTCATTTCCTATAAATATGAATTTCATTTCGTAGCTGCAAGCTTTTAACTGCATCTTTTTTTAATTGTGGAAGTATCAGCTCTTCAAGAGCTTGAACATTAATGCACGCATCCATTATTTAGACAGATAGCAAATAAATTATAATAAATAACAATGAATGAATTTGAACTTTTGACTGCAGATCAAAATAATGCAATATGGGTAATTAAACTATATATATGCACAGAGATAGTATTGTCTACATAGATATGTCCATATGATTCCAAAGATAAAGAGTGTGTTGACTGTGGATTATCATGTTGCTGTCCAGTTCTGTCACTTTTCCCCAGGTAACGTTGATTGAGATTCAGCTGCTGAAACCTTATTAAGACCAACACTGAAGTAAACAGGAACAACTCCTCTTGATTTCTACCAAAGCTTTTGCTGACAATACAGAGTTACTGGAAATAAATCAATTTATTGGGATTTTTTGAATAGTTAGTAGTTTATAAACAAGCAATTGACCAAATAGTGTTAAGTAATATGCTACCATTAAACATGCTCACAACTTTTCCAGTACTAACTTGCAATTTTAATTTCTTTTTCATCTTTTATTCTCTGACACTTGAACTACAAAGGAAGAAAAAAACCCAGCAAAACATTGATACCCAATGTTCTGAATGTTGAGAGATACTCATAGTATGTAAAACATGTTTTCTTCATCTATTTCTGGTTATTACCCTGCATCATAGAGATAACATATGGAGGAGCAGATTCTAAGTACAGATCAGTGAGATACAAATGTAAATTCTGCAAAAATCTGTTCATTAGTAAAAGGGACACTGATCAAGCTGCAGCAGTCTGATGGCACATCCTCAGCATGAAGCTGCTGGATCTAAGTTGCAGTATGGTTGACTTGAGAATCAGGTGATGGCACAGAGCAAAGGTGTCTCCTGATTGCAAACACGATTCCATATTACAGACTGTTTTATCAAGTAAAGAGTGGAGAGCTGATAGGAACTACAGTAGTAATACTGCTTTCCTATTTTTTGATTTTATATGAAAAATCTGTTATAATTAATTTTGCATCATATTTTGCAAACCATCACAGCAAATAGCACTCGTCATTCATAATCTGTAATTTCTTTGTAACTGAATAAGAACTTAGATGAAAAGAAAATGATTCAATAGAAAAAGAAAATATACTATAAAAAGAACTTAGATGATTTTTTAAAAACCATGGTGCTCATTATATTTCCTTTTTTAATATACATAAACACTGATAATATGCAATCATATTATTATGACACATTTTCAAATGTTTGTCTTTGGGATTGGAAGGGTGGAAATCCAACAGAGAAATATTTTCAATCTCTAGTCATTCTGAAAATTTACATAGAGTATATTTGAAAGCCTTACAATGTCCCGGTCTTCTTTGAACTAACTAATTGTCAAAATGGAGAGCTGCAGAGTCTTTCTTACGTAAAATAATGTACCTAGATTTAAGTGAAAACTGAACTTTCAGTGAAGGCAGGCAAGCTTGCCTTAGATTTATAGCTCAACATCACCCTCTCCTGGCAGTACCTCTCAACTAGAATACCATCAGTGGAGTGTTCTGAAAATTTTAGAAGTATTTTTGTATTCATTTTAAAATATGGACATCACTTTTACTGATTCAAACAGTATTTTTAACTTACTGAAGAAGAATAATTCTTTGTGTTGAGAACTGTAATCCACTAAAAGAAAATCTTCTGGGTTTACTGGTTTTCTAGTTTTACCACCATGAATATAAAGGTATTTTATTTTATATTCATTTATAAGTATGCAAAAACTTCTCCAGCCTTCAGAATGTTCACAGCCCATGTGTAGTTAACACTTATATTTTAATCACTTAGAAAACCATTATTTATTCCCTCTAATGATGAATCTGAGATTAAAAAAGTTAGGGAAAAAGTATCATTTAAAAAAAAATCATAAATTTATTACAGTTCAAATATAATATGAAAAACTGAAGAAAATACCACTTGAAATACTGGGAAGAGCAATAAGTAAGGAAGTAACGTATTGAGCTAACCTATTTGTCTTATACATTGCTGAGGTATAGCAGCTTTTCCTTCCCTCTATTTACCTGCAAGCTCTTTGGAACAGCTTCTTTTGCGTTTATATATTTCCTATCAAAATCAGTTTCAAATCCTGATGGTGTCTTTGTAAAAATTTCAACAGCTATCTGAAGAAGTGTATTGTTACTGTAAAAGCAGTAGTCTATCCTGTCATAAAACAAAACAAAACAAAACAAAAAAAAAAGAAAAACCCAAAGCAAAAAAACAAACAAACAAACCAACAAGAGAAAATATGTTGTACAGGTCATCTGGAATCAATTCCTGTTAACATCTAAATTATTAGCAATCCCAAAAATAATAAGCATGTCCGTGTGTAAATTGAAAATTAATGACCCCAGGCATAAATTTGTTTTCTGTGCTCAACATCATTTTCACAGCAACCAAATGACAAGCCTTTGACCAAATTTGAGCTTGGTATTAGCATCAGAAATTATTGTCATTCTCTTTACAGTTCAAATAATAATTTTATTTCATCAAATAATCTAACTGTTGATAAATATATGCATATCTGAATGCAACTATCTAGCACAGATTAGAACATTTTCACATTTTGGCTCTAATGACATAATTGAAAATTCTGCTATTCACTTCACGAATCAGCAGTTTCATTTGGCAAATATAAACATGCAGGCTTCTGCTTCTTTCTTTTATATATGAATTTTAGTGATCTTATTCAAGTTAATAATTTTTATTTTTACTTTTATATTTGGGAATAGCTACAGTAATGCAATGTTGTAGTTGTCTGGCAGTGTTTGCTATAAATACTTGACCCAATTATGAAGTATTCTTTTTCTGATTGGTTTTGTTTGGTTTTTTTGTTTGTTTGATTTTTTGGTTTTTTTTTTTTTTTTTTTTTTTTTTTTTTTTTTGTTTTTTTTTTTTTTTTTTTTTTTTTTTTTAACTTGTATTCCTGCAGATTAAAGAGCCAAATCAAAATATTAAAACCCACCCACCTAGAAATTAATGTGATGATGATGAAAATTGGAGTTGCTTAAATTAAATCAATATCTCTGATTATTCTCTGTATTTATTTTTACACTAAGCAAACAGAGGTGTGGAAGTGTGGTTTTGCCTTGTACATCAATAGTGGAGTGGGAAATATGGACTCACACGCTATCAATACTTAATTATGTTCTCAAAAGTTGGTTACCCAAAGACATAAATGATCATATCAATAAGATCATTTTAAAATAAGATCATTTGACTAATCTGAAAAAATATCTTTAAAACAAGATAATGAATTTATTTTCTGCATTCCCTGTAGCCTTAGAATGAAACCTTCCCTCTAAATTTTGTTAAACTACCAATTCACAGTTTTCCTGATCAGATACAGCAAAATCTAAATTGCTTGAATTCATGAAATGGAGCAAGGTTTTGTGTACCTCAATGAAAAAGTTCTCTTCTTGCATCTATTTAGGCTTGTTTGCTTATTAGGGAATAAGACTATCTGCAAGGTGGTAGTTGCTTTAATGAAAAGCGCCTCATGTAGATGAATTAGGATATCAGGTTACAAAAGAAGGAGGATGTTATTCACAGTAAACATTAGGGACACCATGCACAACTACTTTTTTTCTTAAACTTTGATTTTAAAATAACACTCTTGTTTTAAAGAAAGATTTGCATCTGGGTTTGCAGTTCTTTGTTCCTAGTGATACACCAATGTATCTTTTGCTTTCCCTTTTCCACTGGGTCTTCCATCTAAGAACCTTCAAGTTCTTGCACTATAAGGTAGGTTACAGCATTGAAGAAAAGGATAGCTAATGTAAAGTACTGATTAGACAGTGAGTTTGATTTTTCATTACAAACAACAGAAGAGACGATAGACAAACAGGTGTCTCTTCTGGTCCTGTACTTTTTAATAAGGTCCTTTTTTGTAGATAAGGACCCTATGAAACTTCTGATGAAGTTCCCACATGCTTCAGTGAAAAAAAAAAACCAAAATAATTGGGTTTTGGTTGATTTACAAGCTCAGCCTAATGTAAGAGTGGGCAATTTACATATTTAAACATTGTTTCATCCTAAACCATGATATCCCAGAAATGAACATATTTCACACTTCCAATATAACAATAATCTATAAAACATGGTAAACCACGGGTTATGGGAAAGCCTCATAAAACCATAGAATGGTTTGGGTTGGAAGGGACTTTAAGGATCACCTAGTTCCACCCCCCTGCCATGATCAGGGACACCTTCCACTAGAACAGGTTGCTTAATACCCCATTCAACCTGGCCTTGAAAAATAAACTATCATTATCTTTCAATCATTATCTACTTTTAAGTACCTATGAAGCCTTAAATCATTGAAATGTTGTGAAAAGCTGACAAATGACATGCTGTAATATTGCAACAGAATAAATGATAAAATACAACTTGGTTGTTTAAAGTCAAAAGTTAATAACATTTCAATTATGTTGGTTTTACCCTCCAGTAAGAAACACATTGTGAAATACAAGGTTGTCTTATGTTGTTCACTATTTAATGGTTTTCAAGCTTCTTCTATTTCATTATATTTTAAATGGTTTAAAACTTAATTATTGAGTTATTAGCCTTTGATGACCTGCTATCTCTTCTCTTTACTATGATAAATAACAGCACCAAGTAAATACAACAGTAGACTACAGTATGTTAATCATAGTTTAAATGTTACTGCTTTGTTTTAAATATCCCATTATACTCACATGCTGTACAAGAGAATGAATAATCTGAGTTCACGGTAATTCAACAATAATATTCCTTCCTTTTTCCTTTTTTTAGCTGACTCTTGTATATATTTTCTTATATTTGCTAGAAACTAATCAAGGAACCATCAACATGAAGGCCATATTTTTCTTGACAAAGGACTCCAGAGGCTGGAAATGGCAATGCCCTCTCAAATGCAACCTAAATAAAGTCACCAGCCTTAGGACTCTAAGGAGCGCAGGAAGGGTGAGTGTAACAGCAGTAAGAGCAGTATAAAATGTCTGTTTACAAGATTTTAACTGCATTATTATTTCTTATTCTTCCACATCCAATTAGATGTGGACTAAAGTTGATTAGAGTCTTAAAATCTTATTCATATTAACAATAAATTCTTGATTGTACATATCTGAAAAGTGTGCTTTCTCTTTCTCTATAAACTAGATTTTGAGTGTAACTTCAGAGCAGGTTCTGTTGCTTGCATAAATGCACATTTGTACCCAGCATACCCTTTGTGGGCTCCAGATGCTTTCCAAAAGTTACAACCCTCCTATAATTTGACCGTCACAGCTGTAAAACCCTTCTGAATTATTCTGACAGGCTAAGATGTCTCATAAAACATTAACAGTTTGTGTTCAGGTAACTAAATTTAATCCAAGCTCTCCACTGACTATGGAAATGGGTCAAGAACATACATTTTAATGTTTTAAACCCTGAGCCAAATTTCAGCCAGAAAAAGGCTGCTTAGCTATGTATAACTGAGTATTATGGCAATACAGAAAATTCACATTTTTATTATAACTATTTACTTTTACAATTACAAAATGCATTTTAGCATTGTCACATCCATTTTTTATAGACATTTTATAAACATTTTGTGAAAAACGAGCCACAACTCTCTTGCTGCGAGGTAGAAGATGTTTATTGAGAGCAGCAAGTGTCCGAGGAATGTCCAAAATAAAAGCTGAAAATAAAAGGAGCAAAAAGAACCGGGAACGCGGCTATCGGGCACCCGGGCCACTGCAAGGCTGCCCTAGGGCAGGGAGCTGTATGGTGCTGGGGTGAACTCCGGCTAGTCCGAGGTTCAAAGCAATTATAAAAGTCTCTCTTTAAGAGAGGAGAGGCCAACTCCCAACACCACGCTTCACCACCACTAACTGGAGAAGAAGAGCGAGTTTGCTGCCTGCGCAGCCCATTTTATAAGATGGTGTCTCCACCCCTGCCCGCCCCTGTCCTGCCTCCATGGCACCGGTGGATTGGTCAAGTTGTTTGATTGAGGAGCGGCCTTCCCACCAATGGGCTCATGCTGCTAGGGGACAGCAGACCGATGATGTAACTTCGGTTGAAAAAGGCGGGAAGGCCCCTCATTAAAATTCCAGGTTACCGTGGAGCCAAGTTACAGGGCAGCAGTTAGGAGCTATTTTTAGAAACTGGCAGTTAGAAAGCCTGGTGAGGGGAGCTTAGAAATCAACTTTAGAGGACTTAGATTTTTAAGAGAACTTAAGTTTAGCATACAAAAGAAACTTTTAAAACACAAGACAGTGATAACCATACAAAGAACAATATAAATCAACATAAATTGGGGAAATTGGCTGCTTGTAGGGGATGTCTGGGTTCGACTTGGCTCTGTTAGAAGCAACTAACTTTAATAACTTTTAATTGGAAAACATGAAACTGTGAGGAGAAAGTGGCTGTTCCTTTGGGAATGTCCGGGGTCGACTGGGCTCTAGGAATAGCCTTAACAACTTCAACTGTAATTGACCAGTTAACAATTATGCAATTAACAAACAACAATTAACAAACATGCAGTTAACATAACATATGCAATTAATCCTCATCACAGGGAGGGCAAAATAATTATGCAAAAGATCAGCCATGATGTCCATATATGACAGATATCAATAAGCTAATAGAAGGTAATTAAGTGCATGTTTAAATGTGATTAAAAGGTTACATTTTTTCCAATGTAGCATGTGAGAAAATTTTATGAAGTCAACAAGACACAATGTTAAGCATTTACACATTTATTTATATATTTGTATGTATAAAAGTTATTCGGAAGTATATGTTATATAAAGGCAGTTAGTATGAATATGTTCTGTTTAAAAGCTATGAAATAATCCATGTATAAAATATCCAATGCTGTATTTTATTTCAGTAAGCATATCAAACTTTATCAATCTTTTTTTCCCACCCCCCAGGACATAAGGAAATACTACTTTCTCTTTTCCCCAGTTAGCATTACTTTTTCCTTTCACACTTGCTTTATCATGCTCATATATTTTCTTCCTATCATCTTGTTCCATTACTGATTGCATGTCTCCTCAGTAATTTTGCAATTATTTTAAATTAAGTCCCTAGTAATTTTTCTAATTATTTTGACTTACATACCTTAATTAATGGTATTCAAATGAATGTTTGAATTTGAATCTGTCTTTCATTCCTTTCTAGTCAGTAGCTAGCTCAGGAATTCATTAGCAGTCCAAAATTACTGACTTGTCACAAAAATAGTACTTCTAGAAGGAATGATGCTTAATGTATTTAAAAAGTTATCCATGTCTGCCCTCTAGTGGTCATGTCGTTCCTCAATCCTATCTTAAGAGGAAAAGAACTCAGCAGCACAACTGAGAAATAAAATCCGTATTGATTTTAGCTTATTTCATCCTAGTTTACAAAATTCAGTCAACTTTTCTGTAGAAAATGGCTTTTTTGAAATTCCTTTAGATTCATGCTTCCATGTTTTTAAAATAAAACCCAAATACTTTCTAAACAATCAAATAAGGTAATTTTTCCATGTCCAGTATAATAAAAAGTAGTTTTTTAATTATGTTGCACTGAATTTTCATTGAATTCATTTAAGAAATTTTTTGTTTTGAAGAACTGCAACATGGGAAATCATACCCAGACTCATTCAGGGCAATTTGCTTGAAATTCAATTTTTTTTTTTTAAGACAAACGGTAAAAGATAAGAAAGGGAAAAAAAGAAAAAGGAATTTTAAAAAATCAGCGCAAAACCAAAACATTGTGCTATAGTAATTATTTTATTATAATAAATCTAATAATAGTGTTTTAAAAGGTAAGGCAGTATAATTTGTTCTTTAGAAGAAAACCATTCCAAGATATGAGCTTAGTATTAGTAAGATTCTTCCTGACCTGCAGTGATAGAATTTTGCTTCTAGGCTTGATGTCAAGGAAAAGAGCCACTTCCTGGCTGGCGACCAACTCTAAAAACCCTCTTTTGGCCCTAGGAAGTTTTCCACACCACCGAGACCTGTCTCACAGTTTGTTAATCCTCTCAACATCTCACCTGAGGTGCAGGTGGAAGCCTCATCTGCTTCAAGTCTGTTAATTCTCTCTGCTCTGGACTGTTTGCTCTTCTTGAACCTTCTCTGCAAGTTCAGTTGCTCTCAATACACAGGGGCAGCCGCCTCCACTTGGCAAGTTTCACCTGACTTTCCCTTGCTCTTTGGAGGAGCACAGAATTATAACTCCAGTTCAAAGGGAGCTCTAGAGACTCCAGTCCTAGATCAGTAAAAGCAGGACATATTTCAAACCTGAATGTTGTTGTATAGGGATTTGTCCTTTCACCCTTTCAAAATCTTCAGGGATGAAGACTTCACAGCCTCTCTAGGCAATCTGTTCCAGCGTTTGATCACTATCATTGAAAAGTCTTTTTGCTTTTACTTCTTATCCTAACTTAATACTCTGGAGGAGTCCTGAGACCAAAAAGACAGGCACATGACACCAGCTCCTCAATAAGTTGGTGGCTTACCACTAATGGTGTTCCCCAGGGCTCAATATTGGTGCCTGTCCTATTTAACATCTCTAATCATTTGGATGAGGGGATTGAGTGTACCCTTGGTCAGTTCACAGGTGACACAGGGTTAGATGGGAGTGTTGATTTGCTTGAGGGTAGGAAGGCTCTTCAGTCTTGACAGATTGGATTGATGGGCCAAGGACAACAGCATGAGGTTCAATAAGGCAAAATGATGGGTCCTGCACCTGAGTCACAACAACACCATGCAGTGCTGTGGCATAAGGAAGAGTGGCTTGAGAGTTGCTCAGCAGAAAGGGACTTGGGGGTGCTGGTTGACAGCCAGCTGAACAAGAGCCAATGTGTGCCCAGGTGACAAAGAAGGCCAATCCTGGCCTGTATCAAGGTTAGTGTGACCATCAGGACCAGGACAGTGATTTTTGCACTGTACTCAGCACTGGTGAGGCGACATATTGAGTGTTGTGTTCCATTTTGGGTCACTCACTTCAAAAAGGACATAGAAGTGCTGGACCGTGTCCAGAGAAGAGCAACAAAGGTGACGAAGGGTCAAAGAAAATGTCTTATGGGGCGTGACTGAGGGAACAGGGATTGTTTAGTCTGGAGAAGAGGAAGCCCAGGCGGAACCTCATTGCTCTGTACAATTACCTAAAAGGAGATTGTTGTGCATGGGGTCAGTCGCTTCTGCCGTGTCTCAGGTGAAAGGACAAGAGGAAATGGCCTCAAGTTGCACCCGGGGAGGTTCACATTAGAGATTAGGAAAAAAAATATTCACTGAAAGATTTGTTAGGCATTGGAATAATTTGCCCAGGGAGGTAGTGGACTTACCATCTCCAGTAGTGTTTAACAAGCATCTGAAAGTAGCACTTGGCTATATGGTTTAGGAGTGGTTATGGTGGTGATAAGATGATGGTTGGATGACCTTACAGGTCTCTTCTAACCCTGATGGTTCTGTGATTCTGTGTGATTTTGTTACTGGCAGGCTTCAGCTGCACCTACTTGTTTCTTTTCCATTGTCTGGCAGAAGCAAGGACATCCCCATATGAACAACTATGCCACTGCTTCTTACACTCAGAACCCTATACTCATCCTTGGTATGCTCAGAATTTACTTTGGTGGTGTCATTAATGCACACATGGATGAGCAGCAAGAAGTGCTTGTCCAAGCCTCAGTAATTTCTCCANTCCAGCGTTTGATCACTATCATTGAAAAGTCTTTTTGCTTTTACTTCTTATCCTAACTTAATACTCTGGAGGAGTCCTGAGACCAAAAAGACAGGCACATGACACCAGCTCCTCAATAAGTTGGTGGCTTACCACTAATGGTGTTCCCCAGGGCTCAATATTGGTGCCTGTCCTATTTAACATCTCTAATCATTTGGATGAGGGGATTGAGTGTACCCTTGGTCAGTTCACAGGTGACACAGGGTTAGATGGGAGTGTTGATTTGCTTGAGGGTAGGAAGGCTCTTCAGTCTTGACAGATTGGATTGATGGGCCAAGGACAACAGCATGAGGTTCAATAAGGCAAAATGATGGGTCCTGCACCTGAGTCACAACAACACCATGCAGTGCTGTGGCATAAGGAAGAGTGGCTTGAGAGTTGCTCAGCAGAAAGGGACTTGGGGGTGCTGGTTGACAGCCAGCTGAACAAGAGCCAATGTGTGCCCAGGTGACAAAGAAGGCCAATCCTGGCCTGTATCAAGGTTAGTGTGACCATCAGGACCAGGACAGTGATTTTTGCACTGTACTCAGCACTGGTGAGGCGACATATTGAGTGTTGTGTTCCATTTTGGGTCACTCACTTCAAAAAGGACATAGAAGTGCTGGACCGTGTCCAGAGAAGAGCAACAAAGGTGACGAAGGGTCAAAGAAAATGTCTTATGGGGCGTGACTGAGGGAACAGGGATTGTTTAGTCTGGAGAAGAGGAAGCCCAGGCGGAACCTCATTGCTCTGTACAATTACCTAAAAGGAGATTGTTGTGCATGGGGTCAGTCGCTTCTGCCGTGTCTCAGGTGAAAGGACAAGAGGAAATGGCCTCAAGTTGCACCCGGGGAGGTTCACATTAGAGATTAGGAAAAAAAATATTCACTGAAAGATTTGTTAGGCATTGGAATAATTTGCCCAGGGAGGTAGTGGACTTACCATCTCCAGTAGTGTTTAACAAGCATCTGAAAGTAGCACTTGGCTATATGGTTTAGGAGTGGTTATGGTGGTGATAAGATGATGGTTGGATGACCTTACAGGTCTCTTCTAACCCTGATGGTTCTGTGATTCTGTGTGATTTTGTTACTGGCAGGCTTCAGCTGCACCTACTTGTTTCTTTTCCATTGTCTGGCAGAAGCAAGGACATCCCCATATGAACAACTATGCCACTGCTTCTTACACTCAGAACCCTATACTCATCCTTGGTATGCTCAGAATTTACTTTGGTGGTGTCATTAATGCACACATGGATGAGCAGCAAGAAGNTGACTTTCCCTTGCTCTTTGGAGGAGCACAGAATTATAACTCCAGTTCAAAGGGAGCTCTAGAGACTCCAGTCCTAGATCAGTAAAAGCAGGACATATTTCAAACCTGAATGTTGTTGTATAGGGATTTGTCCTTTCACCCTTTCAAAATCTTCAGGGATGAAGACTTCACAGCCTCTCTAGGCAATCTGTTCCAGCGTTTGATCACTATCATTGAAAAGTCTTTTTGCTTTTACTTCTTATCCTAACTTAATACTCTGGAGGAGTCCTGAGACCAAAAAGACAGGCACATGACACCAGCTCCTCAATAAGTTGGTGGCTTACCACTAATGGTGTTCCCCAGGGCTCAATATTGGTGCCTGTCCTATTTAACATCTCTAATCATTTGGATGAGGGGATTGAGTGTACCCTTGGTCAGTTCACAGGTGACACAGGGTTAGATGGGAGTGTTGATTTGCTTGAGGGTAGGAAGGCTCTTCAGTCTTGACAGATTGGATTGATGGGCCAAGGACAACAGCATGAGGTTCAATAAGGCAAAATGATGGGTCCTGCACCTGAGTCACAACAACACCATGCAGTGCTGTGGCATAAGGAAGAGTGGCTTGAGAGTTGCTCAGCAGAAAGGGACTTGGGGGTGCTGGTTGACAGCCAGCTGAACAAGAGCCAATGTGTGCCCAGGTGACAAAGAAGGCCAATCCTGGCCTGTATCAAGGTTAGTGTGACCATCAGGACCAGGACAGTGATTGTTGCACTGTACTCAGCACTGGTGAGGCGACATATTGAGTGTTGTGTTCCATTTTGGGTCACTCACTTCAAAAAGGACATAGAAGTGCTGGACCGTGTCCAGAGAAGAGCAACAAAGGTGACGAAGGGTCAAAGAAAATGTCTTATGGGGCGTGACTGAGGGAACAGGGATTGTTTAGTCTGGAGAAGAGGAAGCCCAGGCGGAACCTCATTGCTCTGTACAATTACCTAAAAGGAGATTGTTGTGCATGGGGTCAGTCGCTTCTGCCGTGTCTCAGGTGAAAGGACAAGAGGAAATGGCCTCAAGTTGCACCCGGGGAGGTTCACATTAGAGATTAGGAAAAAAAATATTCACTGAAAGATTTGTTAGGCATTGGAATAATTTGCCCAGGGAGGTAGTGGACTTACCATCTCCAGTAGTGTTTAACAAGCATCTGAAAGTAGCACTTGGCTATATGGTTTAGGAGTGGTTATGGTGGTGATAAGATGATGGTTGGATGACCTTACAGGTCTCTTCTAACCCTGATGGTTCTGTGATTCTGTGTGATTTTGTTACTGGCAGGCTTCAGCTGCACCTACTTGTTTCTTTTCCATTGTCTGGCAGAAGCAAGGACATCCCCATATGAACAACTATGCCACTGCTTCTTACACTCAGAACCCTATACTCATCCTTGGTATGCTCAGAATTTACTTTGGTGGTGTCATTAATGCACACATGGATGAGCAGCAAGAAGTGCTTGTCCAAGCCTCAGTAATTTCTCCACACATCCTGGATGCAAGACCCTTGCAAGCAGTAAAACCTCTCAGACAGCTCAGACAGTGAGCAAATGGTGCCTTCACTATTTTCCTATCCTCTCCGTGCAGAAAGAAGTTTCTGAACAGCACCACAGACTGCCCTGTCTTTGTGTCATATCATACTTGGTTTCCTGAGATGTCTTTCCTTGTGGAAGTTGTTTCTGCTCATCCATTACCAGGTCTTAGTTCCTTTTGTGTATGAGCACGTCTGCAAGAGGAAGAAAGTTTTTTCCTGTTGCCTGAAAAGCCAGTCTTTCAGCCTGCCCCAACATTGTAGGGTCTGAGCTTTACTGATTTAAGCACAGTCTTAGCTCTCCTCTCTAAAAAAAAGGAGGGCTGAGGCTATTGAACTTCCAGGACCTCTATGAAAAACTCGTCAATCTTCTTGCTGCTGAGTCCTACTCTGATGTTTTGAAGATTATCCATCCCTTACTGCAGCCCTTTTGGTAAGTGACTCAGTGCCTAACTGGAGTTTACCTGCATAAGGAAGGGGGTACACAACTAGCCCACCTGAATCCCAGGAAGGCATCCATCATTCCTTGCACCAGCATTGGGAAACTGTCCTCTCATGGGACTCAGTAGGGTAAAGCCTTCTGATCTGCCCTTGAAGTCCACTGGCCAATGCTAGCCAGGACTGTGTCTTGTGGTGCATTACTGCTATGGTTGTACCAAACTTGGCAATCCCAGTCTATCTCAAGTAGTGTCTTCAGGACTGCTGCCCTCACAAGATGACTGTCAAACCCCCTTTTTGCTGCCCATGGTTGCTGTCATTCCTAGCAGAAATCAAATAAACACTCCATGGTTGTATAATAGCTCCCCACGCAGAAAGAACTCGAAGGTGTAAGTCCTCCTTAGCCAGGGAAAAGCAAATAGATGTAGGAGCCTATCTCTCTGAATAGTCATTGTGCAAACTGTACAGCTCCTCTTTGCCAGCCCTGTTTGGCTTTCTCAGTACGATGCAGCCAAGAAGGTGAAAGGACAAAACCACTCTATTGTGCAACAGTCGCTTCAACTTTGGCAACCTGTGGTGTTTTATTTGTATGACACCATGCATATTATATTACTCTAAAAAGGCAACAGGCAAGAAATCTCCCAGGTGTGCAGCACAACAAAGTCTACAAAAATACTGTTGAAAATAAAGATCAAAGTGTGATAAAGAAAGAATACCTAGGAACCAGAAGGGATTACCTAAAACCAAAAAGAGGAAAAAGGAACTGAATTTCCAGGCTGAAGTCAAGCTAGGAACAAAAGAGCAGTCTGCAGGGACACAAGAGGCAAAAAATCCTGTTTGCTTTATTCTTGTCTCCTCTGAGCTTACTTTTCAAAGTTACATGTCCTACCATATATTAAAATACAATAAAAAAAAAAAAAAAAAAAAAAAAAAAAAAAAAGTCCTTGTAATTTTTTTTTGACAGTGCTTACCAAAATAATGGCAAAACATTTTTGATAGATATCTTTAAATGTGTTGTCAAGTTAGGTTTTGTACCAGAATTCTCCTACCATTTTGTATTAGTTTCCATAGCAGAAGTTAGCTTAATCTGTACTTCTCAATCAGTTTCTATCATGTCTACATCTTTAGGAGACCTTCCCTGAGGGAATCCAGACATTCCCATGTGGTGTCTCTATTCATTTTTTATGTAAGCTTTAGCATCTCCTTAATATTTGAGAGAAAGAATTTTTGATGGACTGCTCTGCTGTTTGATAGTTTAATTTCCTTGATCTAACAGCATACAAGCTTCTAGGACAATGTCAGATTGCTTTCAGACTGTTTTTCTTATGGCTGCCGGATCCGCATTCCTGGTACATGGCTCCTAGGTTTGCAGCTTCGCACATATTTTTATGTTCAGCTCATGCACATGTTGTTACTATTGTGTTTGCTCCTTCCAATTGGTAACCAGCATTCCTTGTTCTGTCACTAGTATAGAGAAGGTGGTCACAACCCTTCCAGCCCAGGCCCAGGGTGGAGTCCAGTATTCCCTGCAACCTAGCACTAGGAAACCACATTGTCTCACATAACTAATTAAGGCAGAGTAGTGAAACAGTGATGTACCCAAGGACTACCGCAGCACTTCTGGAACACTGTCAGCAGTTACTTACTGTTGATTTATATATGTAATATCTAACTATTTTTAATTATTCACATTTTTATTACTAATACAAGAATGCAGTGAAGCATTGGCTTTTGTATGCACTCCAAATCATATCACTTACTCCCTTCCTCTTTGTTCTTTAGCTGACGAAGTGACCCAAGGTCCCTCTCAGGAATTAGATGCAAGACACAATAAAGGGATAATAGAAATGGGGTTTTAATATGTTGTTTTCTTAAAAGACTTTAGTTCCTGTAAATTTTATCTCAAACTACTTTTCATATGCATTTGGACCTGAGAGGAGTGTGGATGTTAACACGTGCTCAGTCACCTTAATTATTCACTCTTTTTCTTCTGCAAGATTCAAAGCTTGAAGAATTGTCCCTAAAGGCTTCTTTGCATCCAGATTTTATAAGATTCTTGATGAAATTGTGGTTTTATTTTTCTTCTAAGACCAGTACAAATGAAAACTATAAAAATATTTTACAGTTGAAGGTGGTGCCCTCATGTCCCTCAGTACCTGTGAAATGAGAATTTACAAGCTACATTTGATTCTGTGATTCTGTGCTTTGATAAGTTACTGGATTTTCTTCCTCTACAGGACCTCTCTTTATCAGCCAAGTATTCTAGATGGTTTGCTTCTAAACTTCTAAATATCTGGTTTTTTGGGGATGGACAGCCTGTGTCACTTGGCATATAGTTTTTTTTGATCCCTCAAGGTATATCTGTGGAATTTACAATAATGTATTAGTCTCACTTGGTTTGGTGTGGAGTGATAGTGCAAAAAGTGTAAATGGTATGAAAGCAGCACCCCAGCCCTGAAAAGAAGTGCTTAAAGAGTGTGAACCTAAAGGTGTATGCTAGTGTGAGATACAAGGGTAACTAGGATTGTCTGAAGTGCAAGCTCTTCAAAACAATGTTGGAGATCTAGATGGAATAGGGCCAATTGTGACGGCTTTTCTGGATTCAACTCTTAGGAAGCAGTTCCTGAAATATTGCTTGGAGAGTACTACTTCATTTGATCAAAGGGGAGCCCTTGAGAAATGAGAAGAGGTATTTTGTGGATGTTCGGGAACCCACAACACCCACAAAACAGTGAAGTTAATCAGGTATATTTTTGCACTGATATAGCCTTTAAAATAATCCGATACAACCCTCACATAAGCATCACAAATCCTCCAGATGTGAATATGGACAAGGGACATATAAATGTCTTCAGTTCTAAGTAGAGGATATGATGGATGTCATTCTGTAGGAAGGTAGTGGTAACAGAAAGAGTCCAACTTGTCACTAGTTAAGCATAAAATCAGCTCTGGTTTAGATAGCCTGAGAGCTGTAAATTTTAGTGGATCTCACTTTGAGAAATATTTACTTCCAAACTAGTGAAGCTGACTGAATGAAATTTACTTACTTGTTTTGCCTTTTTCTTGAAAGAGATTGCCAAGAATAATTCTTCTCCATTGTCAGGAGTATCACAGAATCTCAGGATCACAGAATGGGCAAGGTTGGACAGGACCACAGTGGTACATCTGGTCCAATCTCCCCGCTCAAGCGGTCATCTTAGAGCACATTGCACACAAATGTGTCCAGACAGCTCTTCAATATCTTCAGTGAGAGAGACTTCACAACCTCTTTGAGCAACAGCCACCCACACAGTAAAGAAGTTCATTCCCATATTCAGGTAGAGCTTCTTGTACTCCAGTTTCTGCTCAATTCCTCTTGTTCCATTGTTCAGCACCACTGAGAAAATGCTGGCTTAATTCTCTAGACACTCTATCTTCAGCTACTTATAGACAGATGAGGTTCCCTCTCAGTCATCTCTTCTTGAATCTGAATAGACCCAGCTCCCTTACCCTTTCCTCATAAGAGAGATGCTCCAGTCCTTTAATCATCTTTGTCACCCTCTGCTGGACCTGCTCCAGGAGCTCCAGGTCCCTCTTGTACTGAGGAGACCAGAAGTGGACACAGCTTCAGTAGGGCTGAGTAGAGGTGCAGGATCACCTCACTCATCCTGCTGGCAAAGTTCTTCCTAATGCATCCCAGGATACCATTGGCCATCTTGGCCCCAAGGGCACAGTGCTGGCTCATGGACAGTTTGTTGTCCACCACGACCCCCAGGTCTTTCTTTGCAGAACTGCTTTCCAGGTTGGACCCCAGCCTGTACTGGTGAAGGTTGTTATTCCTCCTCAGGTGCAGGACCCTGCATTTGCCTTTGCTGCATTTCAGACAATTCTTGTCTGCCCATTTCTCTCTCCTTTGAGGTCTTTCCACAGGGCTGCCCAGCCCTCTGGGGTATCGGATGCTCCTCCCAGCTTTGTCTTGTCAGTGAACTTGCTGAGGAGGCTTCTATACCTTAATCCGAGTCATTAATGAATAAATTAAACAGTACTGGGCCCACTATTGAACCTTGGGGAACATCACGAGGTTTCCAGTTAGACCCTGTGCCACTGATTACAGCACTCTGGGATCTGCTGTTCAGCCACTTCTCAATCCACCTCACTGTCCACTCATCCAATCCACACTCCATGAGTTTGCCTATGAGGATGTTGTGAGAGACATGTTGTTGAAAGCCTTGCTGAAGCTGAGGTGGACAATACCTACTGCTCTCTTCTCACCAAGGTAGTTGTTTCATTGGAGAAGGCAATCATGTTTATCAAGCACAATTACCTTCAGGGAATCCATGCTGACCACTCCTTAACTCCTTCTTGTCATCAATGAGGATAAAGATGGCCTCCAGAATGAGGTACTCCATCACCTTGTAAGAGACTGAAATATTAAAGGTTAATGATTCAATCAGCCATTTGCAAAAGCAGCAAGGTACTTTACTGAGGCCAGGTTTGCACCCCTGCAACTGAAGGGGAGGCAAAGAAGTTTGGGTGTGTAGCAGCAAAACCTCTGATCTGCATAAAAACNCTTTGAGCAACAGCCACCCACACAGTAAAGAAGTTCATTCCCATATTCAGGTAGAGCTTCTTGTACTCCAGTTTCTGCTCAATTCCTCTTGTTCCATTGTTCAGCACCACTGAGAAAATGCTGGCTTAATTCTCTAGACACTCTATCTTCAGCTACTTATAGACAGATGAGGTTCCCTCTCAGTCATCTCTTCTTGAATCTGAATAGACCCAGCTCCCTTACCCTTTCCTCATAAGAGAGATGCTCCAGTCCTTTAATCATCTTTGTCACCCTCTGCTGGACCTGCTCCAGGAGCTCCAGGTCCCTCTTGTACTGAGGAGACCAGAAGTGGACACAGCTTCAGTAGGGCTGAGTAGAGGTGCAGGATCACCTCACTCATCCTGCTGGCAAAGTTCTTCCTAATGCATCCCAGGATACCATTGGCCATCTTGGCCCCAAGGGCACAGTGCTGGCTCATGGACAGTTTGTTGTCCACCACGACCCCCAGGTCTTTCTTTGCAGAACTGCTTTCCAGGTTGGACCCCAGCCTGTACTGGTGAAGGTTGTTATTCCTCCTCAGGTGCAGGACCCTGCATTTGCCTTTGCTGCATTTCAGACAATTCTTGTCTGCCCATTTCTCTCTCCTTTGAGGTCTTTCCACAGGGCTGCCCAGCCCTCTGGGGTATCGGATGCTCCTCCCAGCTTTGTCTTGTCAGTGAACTTGCTGAGGAGGCTTCTTTACCTTAATCCGAGTCATTAATGAATAAATTAAACAGTACTGGGCCCACTATTGAACCTTGGGGTACATCACGAGGTTTCCAGTTAGACCCTGTGCCACTGATTACAGCACTCTGGGATCTGCTGTTCAGCCACTTCTCAATCCACCTCACTGTCCACTCATCCAATCCACACTCCATGAGAGGTGGACCATACCTACTGCTCTCGACATGTTGTTGAAAGCCTTGCTGAAGCTGAGGTGGACCATACCTACTGCTCTCTTCTCACCAAGGTAGTTGTTTCATTGGAGAAGGCAATCATGTTTATCATGCACAATTACCTTCAGGGAATCCATGCTGACCACTCCTTATTAAACAATACTGGGCCCACTATTGAACCTTGGGGTACATCACGAGGTTTCCAGTTAGACCCTGTGCCACTGATTACAGCACTCTGGGTGACCACTCCTTAACTCCTTCTTGTCATCAATGAGGATAAAGATGGCCTCCAGAATCCGAGTCATTAATGAATAAATTAAACAATACTGGGCCCACTATTGAACCTTGGGGTACATCACGAGGTTTCCAGTTAGACCCTGTGCCACTGATTACAGCACTCTGGGTGACCACTCCTTAACTCCTTCTTGTCATCAATGAGGATAAAGATGGCCTCCAGAATCCGAGTCATTAATGAATAAATTAAACAATACTGGGCCCACTATTGAACCTTGGGGTACATCACGAGGTTTCCAGTTAGACCCTGTGCCACTGATTACAGCACTCTGGGTGACCACTCCTTAACTCCTTCTTGTCATCAATGAGGATAAAGATGGCCTCCAGAATCCGAGTCATTAATGAATAAATTAAACAATACTGGGCCCACTATTGAACCTTGGGGTACATCACGAGGTTTCCAGTTAGACCCTGTGCCACTGATTACAGCACTCTGGGTGACCACTCCTTAACTCCTTCTTGTCATCAATGAGGATAAAGATGGCCTCCAGAATCCGAGTCATTAATGAATAAATTAAACAATACTGGGCCCACTATTGAACCTTGGGGTACATCACGAGGTTTCCAGTTAGACCCTGTGCCACTGATTACAGCACTCTGGGTGACCACTCCTTAACTCCTTCTTGTCATCAATGAGGATAAAGATGGCCTCCAGAATCCGAGTCATTAATGAATAAATTAAACAATACTGGGCCCACTATTGAACCTTGGGGTACATCACGAGGTTTCCAGTTAGACCCTGTGCCACTGATTACAGCACTCTGGGTGACCACTCCTTAACTCCTTCTTGTCATCAATGAGGATAAAGATGGCCTCCAGAATCCGAGTCATTAATGAATAAATTAAACAATACTGGGCCCACTATTGAACCTTGGGGTACATCACGAGGTTTCCAGTTAGACCCTGTGCCACTGATTACAGCACTCTGGGTGACCACTCCTTAACTCCTTCTTGTCATCAATGAGGATAAAGATGGCCTCCAGAATCCGAGTCATTAATGAATAAATTAAACAATACTGGGCCCACTATTGAACCTTGGGGTACATCACGAGGTTTCCAGTTAGACCCTGTGCCACTGATTACAGCACTCTGGGTGACCACTCCTTAACTCCTTCTTGTCATCAATGAGGATAAAGATGGCCTCCAGAATCCGAGTCATTAATGAATAAATTAAACAATACTGGGCCCACTATTGAACCTTGGGGTACATCACGAGGTTTCCAGTTAGACCCTGTGCCACTGATTACAGCACTCTGGGTGACCACTCCTTAACTCCTTCTTGTCATCAATGAGGATAAAGATGGCCTCCAGAATCCGAGTCATTAATGAATAAATTAAACAATACTGGGCCCACTATTGAACCTTGGGGTACATCACGAGGTTTCCAGTTAGACCCTGTGCCACTGATTACAGCACTCTGGGTGACCACTCCTTAACTCCTTCTTGTCATCAATGAGGATAAAGATGGCCTCCAGAATGAGGTACTCCATCACCTAAAGGAGGCTTCTATACCTTAATCCGAGTCATGTTGTGAGAGACATGTTGTTGAAAGCCTTGCTGAAGCTGAGGTGGACAATACCTACTGCTCTCTTCTCACCAAGGTAGTTGTTTCATTGGAGAAGGCAATCATGTTTATCAAGCACAATTACCTTCAGGGAATCCATGCTGACCACTCCTTAACTCCTTCTTGTCATCAATGAGGATAAAGATGGCCTCCAGAATGAGGTACTCCATCTATTGAACCTTGGGGAACATCACGAGGTTTCCAGTTAGACCCTGGAGGTGGACAATACCCACTGCTCTCTTCTCACCAAGGTAGTTGTTTCATAGGAGAAGGCCATGAGTTTGCCTATGAGGCTGTTGTGAGAGACATGTTGTTGAAAGCCTTGCTGAAGCTGAGGTGGACCATACCTACTGCTCTCTTCTCACCAAGGTAGTTGTTTCATAGGAGAAGGCCATGAGTTTGCCTATGAGGCTGTTGTGAGAGACATGTTGTTGAAAGCCTTGCTGAAGCTGAGGTGGACCATACCTACTGCTCTCTTCTCACCAAGGTAGTTGTTTCATAGGAGAAGGCCATGAGTTTGCCTATGAGGCTGTTGTGAGAGACATGTTGTTGAAAGCCTTGCTGAAGCTGAGGTGGACCATACCTACTGCTCTCTTCTCACCAAGGTAGTTGTTTCATAGGAGAAGGCCATGAGTTTGCCTATGAGGCTGTTGTGAGAGACATGTTGTTGAAAGCCTTGCTGAAGCTGAGGTGGACCATACCTACTGCTCTCTTCTCACCAAGGTAGTTGTTTCATAGGAGAAGGCCATGAGTTTGCCTATGAGGCTGTTGTGAGAGACATGTTGTTGAAAGCCTTGCTGAAGCTGAGGTGGACCATACCTACTGCTCTCTTCTCACCAAGGTAGTTGTTTCATAGGAGAAGGCCATGAGTTTGCCTATGAGGCTGTTGTGAGAGACATGTTGTTGAAAGCCTTGCTGAAGCTGAGGTGGACCATACCTACTGCTCTCTTCTCACCAAGGTAGTTGTTTCATAGGAGAAGGCCATGAGTTTGCCTATGAGGCTGTTGTGAGAGACATGTTGTTGAAAGCCTTGCTGAAGCTGAGGTGGACCATACCTACTGCTCTCTTCTCACCAAGGTAGTTGTTTCATAGGAGAAGGCCATGAGTTTGCCTATGAGGCTGTTGTGAGAGACATGTTGTTGAAAGCCTTGCTGAAGCTGAGGTGGACCATACCTACTGCTCTCTTCTCACCAAGGTAGTTGTTTCATAGGAGAAGGCCATGAGTTTGCCTATGAGGCTGTTGTGAGAGACATGTTGTTGAAAGCCTTGCTGAAGCTGAGGTGGACCATACCTACTGCTCTCTTCTCACCAAGGTAGTTGTTTCATAGGAGAAGGCCATGAGTTTGCCTATGAGGCTGTTGTGAGAGACATGTTGTTGAAAGCCTTGCTGAAGCTGAGGTGGACCATACCTACTGCTCTCTTCTCACCAAGGTAGTTGTTTCATAGGAGAAGGCCATGAGTTTGCCTATGAGGCTGTTGTGAGAGACATGTTGTTGAAAGCCTTGCTGAAGCTGAGGTGGACCATACCTACTGCTCTCTTCTCACCAAGGTAGTTGTTTCATAGGAGAAGGCCATGAGTTTGCCTATGAGGCTGTTGTGAGAGACATGTTGTTGAAAGCCTTGCTGAAGCTGAGGTGGACCATACCTACTGCTCTCTTCTCACCAAGGTAGTTGTTTCATAGGAGAAGGCCATGAGTTTGCCTATGAGGCTGTTGTGAGAGACATGTTGTTGAAAGCCTTGCTGAAGCTGAGGTGGACCATACCTACTGCTCTCTTCTCACCAAGGTAGTTGTTTCATAGGAGAAGGCCATGAGTTTGCCTATGAGGCTGTTGTGAGAGACATGTTGTTGAAAGCCTTGCTGAAGCTGAGGTGGACCATACCTACTGCTCTCTTCTCACCAAGGTAGTTGTTTCATTGGAGAAGGCAATCATGTTTATCAAGCACAATTACCTTCAGGGAATCCATGCTGACCACTCCTTAACTCCTTCTTGTCATCAATGAGGATAAAGATGGCCTCCAGAATGAGGTACTCCATCACCTTGTAAGAGACTGAAATATTAAAGGTTAATGATTCAATCAGCCATTTGCAAAGGAGATCCGAGTCATTAATGAATAAATTAAAGACCCTGTGCCACTGATTACAGCACTCTGGGATCTGCTGTTCAGCCACTTCTCAATCCACCTCACTGTCCACTCATCCAATCCACACTCCATGAGTTTGCCTATGAGGATGTTGTGCTGTTCAGCCACTTCTCAATCCACCTCACTGTCCACTCATCCAATCCACACTCCATGAGTTTGCCTATGAGGATGTTGTGCTGTTCAGCCACTTCTCAATCCACCTCACTGTCCACTCATCCAATCCACACTCCATGAGTTTGCCTATGAGGATGTTGTGCTGTTCAGCCACTTCTCAATCCACCTCACTGTCCACTCATCCAATCCACACTCCATGAGTTTGCCTATGAGGATGTTGTGCTGTTCAGCCACTTCTCAATCCACCTCACTGTCCACTCATCCAATCCACACTCCATGAGTTTGCCTATGAGGATGTTGTGCTGTTCAGCCACTTCTCAATCCACCTCACTGTCCACTCATCCAATCCACACTCCATGAGTTTGCCTATGAGGATGTTGTGCTGTTCAGCCACTTCTCAATCCACCTCACTGTCCACTCATCCAATCCACACTCCATGAGTTTGCCTATGAGGATGTTGTGCTGTTCAGCCACTTCTCAATCCACCTCACTGTCCACTCATCCAATCCACACTCCATGAGTTTGCCTATGAGGATGTTGTGCTGTTCAGCCACTTCTCAATCCACCTCACTGTCCACTCATCCAATCCACACTCCATGAGTTTGCCTATGAGGATGTTGTGCTGTTCAGCCACTTCTCAATCCACCTCACTGTCCACTCATCCAATCCACACTCCATGAGTTTGCCTATGAGGATGTTGTGCTGTTCAGCCACTTCTCAATCCACCTCACTGTCCACTCATCCAATCCACACTCCATGAGTTTGCCTATGAGGATGTTGTGCTGTTCAGCCACTTCTCAATCCACCTCACTGTCCACTCATCCAATCCACACTCCATGAGTTTGCCTATGAGGATGTTGTGCTGTTCAGCCACTTCTCAATCCACCTCACTGTCCACTCATCCAATCCACACTCCATGAGTTTGCCTATGAGGATGTTGTGCTGTTCAGCCACTTCTCAATCCACCTCACTGTCCACTCATCCAATCCACACTCCATGAGTTTGCCTATGAGGATGTTGTGCTGTTCAGCCACTTCTCAATCCACCTCACTGTCCACTCATCCAATCCACACTCCATGAGTTTGCCTATGAGGATGTTGTGCTGTTCAGCCACTTCTCAATCCACCTCACTGTCCACTCATCCAATCCACACTCCATGAGTTTGCCTATGAGGATGTTGTGCTGTTCAGCCACTTCTCAATCCACCTCACTGTCCACTCATCCAATCCACACTCCATGAGTTTGCCTATGAGGATGTTGTGCTGTTCAGCCACTTCTCAATCCACCTCACTGTCCACTCATCCAATCCACACTCCATGAGTTTGCCTATGAGGATGTTGTGCTGTTCAGCCACTTCTCAATCCACCTCACTGTCCACTCATCCAATCCACACTCCATGAGTTTGCCTATGAGGATGTTGTGCTGTTCAGCCACTTCTCAATCCACCTCACTGTCCACTCATCCAATCCACACTCCATGAGTTTGCCTATGAGGATGTTGTGCTGTTCAGCCACTTCTCAATCCACCTCACTGTCCACTCATCCAATCCACACTCCATGAGTTTGCCTATGAGGATGTTGTGCTGTTCAGCCACTTCTCAATCCACCTCACTGTCAATGATTCAATCAGCCATTTGCAAAGGAGGCTTCTATACCTTATAAAGATGGCCTCCAGAATGAGGTACTCCATCACCTTGTAAGAGACTGAAATATTAAAGGTTAATGATTCAATCAGCCATTTGCAAAAGCAGCAAGGTACTTTACTGAGGCCAGGTTTGCACCCCTGCAACTGAAGGGGAGGCAAAGAAGTTTGGGTGTGTAGCAGCAAAACCTCTGATCTGCATAAAAACAGCCCAGGGATGAGCACCAACCACTGGGGAATAACCATGACAAACTGAGCTTTGTTTAGCAACAAGCAGGTGTTTTCAGCCAGGGTGCAGACCCATAAGCAGATCCTGTGAGGTGGGATGATGCTTTTTATCATGACAATGTCCTCCCTTACACAACTTGCTCTGGTGTAAAACGCCTCCCCGCTTGGGGGAGATATTGGGGCCTCCATACATAGGCCAGAGGGTGTTCATCCCTGTGATGGGGCACAACTGGCTCATCTACAGTGATGTGAGAGGCAGTTGCCATGTCTTAAGGTGTCACAAACCATCAAAGACCCACAAAGTGCCCCCGACTCATTTGTGGGGCCTTTTGCCAGAGGACAGCACATGATCCACAGTGTTATGTCAGACTTCCCCCATCAGGGGAGGTACCTGGGTGTTCCCACCTGAACCTGAATATATATTAACCAACTTAACTTTGTGTTTCATGGCCTTCCCCCACCCATAACAGGTCAACACTGAAGCCATCTCTTCAACCAACTGACATCTAAAACACTCCAGTCAGGCCAGCTATCCCACCACATCTCCATAATCACAATGAGATCAAAGCCCTAGGACTGCACAAATATCTCTAGTTTCTCCTGTTTGTTCCCCATACTGCCTGCATTCGTGTACAGTGTAAGGTATGACCTAAGATCCAAAGGTATGAGCTCTAAATATTTTAGTTTTAACTCCACCAGATGGCATTGTTG
The DNA here is from genome assembly GCA_013397815.1 of Aleadryas rufinucha. NCBI lineage: Eukaryota > Metazoa > Chordata > Aves > Passeriformes > Aleadryas > Aleadryas rufinucha. Next base: position 173,101 of record VZTH01018236.1, read on the forward strand.
AGAGGCTTAATTAAAGTCTGACAGCATAACATCTTGTTAAATTATGGTGACAATTAAAAAGGGAAAGAGGAACAGTAAGAAAACCAAAAATCATTATTATTCTTCTGGGTTGGTAAACCAAATCATTAAATAACCTTACTACAGTATAGAAGTTAGACTCCTTGAAGAACTTTTTTGTTTAAATGAAATCTAAAATATAGATTCTCAGGCCTTGTGTGTTAGCAGAAATATTTCTTTCTGATCTTTAATGTTCTCATATCCCTAAATAGCCATACAGGAATATTTACATGTATTTCAATTAATTTACATGTAATTCTTTAAATGCCATAATTATAAAAATGTCTTTTAGCTTTCACCTTTGCTGAAGATGAATTAAAGTTTTACTATTGTTTTTGCTATGATTGTTTTTGCTTGGTTGAGTGGTGTGGGGGATTTTTTTGTTTTGTTTTGGTTGGTTGATTAGTTGGTTGGGTTTTTTTGTTTGGTTGGTTATTTTTTTCATTTGATAGAATAAACACAAAGACATCTGATGTAACAACCAAATATTTTCAGACTCATGGAAATGCTTGATAAGGTTGATGATATTGGATCCCTCCTATTGAACTTCTAAGTCCTCAATAAAGTTGGTAAGACAGAACACAGCACATTTGTATGCCGTGACTTGTGAATTGCTGAATTATGGTCTTGTTTTCTCAGCATTTCCATTTAAGTGGAACAATAAAGAAGAAAGAGAGGAGAAGTAAGCTCACACACTACCTCCAAGCAGCAACATAAATCTAGTTTAAACTTCCTCAGCCATTTATACTGAGGGAAATCTCCAATTATATTAATCAGCTCTTCAGAAACATTTCAAAAGTATCTTGTCGTCCAAAAAGTCATGAATGACACAAAATACTTTCTAGCCTGTCAAGGAGTAAAAAAATTGTTTTCTCCTAAATAGCTTTCAGGTTCAAATCAAAACCGAGGGTTTGAAAGGAGAGGCAGAGAACAGGATGGCCTCTGTTCTCGCATTTTTATAGTTTGATGATGTTTTCTTCACTCTGCCTTTCTACACTTGATGGCAGTGTCTGTAGTTTTAGAGGAGTATGAGTCAATATATGATCACAGTGATTTGTGAAGGAATTGCAGTACTTGCTAATATAAGAAAACAGCAGCTGCTGACAAAAGGATAGGAGTAATTTGTGGTTGTTACTGCCTGTTGAGAGTGCATTTGACATCTCTGACACTCCCTTTGGAGGACTGGTGTTCCTGTACTCAAATGGGTCTTGTGAAAACTTGCTTTTCTATAAAGAATAGGAAAAAAAGTGGGTGATAAATACAAGGACACACTTCTCAACCTTAACTGCTTCTATGACGTGACTAACCATAACAACAATGATGAAACCAAAATTTTCTAATGGAAGTAGTGATAAGTTATAGATCCACTTCCCAAGCTTGAGTGACTGCTAAGCCCCAGGTGGATATTCTGACAATATCTTAAATCAGTATCTGAGAGAAACTTCAGAGCACACCAGGTCTCTCACCTTCCTTTACAAACCGGATTTTGGAAATTAGGTCAGTCAGTAGTTCCCAGTACTAAGGTCAAGTACTTGGTCTGGAAATTTGGAGGTTCAGGCCTCTACAATATGGAGTGGAGTAACCTACAGTTAGTAAGTTACTGTAATAGAAAAAAAAAAGAAAAAAAAGACTTTGAAAGTAATGCACACATTATTTTGATACTTCTACAATTTATGACAAATTTTCCTATATTCTTCCATTAGCTCTTTAATTAGCACATAATTTTTTCTACATGTAGACAGCTCCATAGGGTTCTGTGAATTAAGTAGCCCCTGAGTAACTGGAATGTAACCTGGCTAATATGCTTGTATTTCCTATAAAATTTCATAGGCTTGTATTTCTTTCAAATGTTTTTTGTAAGCAAAAATGTAAACCATAAACACTATCAATAATTATTTAGTGGTTATTCATTAGGGTTTTGCAATTAAAGATGTGTTTTCTACGTTATATAATGAAATAATCTCAGCTAAATTACTGACATTGTTTTTTCTTCAAAGAAAAATTACAATTTTTTTTAGCTTGCTTTCCTATGCCTCATACTATAGAATTCACTTATTTCATGGGTCTTAAAAGCAAAACCTCTTCATTTTTTACAGACACTCTCAACTTCTCTCTTTTCCCTTTCTTTTTTCCTGTTTCTTTCTAATTTTCTGAGCCTGGATTTCCTTTCTGCAAAAGTGATTAAATTTCAATACGAGATAATTGCGATATTAGCAATTGGGGTAATCAGCATATCACCCCTTCTTCATCCAAAGTACTTGTGTCCTGGTTATCTAGGAGGCCTTGCTTGGAAAAAAGAGGGTGTGGGCTTATAGTCTGAACTTTAGGAAGACCTGCAATACAGGTCTCCTACTCTGCCCAAAACACGTACAAAGGTATCGTTTCAACTTTTCCAACAATAATACTAAATCAAAGTGGCGGTGAAAGCTGTGTTTTATTCTGAAAGTGATGCTGCTGGGCTTTGTTAAGGGAACTAGTTGCAAACATGCTGACTTGGTCGGACCTCTTTGGAAATAAAACCTGGATTTCAAATGACATGAGGCAAAAGATAGGTTGTGAGATGCTTAGCTTTGCTTGTGTAGTGGTATCTCTCAGCATGGCTGTGTTACGCATTATGGTTCAGGCCAGAAGCGGGGTTTTTCTCGTTGTTTGTCTGTTTTTGAGTAAATTGCTCATCTGTACTCTCTGTGCTAAGGAGCTCTCCACATAGGGTTCTCAAAATGTACACAATGGACATCTTTCCAATCATACTTTACCAGAAAAAGCTAAGTCATTTCCCAAGCTGATGGGTTTTCAGTAGACAGATTCAGCCTGTGACCAAGTCAGGGTAAAACGCCAGAAAATGCTTGCAGTGTGGATGCCAAGGTCCTCAGCACTATTAGTTTGGCTGTACTCTTTATTGAATAAAATTTGCTACTAATATAGATGGACCCTCACATTTACAGAAGTCTTGGAGTGCAGGGAACTTCAGCTCTGCTGAAGGTATCTAGGGAATCTCTATTGCCTAAGAGGTGTTGCTGTGGGGTTTTGATTGTTTGTTTTGCTTTTTATCTGGCTTTTTTGAAAAAAAAAATTATTACTAATTAATTTAGGTCATTATAATTTTTACAACTTTAGATGTTTATAAGAATGGTTATGTTGAAACAGAGATGATTGAGGTAATGATTATGATTAAAATGTTATTTTCTGGGGAGATAGCTTGAAGTCTATTTTTTTTTTTTTCTGAACCGGGGTTTATTTTTCCTTGAAAATAACAGATGTACTGGGGAAAAATTAGAAAAACCTTCAGAGTCTGTTAGTTGTAAAGAATTCTCCAGTAGATGGAGATAGAGAATCGGGTGTTTTAGAAGATGTACAAAAATCATTTTTTCTCAATGGTAGTTTGTACATTTTCTGTAAATCTTCCTAGGGTGTTTATCATAACTGTTAATAAGTTGCTGTCTGAGAAGATGCTCAAGAGAGCACAGGCAACAGCACCCAGATAAGAATTCAAACCATCTCCACATATGAAAGGTGAGTGGAACAAGTTAACAAATGCATTAAGAATAAATTTCCTGCTTCCCTAGCTCTCATGTCACTTGCTGTCTTAAAAAGAAACACAACTCTATTAGGTGTTCTGTGTATGGACAGGTATTTGTAAATTTATAATTTCAGGTTAATAGATGAATTATACACTTTTTATTTAAAATAGTGTATTTTAACATGCAAACTCTCATCTGCATGATTTGAGTCATCATCATACTAGTGTATGGGAGTTGTTTGTTTATATATTCTTTTCATTATGCTAACACATCATAAATACTGTCATAATTCCCTTCATTTTTCAGCTCTTTTGTAAAAAAAAAGAAGTGAGTTGGTTACTTTACTGGCAGGTTATTCTTCTATGACCTCAGCAGAAGCAGGAATACATTAAAATTAGAGGAAAGACTATGGGAATATAAAGACTAAAATAAAAAAGAAATTAAAAATCCATGTAGTCATACGAGGAAGATACTAATGATGGAAAAAAAAATTACAAGATCATTTTCAATCATATATTTTATTCAGATATGTGAATCCGATATCCAATCCACCCAAAAATGCCAATGAGTGGCTTCCTAAGAAGCAGTATATTTTTTCTGCTTGGAGCCCTTAAAACATCCACCTGAAGACAGACATTTAACCTTGCCATAAAATATTGACTGCTGTTTTTCAGTGAAAACAGGTACAAAATCTCCTTGGAGAGAGGCTTGTTCCTGAAATATGGAATCACTTGCATAAAAATATCTTAATTTTATTTTTTTTTCCATTAATAAGTTTACTAAAATTATTTACAATGATTTTGTCATGGTGGCACACAGACACATTGTTTGATTCAAAAGATTGTCTCTTTCTTCCAGAAAACTTGCAATGCATGTTGATTTCATGTAAAAATAAATGGAAACCTTGAAAGCTTTAAAACAGTGTTGGACAGCTGTGAGGATGAGTGGTCATTGCTTTGAAAGTCAACTCACAATCCATAGGTCATTACCTGAGAAAACTTCTGTGTAAACCTTGTCCTTTTTCTCATGGCTGGTTCTCCAGTGGTTACTAGTTCATGGTCACACACACAAAAAAAAATCAATTGTGCCTAAAAGAACTTGATGCTAAGGACAAAAAACTGAGCTATGAGAAGCTTCAGTTTATTTTTCAGAGAGACTTAAAGATATGTCATTTTATCAGTAGCTTAGAATAATGCCATGCATATTTTCCAAAAGCCAGATTTATGCAGGAATTTATACTTTCTCATTGAAAGCTTGATCATATTTCTGAGATGTCCATCTGGAGAAGACATTAATTTATCTCTCACTGCATAAGAAATTTGGTTTGTGGTTTGGATTTTTTTCAGTTAGTTGATTTTCTTTTTTTTTTCTTTTTAATGTATTTTCCCATGTAATAGGAAGCAACCTTGAGATTTCTGAGGATTTATAGAAAGAAGTGGTTGAACTGAAAGAACAGTTACACTCAAAGGACGTATTGCCTTGAAATCATTCTGAAGAATAGGGCAAAGCTGTGGTGCAGGTCTGCAGCCTCTTCATCAATAATGCAGTGGTCTCAGGAGCTCTAAAATGTTGGGTAGATGAGCAAAAGATCTCTTTCATTTAGAAAGAGATATGGAAAGACTGACCTTGTTTTTCAAGAAGCAAGTACAAGAAGAAAATTTTCTTGGAATACCACAGAGGAGTTCTTGATCTTTTTTACCTCAAAAAGCAGGAGTCTCTGAGTAAGAGTGGTTGCAGCATTTTTTTTCCTTTTTTGTCCAAGCACTGTCTCTTACTACCACTTCTTGAAAGAAAGTTTGCAGAGAGCTTTCTTTTCTTTTTTTTTTTTTCCTTGAATCTCCTTGCATGATGAAATAATGTTTTCTTACAGTCATAAATGAAGAGCAGTGTACAGGGTCATAAGACATTCTCAAGTAGCATAGTATATGTGTGTGTGTGTGTGTATATATATATATGTATATATATATATGTGAAGTCAGGGGAAGTGTCTTTAAAGTTGTATATTGTGCCCTCAACTTTTTCGCTAACCATAACAGTCTGGTTTTCTGTCACTTACTGAGATCTGAACTATTTTAACAATAGTAAGAATTGCCAGGATTTGATGCATTCTCATCTTAGCAAGAGTTCCCTTAACCAGAGCACTGGGGATTTGGAATATGTCAAGGACAGAAAATACAGAACATTTGTTTTTCCCTGTGTCTTGGTGCTCCAAAGGTCAATCAATCTCCCTCTTCTACCAACCTATACTGCGATTCTGGCACTGTTCTACAAGCATAACAAGTCATCCGAATTTGTTGTTCTTTGTGCTAGAAACCCCTGAAGTCATCGACCAGAGAGGAACATTTGTAGCTTTGTTTACGAAATGAGCATTCAAAATGACTTTCAATACTTTCTGCTGTTCTTTGTTCCCTTTATTCCCTTTATTCTTTCAAGTGTCTGATTTTTTCATCAGCTTTCCTGCTTTAAACCAAAAGTGCAGTCCTGACAAGAGGTCTTTTTGATGACAGACAGACATGCAGGAGAGATTGATCTGTACAAGAAAGGTCTTCTATGGTCTGAATATTTTCTGCTTTTCTTGCCTTGTCTATGGAGCTTAGATGAGTGAATGATCTCTTCTTTCATGAATGAGCATCCCTGGTTAAATATAAAGAAAAATAATTGGTGTGGAGGGGGTGGAAGTTAAAATCAATTGTACACTTTGAAATCACAGGCCTCTTGCAATTTTTATGGCTGTAATCTAACATGTTTTTCAGGGCCATATGTTTTGCTTACATTCTTATAACTGCTAAAGCCATTTCAAAGTAATGTACTCCAGGTCTTACCAATTGCATAGTGAAAGGACTGGCGTTTTACTCTGACCTCAGTTCCCCCTTACATTGTAACTGCTGCACTGCTCTGTACTGCAGGTGACAGCTTCCACTTTCCTACCTTTCCAGGCTGACTTCATTTTCTAGCAATCATTAACTGCTTTGGAAGTACTTTGAGTGTCAGCAACAATGGATTTAATGAAAAGAGGCTGTAACTGCCAAGTGATTTTAAAGGGACAACCATACTGTTTGCTCTGGGGAGCAGACTGCTCTCTCTCCAGATATTATGGTGTCTCAAGAAATAGTATAATCCTCTTAATCACCTCATCCTAAGAATATATGTCATTTCTAGCTTGTCCTACAGTGTCTGATCACTTTTGCCAGTAAGTTTCTCAAAAGTTCAAAAAAACAATGTTACTATTCCTTGCCCTCTTCCTCTTCCTTTTAGTCTCTAAGCACTGATGCTCCAAGCATACAATTCTATGACTTTCTTCTGCAGACATTGGTTTGTACTATTTTTATTTAAAGCAAACAACAGTAGTAAAGATCATAAAAACAAATGTCCTATTCTAAAATGATCCATACAAAACCAATGAGAAAAGAAAAGAACAAACCTTTACATACTATGATACACACCTGTATCATACTAGATAAATATCATTAGTGTAATCCTTTTGGAGTTTTGTTCCTATATATCTTAGACTAAACCAGTTTTGCATGCAATTACTATGGTTACATTCCATTTCTTTTTTTAAAAGAAAAATAAACTAAAAGATTTTATTAAGTCTTTTACAAGATTTCTAGCCGAATGTCACTCTTACAGTAGCATATTAAAAACCACCTATTTTGGAGCGTTCTTTCTTTTTCTGGCTCTGCATGATTTTTTTTAAGCTTCACTATCCTTTTGTTTGGTTGACTATAGATGTTTCTTTTAGTATTTGTCTATGCCATAGCAACCTCATCTCTGCAAAAAAAATACATCTTGGAGATATTATGCTCAGGCACAAAATAATTTAACTAATACTTTTGCCATTATAACTTCACTAACACAGAATACAGAACATCAGAGAGAAATGTCACCTGTGTATTTCAACCAACTTTGGCCTTTCTTCAATGCATCTTGAAATCTTGAGTGCCAATATTACTGAACTGTGTGAACTAGTGATGAGAACCTATACATACATTTCCAATGCAGAATTATTTGCTTTTCACTCCAGCTTTCTATCTTTCAATTACCCATCTATCCTCAGAAGATTTTTACACATGCATTAACAAGAAGAAAATATTCAAAATGTTGGGTATTTTTCCTTTCTACCCTTTTTCTCAAGCCAAATACAGGAAGGCTGTTCTGTGATCTTCTTTGATTACTAAATCTCATATAAAATCTGCATTTAATGAAAGGTTTGCATTATTGCTAGGTAAATTCTGAAAGATTTTGACAAAATATTTTTAGATTGTATTTACATAGAGCTGTAGTTCCTGGTCTTCCAGATACTCTAAGCATTACCAAAATCAAGAAAAGAAATCTACTTATTATTACAAGAACACAATTCTTTGTATCCTCTTATTGGGTAAACAAGGATGTAGAAATGAAAACTGTTCTCATGCCATGGCATGGTTTTAATCTCAATGAGTCAAAACAACATTTGCTTTTCACTTGTTTTATCCTGTGTCTATTACCATCTGGGGATAGGGTATATCCCCACAGAGGATATAGAAGGCTGTATTTATGTCTACCTAAAGAAAAAGTAAGTCGTATGCTTCAGTCTCTCTTTGTACACTCTCTTGTCAATATAGGAAAACCAGGCATATTGGGGTTTAATTTACTGCATCCAGAGCTAGGACTCCTCTTTCTCTCCATTATTAAAATATACAGAATTAACAGCTTCAATTCAGATGGAAACATTGTTACAGATTTATAATAATATTTTATTAATTTTTGCCTCTAAAATGTGGATCAAACAATAAAAACAATTCAAAAATACTTTGGATTGACCTTTAACACATTTTTCAAGATCAGCAAGAAAAAAATTAGCATTTTTGTTCTAATCACATTCAAATATTTATATGTTTCAGTTACCTGCTTACTTAATGTCTAAAAATAATCATGTAGTTCTTAGCCTATATCTAGAAAATAAAAGATTCATAGTAGATATACCTTTGTTCCCTATGTGGTGTGTGGAAAGAATTAGAAATAACAATTTAAACCTGGTTGCAATGTTTAGAAGGAACACTTTGCCAGAGGCTGAAATACCAAAGCAGCAGAATACAGTTGACAACAGGTAGCCAGTAAGGAAAACTTGCAAACTGGGTGAAAGTCAGAGGCTTCAGTTCAAAGCATCAGGGACAAAGTTCAGCTCAGGTCAAGACCCTGATATAGCTATGGATGTGACCACCAAAAAAATCTGGGTTTTTGTTATTTCTTTGAAACAGAAACTTGAAAGACACATGCACTGGAGTAGCTGTAGACCATTTTCTTAAAACACGTATGTGGGCTCTGTCCCAAGTCTTACGCATTTTCATGTAAATTTTATCTTGCAACTGCTTCATGAAAAGTACACAAACTGACATGGCAACAAGGAAAAAAGCTCTCAAGTGTCATACAGAATCCCTCTCCTCTAGTACAAGAAATGTCAAAGACTTTCCTGCATGTAGAAAGGCTTCTGCGGCACATGAAGAGAGAGCGGCAATGGAACCATGCTGGGAGGTTTCCCAGCAGTGACATGCAAGTTTTGTGTCCACTGTGTGAGACTTGACATAGCTACATAAGGACCTATAAAAATCTATGTCTTTAAATATTAGTGTGGGTTTACTGGCTGTATTGCATTTTGGACACACATAATGGCATGTTGGGTCATGTGAATTGGTAATACACTTGCATAGCTATTGAGACTATTTCTGGGTCATATTTATGAAAATTATCAGGATAAAGGAAAATGGAACAGGATTTCTTTACCCCTTTTTTTTTTACTTCAACAGAAGGAAGGCAGACTGTTCAATTGACTTGTACATCCACTTTGTGCTTCAAAGAATATTATGAACTTTAATGTTAGTAAGTTTTGTGAATGAACATCAACCATTACATCTTCAGCACCCCATGTGGCACTTTGTTATATAGTGCTTTTTTTCAATCACATTGCAAATAATATTTTTTCCCCCTATTGTTCATACACAAGTATTAATATAGCACTATATAAAAAACCAGGTTGAAATTGCATGCAATGGTAAATCACCAGGGCAACAGGGAAGTCTTCACAACCTTACAGTGTTGATTTTCCATTTCAGAAGCTCTAAAAAATAATACTTTTGCAGAAAAAAAAACATCGAGCTGGGAGGAAAAAAAGAAAACAGTATTTTCAAAAGCCAGTGAGAAGGTGTGAATCAAACTATTTTTAAGACAGTTCAGTTTTGNCATCGAGCTGGGAGGAAAAAAAGGAAACAGTATTTTCAAAAGCCAGTGAGAAGGTGTGAATCAAACTATTTTTAAGACAGTTCAGTTTTGCTTGCATATCTGTTTATATTTACACAGAATTTAATGTAGGGTTTTTACAGTTAAAAGAGTGAATGTCTTCAAAGGAAATTTATGAAAAGTTTTTGAAGCACAAGGACCATTATTAATATCTTGCCACATTGCTGTTTTGCCAGTACTAGCAGACTGTTTCCACTAAAACATTACTTGCTAAATCTCAAAATGTAAAACTTAAAATATTCATATTTTCTAAATGTTTTATCTCAGATACTTTGAATGCTCTGATCTAACTAATATTGCATTTGTTGCATATGGGTTTTAAACTAGGTCATTTCTTTGTGTTCTGGAATAAAATTTCCACATTATCATATTTCCATGAGAGTCTGTGAACATGTCAGATAATTTCTACCATGTCATAAATCTTCACTAATCTTACAAGTCTTTGGATTTACCCAGTACACACATGAACCAGAAGAATGGGTAGAATGCCTGGAGTAAAGACTAGAACACATATGCCCTGAACAGGCGTGAGATCGTAACTCTGAATCATTTCTTTTTCATTAGACAGCCTAATTACCACTATCTTTAATGAAAACACTGCAGGCAGATAAGAAGTCCTTACAGACTGATTTTAATCAAGTTGCATTCAATGGGCTGTAGTAGAGAAAGGGTATGGAAAGTTATGTCAGACACTGATAGGAATTTTCTGAATACGTTAGTGATCCTTGTGGCTTTAGGTGGAGAACAGAGAGGTTGAGATTTTAATTCCTTTAAGGAAAACAAGAAAGTCATTAATTTAAAAAAGTATGTATATCTGCATTCAATATATACAAGAATATATTTTAGTAAGATTTCAAGAAGGAGAAGTCAAACAGCTGATAGTAATTCAGGCAAAGCATGTATGATCAATATTGTTTTATCCTAGAAGGCTTACTGTCTATTTTTTTCCAGCTCTTTGACAGAGTAGCTGAAGAGTTTCTTCTGAGTGTTACCCTAGGAAGCATTTTGAAAACAAAAATGGAGACACAATCTCTAACCCCCTTAACTCCTCACCATTTAAACTTTTTAAATTTTTATTCTGCATAGCATGGAAAGAACAATATGTGCTTCTTACTTCTTTCAGTATGGTTCTGCATCCAGCTATAAAGTGGTGAGCTTGTTTGGCCCAAGTCACATTATCTCCCCTGATTTCATTTGATTCTGACTTGGAGGTTGTTCTCAGTGACTTCCATCACACCAGCATTAGTGCATTTCCACAGTTACAGATTGTCAGATACATTTACAACATCACTGCTATGTTGCCTATACTCAAGCAGTATAAAGCAGTCTTGGATAAGATTGTGACATCAAATGTGGAATACACTAGAGTTTTCTAAATGAGAAGAATACTTAGTGAAAGTGCTGTGGAGAATGACAAGGGGAAAACCTTTATTAATGCAACTAATAGAAGTGACAAAACAACAACATGAAATATTCTCAGAGGCTTTGTCATTCTAAAATCCCAAGCAAATACACACTGCAGGAGTCATCACCCTCTTATAAACAGTAATAAACTCGTTTTTCTGAAAGATTTGGGACAAAATATGCTTCTCTAACACAAGGCCTTCAGGGAATCCCTTTGGCAGGGGTTCAAGGGCATCACTTCTGAAGAGCTCCACAGACATCAGAATAAAAAATTATCCACATGCACCATGCTAAAAAAAGACCTGTAGGACATCAATCTAGTTAAAAGTCCAAGGACGTGTCCCTGTAGAATTCCCCAGGGTGTCAGAAGAAAGAGTATCTCTGTACATCATTGCATATTCTTCATAATTACTGCAGGGATATTACCAGGAGAACTGCTGCAGGGAACAAAAAGCCTTTGGGTCACATATATTATTCCCCTGATTATATCAATGTGACACGCTGTTGTACAGACCATTGTGGTACAGGTTGTCTGAAGGAAAAATGAAATACTATGAAAAAGAACATTTGGATATGTGGAATGATTTTCAAATGTACTGTGATATGGATCTGGGGGAGCAGTTTGCATAATGAGTCTCAGAAATAATGAATCCCACTGCTCTTTATCCACAGGATCTGTAAGAGCAAAGACTAGGCAATCTTGTAGCCAAGAAACACATTCAAATGCAACATAAATAACACATTACACTAACCAAAAGACAGATTGTGGTGGATCACGCTGGTAGTATGGATGTTCTGGTCATCTGGAGAGAAAACCTTGCCCCTCAGCCTTCAGCTTCTCAGGTGTGGAAAGTAATATTGATTGTCAGCTTTCAGACTGAAAATTGAATTCCAACTGCAGCACTGTATATCTGCTTTTTCTTTAGTTAAAGATTTTGGGATTCTAGGCAGAGAAGAGGAGGAGGTGAGAACATGTGAGAGAAAACAACATGGTCACACCAAGGTCAGTGAAGAAGGAGAGGGAGGAAGCGTTCTAGACGGCAGAACTGAGATTCCTCTGCAGGCTGTGGTGCAGACCATGGTGAAGCAGCTGTGCCCCTGCAGCCCATGGGGATCCACAGGGAATGCAGAGATCCACCCACAGCCCGTGGGGGAGGTGCCCACGCCAGAGCGGGTGGATGACTGGAGGGGGCTGTGATCCAGCAGAAGTGGAGAGAGAGGGCCCTTGCTTCCAGGCTGGAGCAGCCTGTCCTTGGAGGACTGCACCCCGTGGGAAGAGACCCACGGCACAGCAGTTTTGGAAGGACTGTGTGCCCATGGGAAAGACTCAGGCTGCAACAGGTGCAGTTTGGCTGCTGCTCGTGAGAGTGGATGGTTCAGAGAGGTTCATGGAGAACTGTCTCCCGTGGGAGGGACCCCACGGCCTCACAGGGAAGAACTCTTCTCCTGGAGCAGCGGAAGAGAATCTTGGTGATGAACTGACCAACCCCCCCCTGCCCTGTCTCCCTGCATTGTTGGTGGGAAGGAGGCAGGGGCTGGGGGGGAAAAGGTGTTTCAAGGGCTTATTTTACTTCTCATTATCCTCCTCTGATTCTGTTAGTAATAAATCCACTTTACAACTTAAGTTGAGCCTGTTTCACCCTTGAAGTGTTTCTCCTGGTCCTTATCTCACTCATGAAGCATTCGTTAATTTTTTTTCCATTTCCCTCCTCTGCCCACCTGTGTCAGGGGAGGGTGAGTGAGTGGCTCTCGTGGATGCCTGGCATTGGTCCAGTGTCAAACCATGACAGGGACTGAGTAGGAGTCACTGCCTAGAAGTATGGGACATGTTACAGGATGCAGGGGAAGAGCATTTTGGGATGGCACAAGATCTCAAGTGGTGGATGCTTAGAGAAAGAAGTGAATGTTGGTAAAGGGAAGTAGTTGCTTTGTATAAGACCAAAAAAAAGAAAGTGGAGCAATAAAGTGACAAAAGGGTTGATTCCATGTAAACCCATGGCTGCCCGGCAATGCTCTGCATGTCATCAACACAGTCTGCCCTGCCTTATAAAATGCTATTTCTAACTCTTTTTGCAGGGGATGGACTCTTGCTCAGTGTTGAGGAGAAAAGGAAGGACTGAGTCTGAATGCCAACCTCTACAGTTAGCCCACAGGTCAGCAGGCCACGGAGTCACAGTGCTAGGAAGTGGAGAAAGCAGAGTGGACTAATGTGCCAACAGCTACAGTGAGACCCTAGTGTCATAGCGATACATGTGCCCATGCCGCCAGGAACCGGAGCAGGTGCAGCTGTGTAGGCGAGTGTGTGATCATTAGCAAGCATCAAGACAGACTAGTCAGAGAGCAGATGAACCCTCCTGGCAGCCCAGGTGATGTCTCTTTTGGAACAGACTTTTCGCATCTATGTGTTTGAGGATGCTGCAAGACATTCCACTTTTTTCAAAAGGTAGTGTGAAGTTTGGTTAATATTTAGGTAACACTGTTCAATCTCTTTTTCCCCTTGAATATGTGTTTCTTAGAGGCATCCAGAATGGCTTTGAAATCAATATACATAAACCCAGGATAAAATTATTTGTCCGAGTGACAGTACAGAAGAGGCTTGGGATTTTTGAAAAATCCTGAATACGGAGCACGGTGTGATTGACATACATCAGAGACCTGTGCACTCTGATTCAGAGTACTGAGGGCTAATTGAGAGCAGAGAGATGAGCATGAAATCCAGGAAGTATGCTGGAGTTCATTGCTTTCTTGAAGTCAAGTGTTAATAAAAGTTAAATTATCCATAATAAAATATGCTTTATTCTTTCTTTGTGCTTGTTCAGAATGTGTTCATTCAGAAAGCATTATGTTCAATTATCAGGTTTATCTGTGAGTCAGAGAATTCCTTGTAACATAACATGCATTTTGTAAAAAAGAAATTAAAACATTGAAATAATTAAAATATTTAAAATAATGTTTAATATTTAAAATAACTTCTGTATGACACATTTGTTGAAAAAAGCTGGGCTCATAATAGCAGCCTTCATACAGAATAGTATTTTGCTTCCTGGTCGCATCAACTGATACTTATCTGTGGTTTACAAATAAAAATTTTATTCAAATTTTCCATAGAGACAAAAAGAACCAAACAACTAGACAGATTTTAAGCAGTGGTCAAAATAAGCTTACTCATCTTAATTTGTTAGAATCTAGGGTTGGTTTTTTTTTTGGTTGTTTTTTTGGTTGGTTTTTTTTTTTTGGTACTTGTAAATTACTGAAATCCTATTGTTTTTGGGCGGTTTTCACCTGAAATAAGATGGTTCAAACTGTTATTAATATTTTTATTTGTAAGATCTTTATGTTGATATAGGCAACAGGATATACACACTGTAAATTACATACTGGATGATCTCAATCTATCGATATGAACTTTAATCAAGTCAAATTTCTCTGCAGACCCATGAATCTCTGTGATATTATATATTTCTTTACAGTAGCTTTGTTTCCTTTCCAACATAACCATAGCAAGGGTAAACATTTGGATCTATAGCATCCAAAATTTCTCCTTAGAAGGAGAATTCTAATTCTTTAGAAAGCTAGCTTTCTCATGTTTCCAATAACGCTGAAGCCTAAATAATGACTTCTTTCTAGTTAAGATCCTGTGAAGCCACAGAAAGAGCAAGGGAGTACTGGTATGGATCTAAATCATGAATATTTCAGTATAAAGAAACTTTCTTAGCAAATTTCAAACCATAAATAAAACTACTATTTAGAAGATGTCAAGCACAATTCTCCAGCAAAATGTTCAGTGCAACACGGTGGCTGGTTTTCATTGGCTCCTATCTGAATGATATGTTTCTTAAAAGCATTACTGTATCAGCATGAAGTTAAATGAGGAAAGTTAAAAATAATTATTTATAACAATATACCTTGTAATTGAAACTTTTTTGACTACAACAGTAATATATAGATATATATATATATAAACAGGGCATATTGGCTGAATGTAATACAACAGCAGTCAATGGAGACAATGTAGAACAGACATCTGGATATCCAGTGATGTAGAGTATTGTTTTTGGATTAAAAAACACAAAATACTTCAATCCAGATCATCGTAGAGGAGAATTCAGTGGACAACTGAAATAAACAGACTTAGGACTGTTCTCATGCTCTGTTGATTATTGTACATCTGACAGCTGATCAATACGTGAATAACCCCCTCTGGATAAACAGCAAAGAGTATTTTTTATTTCTTATTTCCATTCCTTGCTATGAAGTCAAAGTGTCAAGTATTATTAAATGTTTTCATTTGGAGCTGGATGCGGTCAAGAGACTTCACTTGAGTTGGTGGAGGTCCCTGAATAGGTATTATCTATGGTGCTAGAAATTGTAATATGAAAGTCAGAGGTAAGACTATGGTGTGAATGCTGTTTTACAACCATTAGATCTGAAAAACTTTCGAAGTGTAATGTGAGAGAAAAATTAAAGTTGTTTAGGAGCCAACAGGAAACAACAGATGCCCTTATGCTTCTGAAAAGTTCATTGTAAATGCTCTCAATGCTTGTTCTGTCATTTTTCTCTTTTGTTCTGCACAGTATTAAGCTCACAGGGAAGATTTTTTAAAGATTGCAAAATAGAGGACCTTTTTGAATTAGAAGTAGATGACAACTACTCTGAATCTCAAAGTGTCAATAGCAAGAAAAATGAAGAGCCATGTTTCAGTGATGATAGTAGTTCATATGAAACTATCAAAAAACATGAGGCTGTGAAATATAGTGTGAGCTGCTGGTTCTAGGCCATCCATTCTTCAAAGTGATAAGACTTACCTCTGAAAAATGTCATGTCAGTTCCCAGATGATATGAAAGAGTGGATACATTTAGCTCATCTAGCAAGGCGGTTCCCCAGTTTTTTATGTTGATGGGTTAATGCTCTGTGTAGTTGTGCCAATATGAAAGGCTGTGATAAATTTCTTCTCCTGCAGTGATGGCTCAGTTCTCTTGGTTGACATGACATAGGGGCAAAAATATGGTTCCATTATTTTGCTGATTGCTGGCTTCACAGTTATAGTAGGACCAAGTATGAAAATATCTCTTCTATAAGAAGATGGCTATTAATTCTCTAGTTACATAAGACTAAGGATATGTCCTTACTCTGTCTACACAGAGGAGGCAAGAATTTAGGTTTTCAAAAGGCCAAATAATTTATGATCCTAGGATTCATTATTTTCCTCTGAGATTCAGGCTCCTAAGCACATAAATCACTTTTAAAATGTTATGCTAAGTTGTATTCTGGGCCTCTGAGATAAGAAAGGTAAGACGCATGGAAAAAAGTATTTGGCAAATGCAGTTTAAACCACCTAAAGGAACCAAAAGGAAACAGCAGGATGTTTTTCTATGACTCAGATGCATTAAATACTAGTCCTTCTAGCATTTGGATAATCTTTCTGCAACAAAACAGTGGTGGATAGCTTAGTAGTATTGCGAATTTGATGACAAGTAGGAGCTTACTAGCCACGCTTTGCATCATTATCATATATATATTATATTCTGTAATGACACACTGACATAAAAATATATGGATTGGAGGCTTTAGCAGTGCAATTATGATGAGCTATTGACAAAAACAAATCAACCAAATAAAATGCACACCTGGAATAAGGTGCTTATGAGAAGATACTGTAACTAATGAAAGATAAAATGTTAAAAAAATATCTTTTTCGTGAGGTTTATTTTGCTTTTATAAGATAAGCTGATCCAGGGAGAGTGTGTGCCCTCTGAAGAAGAAATGGAAGTGCAACACTTGAATAAAAAATGTTGCTTTACTCAAGGACCTAGAGTGACAAAAAAGGTAAAGATACTGTAGTGATCCATCCTCAAACTAGGCTATAGTGAAGTTTTATATCAACCTTTGACTGTAACTTTTGAAAAATAGTAGGTATAGGACTCAGAATCCTGTAGTTGCAATCCTTTCCTGAGGCTGTTCTTATAAGGTGGAACTTACCAAGCTTAATAGTATCCCTGCATTTTGCCTACAAGCACAGCCTCAGTGTTGTCTGGAATTTGATCTGGATAATGATATGTCAAGTTTAAGCTACATCATTTCCTGTGTTTTTTTTAATATTTAACAATTATTTTGCATAAACTCAGAAGCTGGAATATGGAAAAAGTATCCCAAAAACCACAAATTCTATGTATTCATCAGGAACATGGCCTGAGATTTTTTTTTTAAAGGGGATTTAAATATTGAACTACTTAAAAACACACCTCAAATATGTTTATTTATGTAGTCTCTATTAAAAATATTTTTGGGAACTGCTAGCCTTCTTTCTCTTTAGGAACTATTTACAAATTTCCATTTTTAATACTACTTAAATAGATACAATTTGTTTGAGGGGAAAGAAAACAGGCAGAAGTCAGGATATATAGCTCTGCAATGATTCACTATAGTTGTCTTCAGTTTTATTTTAGATGATGTTTCTTCATAAATTCAAAGAGTTAGCCTCTGAGTTCATCTTTCATTTCCCTGGAAACTGGAGCATTGTGGATGAGCACTTGGCTCTGACCCATGGCTGAGTTATAAGCAGTTTTGGCATCTGTGAGAGAGTCCAAGATCTCTCTTGAAGTAGTTAGCAGAACAAACTTAGTTCTGTGTATGTCCTTCACAAGTCATTTCTGACAGGATTTTTCTCATGTAGCACAAGGACCTAAGTGATATGTCTAAATTAGAGCCTACTTTACTCCTCTGTCTCTTGAAGTGAATGCAAAGAGAAAAGAAAAGCCAGAAAAGGAGGGATAGTTTCAAGCAGATGGGCAGTCTTGACTATGTCTGTGTTTAAAACAGTGGACTCCTGATTTCACCTGTGTGCTGCCTTCATGTAGAGAGGAGATGTAGATTTGTACGTCCCTTTGTGATGGCAGGGCACTTGCTTAAGGACTAGGAAGGGCAACTGGGACATCGAATTTCTGGATATTCAGTGGCACTACATGCTGCTACTTCTAGGTGCAGTGCATTGTACTCCCTCAATGAAACAGAGAAAGCTCTCTCCTAACACAGGCATTTTAGTAGGGCCCAAAAAGCTGAGTGTGTGACATCAATGTCTGCATCTTACTTTCCTCACCTGCAAAATCAAACTACTGTAATTATTCATAATATATTTATGAAGCAATTATAGTTTTCAAAAAAACACTGGTGCTATTCATCCTTATGTTAACTGGAACTCAATATAGCTACCAAACATATAAATAATGCTCTGAATTTATGATCTTGTCAGTGGTGATACAATAAATTGTCTGTTTACCTGCAAAAACAGGATAAAATCTAAGAGATGATGAGCATTAATCATGACCATTATGTTAGATTCCCAGGCAGTAGAATGCTGTATATACCTGAACTATTTTTCATTTATCCTCAGCACTCAAAGTAAAAATAACATTTTCTTTTTTCTTTGCTCTAATGGATTTTACATACAACCAGTTTTTAAATATATTTATATACAAAATTATTTCAATATTACCAAAAATGTATTGTGGTTGTCATAGTTATTCAGAATAAGCAGCTCACTTTTCCTTACTAGTATGAGGCTTTTTAAATTGCATGCTCAATTTCAACAGTATTTGAAAATGTCCTTGTGAATTAAGTTTGGATTCAGTGATATATCTTGCTGCTCTTTTATTCAGAAGAGCAGACCAGTCCTTTTTGTTTATTTGTTTGTTATCTACATAGTTTTGGAGCAAATTTATTATGGGATTTCTGAAGTTCCTTAGTGAATCTCGAGGTAATCTCACTTCTAATGCTTTTATATAGTAGCTATTTAATCTTCTTTATGGAGAGGACAGAATGACCTTATTCTTTACTTTTTCTAATAAAACTTCTTACGGTTGAGAATTTCAATGAGGTTAAAAACGAATTTGGTCTTACTGAAAAACAAAATGATGGAAATGTCTTTGAGTTAGGAAGCACCTTTTCTTCTGAAGCTTTAACTAAAAAAAAAAAAATTGTTTTACTGATTAATCTCTTGCCATTCTTTGGTTATTTTCTAGCAGTGATTGGACAATAATGCAGGAAAATATAATTACCATTTTCACTTAATTCAGGGGTATTAAAAATAAAGGTATGTATAGTAAGGCTGCAATGTAGAAATATGTGTTAAAATCTATTTACATCCAATAAATTATTTTATTCACTGAGTTTAACTGCTTAGCATTTTGTCCAGTTTTTCTTTTAAAATGACAGATACTGTCAACAGTCATATTAAATTTCTTTCTATGAATAGATAAAAAAGCTCTATTTTGACAGGGTTTCAAAAATACAGAATGATTTAAATAAAAGTCCTTATAAAGAGAAAACTATATTTAAGGTGATTCACCACTGTCTTTTTGACAGAAAAAAATAACAGCTTTGGTGACTGCTTCAACTTTAGCAAAAGTAGCATGAATGCATAGACTGATCTGCACAATGGTCCAGAGGATGCCAGAATTTTAAACATCATGTTATTTATCTTAAATTACAGCATATTTAGATTGGAAGTACTTGTGCAACTTTATATATAGTTGTCACTATCCAAATGAATTTGTTTAATCAGCTTTAGTTCAGTTCTCTTCTTTGGAACTATGATAATTTAGTTACAATGTGTGTGCCTCCCCATATTTGTTTATCTCTGTGTGTGTATGCGTTTAAACACATACCTGTTTGTGTGGGTGGAGGATACACACAGAAAGAGTGGATAGAAATAACAGTAATAAAAACAACTGTCATCTTCAGTGAAAGGCAAACATACCTGCACAGTTTTGAAAATCCTGGATTTTGGAACAGTGAAGGAGGAAGAATCAAGTACCTTTTGTTCCTCCTGTTCAATCTTTAACTTCAGGAAGATTTTATTTTTCCCTGCTGTGGTATACAAAACTGGAGGGAATATGTCACTATTTGGTAAGCAGTACGTTACACAAATAAATTTTAAACTTATCCTACAATATTTCAAAGACCTCACAACCATGCTTATTCTTAAAAATATAATTTTACTCGATTTTACCACCTGCTTTATAAAATAGATACAAGAGGATTTTTAGAGGTTTTATGAAGTATAGTCCTACAACTACTTGATGGCACCTTTCTGTTTAATGTGTTCTCCACCGTACTGCCAAAAAGAACAGATGGCAGATCTGTTTAGATCTATCAAAATCATAGATCCCTTTAGTCTGCAATGGAAAAATATATACAGATATTCTGAGACCACTGATATTTACAAACCGTGAATTAAAGATGGCAATGTTATAATTAGAACAAAAGTACGGAGAAAAATGCCAGTTGGTGGCATTCACCATTCTTTCAAAAGCACATAGTACTTCAGCTTAGAGAGGAGTAAATTCTGAAATCCTCTTTATCTCAAAGTCTCTCAGAAATATTGTAATGTTATTTTAATCAATATTGGAAGGCCATTATGTTTGTGTGGACAAAATTAAACAGAATACTATTAATTCAATAATTAAACATAATCAGTGACTGAATGTGTTTATAACACTACCCCCTTCATCTCATCAGTCCATGTTCTGGCTGGTTTTTTTGGTTTATTTGTTTTGTTTTGGGTATTTTTTAATATGTATGTGTGTGTGTATGTGTATGTGTGTGTGTGTGTGTGTGTGTGTGTGTGTGTGTGTGTGTGTAAATGGTGCCTGGCAGCATCTCCAGTTCTTGAAATGGGGAAAAAACGCCAAAGTTTTGCTCAAGACAATTAAACCTTTTTGTGCAACTACAGATTTTTAACTAGTGAACAGAAAGAAAGGCTCTAAAAATTTTAGATAAAATCTTTAATAGATTTTGGAGGATTTTGCCACACCCTTAGAATATTTTACCACTCCTAGACAAAAAAGTAGATGTAAAGTCCATTTCTACTGTGAGTAAAAACACAAAACATGAAGGAAACTTATGAATTATGGAAATTTCCCAGTTCAAAAGTCATACTTCATCATCACATAAATCCTATTTATACTACAGTGAATGACCTATCTTCAGATAATGATCAGACAGCTGTTTTTAATGATAAATATGGATAAAAGACCCTTCGCAGTTTATCTGCATATATCTGGTTTCTTAAAATTTCTTTGACATTTGAGATTTTTCAGAATCAATTAACCATATTCAACCATTGATAATGAGTCTTCACAAACAATTGGTACTGAGTTTGGATAAAAGGAATTTATCTCTTGACATGAATTTACTAGAATGTGTAAATGAGTAGCAAGTGGAAAGTCTTATCTCTGTAGTTGTTCTAATTAGTAACATTTAACATCACAGGAATTTGAGATAGCAGAAAAGACAGATAATTGAACTTACTGTTATTGTGCTTGTTAAACGTGAATATTAACATGTTTGTTGACATATTTCAGATTGATTTTAGGCAAAGTTTTCTGTAGTCATTCGGAATATATTAATAATATTGCAGTTTAACTAATCTAAGTATTTGTTGTGCGTTGGTTAAAACTTTAAGATTATAGTTAGCCAACAATAAATCCTTGGATCTTCAGTTTCATAAGGTCAGTTCCCTTTTGGCCACGAGACGCTGGGTCAACACTTAGAAACACCTAACAACAAGGTCAGAAGCAGTTTGTACATTCTCATGTTGAATTATATTTATAGAATTCAAAGCCTCATAAATGCAGTCATTTTTTGGTAGGGGAAGTGTTGGGAACTGAAGGAGGTATTCTTGACTCCTTGACATTAATTAGGGTCACTTCATTCACTCCTGTGACCTGAAAATTAACCAGTGATTTGGTACCATATCAGACATTTGCACTCTTGACCAAGTGATTTTGACAGAGCTTTAGTAGGGTTTAACATATGCAGGAAGTTTTCATCTTTTTTCTTGCAAAGATATAGGAGAGGTGTTTCATTGCTTTTTTCCTCCTCTCTTAAATGACCCATAAGCCCACAAATGGTATGGAAAGAGATTTAAGGAAGATGAAATATAAGACAGGTGTTAAAGAGGAATGTACTGTTAAGATAGAGGTTGAGAGTGTCTTAGCCTTCTATTGATCAGGGTGGGAGGAGGGAAAAGCTAAAAATCAAACACCAATGTATGAAGAGGAGAGAAGAGAGGGAAAGATAGAACCTATAGTTAGATCCTGTTTTCTTCATAAATCAGTGGATTTTGGTATCTGTTAAAAAATAGGTGTCTAAATGTTATGATCTTCTTGCCTTTGCATTGCTATGTCTATAAAAACAAAACAAATAAACCCAGTTTTTCACAGAAGTTTTTCACAAGTATGAAAAAAGCAAGCATGGCTGTGCTTTTCTTCAAGTGCTTGTGTGAAACTAATCATTATACTTAATTATAATTGAGGCTCACTATGAGGTTACCAGGACCAAGAAAAAGAGGTATACATAAAAATTGTCTTTGCGTCATGCAGCTAAATAACAATCTTTCAAGATATTTCTTTCCTTTCATGGTATTTTTCTCAAAACTGTGCTGTACATTACAATCAGAATCAATGGGGTTTAAGTCTTTAAAGTTCTTACCTCGTGGAGTGGAAATTGCATTTCCAGTTCTTAAACCAGTAATAATGGTTAATGCAACATGATACTCTATTTGCAGAGGATTTTTTTTATTATTTTTCTTTCTCTTTTCCTGTTTCATCTTAAACCATCACTGTCACCTCTGAACTTTAATCCTAGTATTTTATCTTTCATTTTACAGTTTTGGATATAGAAAAAGCTTCTCAGATAAAAGTTGGAGATTGAAGTCAGCAACTGTCTAGACTTTCGTTATTTCTTTATCTGTTGCCTAAGGACAGATGTACTGTATAGCATGTGGTTTGCTGAGAAAGTTAATGTTTAATTTAATAAATACCACTGGATGTTAAAATAATCCTTATTAACTTTGATGTCTATGGAGTTATGGGGGAAAAAAAATACAGTAGAACTGTTTATTGGTCTTCCAAATTGAATTTGCTGAATTAATGAATGGCAAGAAACAAGAATTAGTGCTTCAAAATATCTATCTAAACCTGTGTATGTCTCCAATATAAACAATGGAGGACGCACTCAAGCCTACTGTCTGTGTCATTAATGAAGATATTAAAGAGCATTTGTCCTAGTACAGAACCCTGAGGGACATCATGAGTCACCAGTCTCCATCTGGACATTGAGTCATTGAC